>JAGWCC010000523.1:0-600000 GCA_022651775.1 Drusus annulatus | reverse complement strand
TGTGGCCTTTCGGCCATCTTAAATATATTTATCATTTGTTGGAAGGCTCGACTCAAGTGACACAAGTTTGGTAATTTATTTTGGTAAAGACTTATGAATTTTATTGTACAACAATAAACACTCTGGTGTGAACTTCCCAAAATGGCGTTTCAGCCTTTTTGCCTTTCCGTCGACGATATACACTATTCTTCATTAGCAATTTGTTTTTACGACATTACTAGCCAAATATTGAATCGCCGTTAGGTGAATAACTTAAATTATATGAAAGTTTTGATACTTGCTTATTGCTTATATTTATTTCTGGGAACTGTTAACAATGTATAAATGAGTTGGGAGTCCAAAACAGCTTCATTTTTTCTAAAAGTATTTTATAGTAAATAGGATTCGATCAACTTTGATGGAATCATATTAAATTATTAAAATACCACGCGAACCCTTTGTGTTAAAATACAATTTCATCTGCTCAAAAAAATAACAAAAATAAATCGAACAAAAACTAGCAATTAATTTTTTTCAGTTTTATTTGAGTTCCAAACATCAATTGCTTTGACAAATACTTCTATTTTCAATGTTTTTTATGTACTCGAGAACAATCAACAACAACTGAAAATCTATTAATTAAATGTTTTTCGAATAAAAAAGCGTATTGTAAAACAAACAATTGTATCTTACAAAGCAAAAAGTTTACTTACTTCAGTACAAAATAAATAAATAAAACATTTGAAAGAACTGCTAGCAGTTCAAAGAACCGCTAGAGACACGCGTATTGCCTCAAGGCTATTTCTGTGAAAGGTTACAGTAGTTCAACAATAAAAAATCTAAAAATTATTTAAAAAAATAAAAAATCTCATAATGAAAGCTTTTAAGTTTTTGAATTTTATTTTTCAAAATAGAAACCTTTTATTTTAGAAGGCTCACTGACAACATCTAATAACGTGAAGCAGTAAACAATTTCTAGAAGCGAGTTGGCGTTGCAAATTACCAGCTATACTACTATATCCACTTGACGGCCTACGTAGTCGAGTGGTAAGACGCTCGACTACGAATCCAGAAGTCGCGGGTTCAAATTCGGCGTGCGCAATTAAATCTTATTCACTTAACATGGGTCATAACACATTTCATTCATATAAAAATAAATTATAGTTTATTTGCAACACGTTCCAGAGTGGAGATTTTCTATTCAACATGAATAATAGCTGAAACTGTCAAAAAAAAAATTGACAGTAAGCATTGTAACGCACCGTTTTGCAGTTGGGCAGTTTAACAGCGCCATTGAGGTGATTTTTTTACAAAAACGGTGCTATAAAAATTATATATTATTATTATATTTTGAGAAAAGGTTATAAATATGTATAAAAAGTCAAGTTTATATCTGGGAAACATATACTCCAATGCCGCTGATATATTGAACACGTCAAACTATAAGTTTAATTTAGTACAGTTGTTGTTATCTGGAAGAGCTAAACTAATAGTTGGACCTTTTACATAATATTATTTTCCTTTCTTTTACAATATTTTTGAACAGTTTATTAGTTATTTTTGTATCTGCTATTCAATACTCTTTTTTATTTTTTCTATTTTACACAATTCTTGCACTAATGAGGTTACTGTTTTGAAAAAATAAAAATATATTAAAATATATGTAAGAAATAAAGCAAGTATCGCCTTGGTGAAAGACCACCATTCAGAATTGAAAAGTTATCTAAAATAGCTAGAGCCGCATTTGGTGGCCTGATCTGAATAACCAGATATATCTCAACTTTCTTCTTTCCCATCTCCTCCCCCCCCCCCACTACCTTTGACCTCACAACATACCCCAATTGGTGATGCTATAGTCTCACTGGCTCTAGACGGTTGGGAGCAATTAGGACTCTTGTGCGGTATTCACTATAAAAAATGTAATAATAAAATCTATACGAGTGTAGCCTTAATCCTGCAACTCATATTATTCCAAGTTTCTAATCGCAACATTCTCATCTTCCTTCTTGTTACAAAACTCTTTCATTTACAGGTCTACAAATTGATTCAACATTAATTCTTACCACATAGACATCTTTGACTCAACTATACATGATTTTAAACAAAAATACATTACCCGACTGCACCCAAACTAGATCATTTAAACTAACCTCCCATCTTCTCCTGTCTTTCTTTCTTCATCCCATGCCCATGTCTCCTTTCAACTTCCTCTTCCCTCACCAACTTAGCTAAGTTACTAAATTAAAACTGTACATTGTCACACTTTATTTATAATATTTATCACCAGCAGAGGAAAATTTGTAATTGACATGATATGTTATTTTTATTATTGTTGATTTGCTTTTCATTTTCATAGCATTAACGGAGTTTTTTGTTGACAGATGCGCCAGTTTGCACCAGTAACGGCGACACCGTGATAGGCGCCGCCCTGGACGAGGCTCTGAGGGTGAGATGCACCGTGGAGGCGGATCCCGATGACGTCACATTCATCTGGCAGTTCAACAATAGCGGGGAGAGTTTCGATGTATCTCCCGCTAGATATGGTAAATATAATTTGGACATTATTAGGTGTACAACTTTGCTTGCGCCGTCCAGAACTGAAGGCATCGACTCTCGTCAAAGTCGAGAAGAATTGGCACCATCATTAGGAGTGACGTTGAAGTAACAATATATGGAGAGAGAGCTAATTATTTTTACCCAACCTAAACACATTTGGGATAAATAACTTTCTCCGGGTTTTTACGTCGTACGCCATGAGAAAGAAAGATATAACAAATTTTCCCAAATTATCACACCTCTTTAAAGTACTGTTAGAATGTTCTTCGTGTCCCGCGTCTCCGTTGACTCCGCCCACACGTTATGATACGCGAAATAAATTGACAAAACTCAACGGTTTATTAGGTTACATGTTATTTTATTTCTTTTGAGAATATTGTGAAAAAGTAGTTATACGAATAAACAAAAACATTATGTCGACATGTGCTACGAATAATAATAATAAATGGATAACTTTTATAGCGCCGTTTTTGTGGGAAAATCACCTGAAGGGCGCTTTACAAATTAATTTATCTAACCTATAATTTATTACTTAAGCTTATAACTAATAACTCACAGTTAAGATTTATTACTAATGGCTCACACCTAATAATTTCAACCAGTGACTTACAATAAGGACTTATAGCTTGTAACTTACAGTGAAATAGATGCTAACATCAAAAACATTAATATTTACAGACATTTAAAAATTTCAGACGAACTAAATTGGCCAACAGTGAAATAGATACTAACATTAAAAACATATTTACACATACAATAAAACTTATAACCAACTTATTACCAAATTATTTACAGCGTGGATATTCACAGACATAGTACAAGGAAATGCAAAGAAATCAGACTACCAGAAAGAATTAATCCAATAAACAAAAACAGTTTACTCTATAAAGAGATGCATTTTTACAATGCGCTGCCGGAAACCAGGAAAATTATACTAAGCAACAAATTAAAAATAGCTTGCAAGAACCATATAAAATACATGAGTATGTTATATCAAGTAGCATATATCATTAGTTGTGACATCGTCTCTAGAAATGGCGTAAAACTCTTAGGTGTTTATCTAAATGCAGATCTTTCACTCAGATCCCAGATAACCAAAAAAGTAAGCGCAGGTCTCCTTAACCTGCGTCAAATTAAATCCAGATGTTGGTAAGCTCATACGTTGCGTCACAACTCGATCACACTGACGGACTTCAGTCAGTCTTGGATGAATGGAAGTATAAATACCCTAGCCCTAGTCCTAGCCACGCCCAGGTCTAGCTGAGTCCGGAAAACCTCGTAAAAACTGACTACAGCTCTCTCTACAGCGCTCTCTCTTGTATATTATTACTCTGAGAGAGTGACTCAAAAAGCAATTTCAAAACGCCTCAAAGCCATGGGAAGGATTGTGGTTTTAAACAAAGTTTATGTGTTTTAATTTTAAATATGGCAAGCCACAAAGTAAGTGCTTTTTATAAATATTAGATCATAATCATTCAACATTACTCGTCGTAAAACCTTATGTGCTATAACCTGAGTAATCTATCATGAACCTCTTCATAAGGACTTAGATATAATAATGATAATAATAATATTTAGGTAATTTATGCACCGCCATTTTCGTGAAAAATCACCTCAAGGGCACTTTAAATCTAAAGCTTGTATATTCATCCTCCGAAACATATTTCACCCTTCTAAAACCCTTATCCTGAAATACGGAAAAAAACCTTATTAATTAAAAGGTTTTCACTTCAGGGTTTTTTTTCTTATTGATCTTGTGAATTTTTAATTATGCCTAAGAACCCCTAAGGAATATTGAGTTCTTTTAAAATTGAGTGCTTTCATTAGTGTTTCCTTTATTTATTTTTATGATTAAATTTACACAAACAGGAAATGCTTACATTCAATCATAATTGATATCTTAATTATTAAGTCAAATAAATTACTCCTACAAATATCGAAATGCAACTTCTTTTAAAAATACAAATTTTAAATATTTAAGTTATCTTACAAGCAAACTTACTATTTGGCATTGCCCGAGTTTTACCACATCGTCGCTGGAAAGGCAAAAAGCTTAAGCGACCCTTTGGTTAAAATGAGTTAATTATGCAGTTTTGATCAGTTTTTTTTTCTGCGTCGAATGCTCCGACTCTCGTTTGATTCTGAAGACTTTTGTGGCCCTTCATCCATCTAAAATATATTTACCATTTGGGAAAAGGCTGGACTCAAGCGACACAAGTTTTGCACTTTTTAACCTTTTGACGCTTCAGGTAACTCAGTGAGAGCATTGAGTTACTGAGGAGATGATAATTTTATTGTAAAACAAGAAAAAAAACTTTAAAGTGCTCCAGTGTACACTTCCCAAAATAGCGCTTCAGCCCTTTTGCCTTTCCAGCGATGACATGTTTGTCTAAATCTTAGTTATAACTGAATAAGGTTTTTTGTGTGAATATAATAAACTAACTAACCGTCACGCCGTTTCCCCGTAGGGGTAGGCAGAGAGAATGAACCGCCATACAAGTCTGTCTTGACACACATTCCTTGCTTCGTTCACATTCATACATCGTCTCATAAATACTCTTCTGTTATTCTGACTCTTCGCGTGGCCCGATTCAAGTATTTGATTCACTCGATCGTGCCATGTCTTCCCCGGGCGTCCCCAACATCTTTTTCCATTCACTTTCGCATCATATATTCTTTTCACACTCCTTTCTTCGTTCATTCGCTTTACATGCCCAAACCATCTTAGCGTCCATCTAAGAATCTCAACTGCTTCCAACTATCCGTAGCCAGTATGACTATGGTTTCCCCAATCGGGGTATTTTGTGAGGCTGTAGGTAAAGGGGAGGGAGATACATTTTTTTTAATCTTTCCAATATGTTTTACAGACAAATTTCCAAGCAATACATTTTTTCCTCGATTTATTTGAAATTCCTCTCAACTCGGCTAATTATAAACGCTTTGATTTTTTTCTAGTTTTCTTGGAAATTATAATATATTTTTCTACAAATTTGCGCAGAAAGTGAAATATTTCATTTTCCAATATCTATATTTTTTCTTTTAACGAAGGTCAATTTTAATGAAATTATTCTCGTGGAGCGAATTTTAAAATAAAGATAATATCTCTATCATATTATGATATTTATCATGAGCAATGAAAAATGTTTAACATCAGATAAAAAATATTTTAATTAACGCTAATTTTAATACTTACTTGCTTATTTTAAAACGAGTAAAAATTATAATAACATCGAAACAGAAAATTATTTTTGCAGGTTTTAGTGGCAAAGTGAGAAAATGCCATATTCTTTGTTCCATTTTTTTTATGTTCGATAAGAAAAAATAACTGAAACAATGGCGTATTTTTTTAATCTCAGCACTCTAGCACACTAAAAAGTCACGAGCCGTCCCTGGTCAACGTATATTAAATTATAGATTTTCACACCCTGCAAGCCCGCCGGAAGATGTTTTTGGGTAAACATTTTTATAAGTTGATTTCTAAAGGTATTTATAACCCATATATACTAAAGGAGATCAACTTATTTACCCCAAGTAATTATATTCGTGCGAGGCATCATGTGACGTTTTACACACCGAAAGTCAGAACTTCCTCATACAAAAACACGCCAATATATAAAGCGATGGAACTATTCAATGAAAGCTGCATCTGATATATTTAGATGCACAAATATAGAGTCATGTCATTATCTCTCGATATACGTACAAAGGTGACCGTTAGGTACATAACGATCTACATAATCTTAAATAAAATAAATATATTTTTTTACACACCTTTTTACACTTGCCAATTAAACGATCATCTCATAATATGTGTAAAAGAATGAACCTCTCTTATATCTTTTGTTTTTTGTTTTTCATTGCTAACCTTATTTGCGTTATTATATCATATATAGTGCGTCACACTATTTCAGTTTGTACTTATATAACTCCTTTGGATATATAATACCTTGTCTATATCCCTAGAAGATAGAAGAAATATATCCGACCAAAAATTCCTATTCAAAATTATCAATAACGCTGTTGACAATCACTACCTGCTAGAAAATATCCATATCCACTGTCCAGTACGAAACACACGCTCGAACAAATTATTCCACATCCCACACTCAAAAACTAATTACACACAACATTCATTTTTCCGAAGAACATGCTCAAAATACAACACCACATTTTCAGAAGCTGATATTTTCCATTTATCCACAGGTCAGTTTAATAAATGCATACGGGACATAATCAAATAACAAGGTTAATTATTAACTCCCTTTCACTGCTGTGCGCTACAGATCTAAGATATGTAAATTATTTGTAACATTAGAATAAGTGAACATCTAAGATGCTTAAAAAACAATAATTTTTCAGAGTTCGCCAATCACCTCATTACTACTAATCATGATTTTAATAGAGATACAGGGGTTAAAATTCTTCACCGTTGCAATAAAGGGATAAAATTAGATAACTTAGAAGCACTAGAAATTAGAAAATCATTAAACAGTAAATGCAATATTTTAAACAATCAAATTAATTTATCTTATAGTCCTATCCTAAATATTTTTCCAATAAACCGCTCTGTTATTCCCATAATTTCATCAATTACTCCTTCTCCTTCCAACTCCTAAATATGTATATTTATCTCAGTATTTTGAATTTCAGATTAATTTAATATTGTCCTGATGATGGAAGGGTACTTCCGAAACCGGTAGACAAAATATTAAATAAAAAAGTGGTTAAAAACAAAGTATATATGTTCTATTTATAAATATGGCAAGCCACAAAGTTAATGCTTTTTACGAATATATAAATTATTTGTCTCTATATTTATAAACAGTATGTTGTGTTTCTTTCTTTAAATTTCTATTGGTTTATATCAATCATCTTGGGTTGCATTCTATGTTGTATTATCTATTACATCGTTTTATTCAACTTATCATTTGTATGATATATACTTTTTATTGGTTTTACTTAACGTGTCTTAAAAACTAAATGAACCGATATTTATTTTTATTGTATTCTTTTTTAATTTTTCTGTAAAAAAAAAAAATTATAAAAATTATAAATTGTAATAGCTTTTGTCGTTTATAGCGGAAACTTCACTGGTTAATCCAACAATGTAACTACTCAATATATCAATATGTAAATAAAACTGTATGTTTTCCCAAATAAATAAAATAAAAATAAAAAAATAAAAAATAATATGTGAGATGTACATAAAGGTTTAATTTATTTTTTTACACTATGCATGTATCTTCAATATTTTTATATCATTCATCTCTTAATGTATTTGGTGAACAACTGTTTTTATGAGATCTTGTTAAATAAATAAAAATGAAGGTTATTAAGATGGTTGTGTCATGTTGTTCTAGGCACGTCCCTCGGTGCCAGCGAGCTGCGCTACACGCCGGCCAGCGCGCGCGACTACGGCACGCTCTCCTGCAGGGGCAGCAACACCATCGGGCGGCAGGCGGAGCCCTGCCTCTTCCAGCTGGTGCCCGCAGGTGAGTCCAATATAGCTCGTGAGTACCATACTGTCTACCGCTCAGAGGTCCGCTGTAGCGTTTCTATTTATCTCACCTCACTTGAGTTTCTGAGAAAATTTTAAAACCTTCAGCACTGCCACAAACATCAGACTAGGAATAAGAAATCAAATGAGTTTATGGTTTTTATGTTCAATTTGTAGAATTTAGTTAAATTAAATTAAATATTATTTTGTATTTTTTGTTTTTAGTGACAGCTTTTTCGGCGTTTAAGGCCATTATCAAACAAACAAAAAATTGCAAAACTAAATAATAATAATATTAAATTTTATTCAACTGAATTATATTTCAAAAATATCAAATAAGACTACCTCTCAGTCACAGATGCTCTCAGTGTCTACCCGGTGAAAAACAACCATCCAGAATCGAAACGTTGCTTGAAATGCTTTAGCCGTGTTTGGTGAATAGATCTGAATAACCAGGTGTTTTCCAACCTTCTTATTCCCCATCTTTTTCTCCTTTCCACCACTTTAAGCCTCACAAAATACCCCTTATTTAAAGATGCCATAGTCCCACTGGCCACAGACGTTTAACCCATCTCCTTCCTTTCTCTACTACCTTGAGTCTCTTAACATACCTCGATTAGGGATTCCATAGTCCTACTGGCTTCGGACAGTTAGAAACAGTCGGTTACATTGCCAGGTACTTCCCAACCTTCCTCCTCCCCATCTCTTTCCTTTCCTCACTACCTTTGACCTCACAACATACCCCAATTGGACATAGTTTGCAGAAAGCATTCAACCCTAAAAATACGAGACTGAGAAAAGGCGTTTAAAAATTTGACGATATAAAACGACATTACGGCATTTGTAATGTAAATATCAGTGTTTTTTCTTTATGAGAATCATTGTAAATAGTTAATTGATGACCTATCACTGTTTTTATAAAAAAATAACAGTATTTTCTACGTTATCCTACATTTGAATGTTTGATGATATACGAAAGCCTAATATATCAACGACATCGGAACATATGTTTCCGTATTATACAAAGAGCATAAAATATACAAAAGTTTGACGAATTTTATATTTTTCTGTGAAATTATTTTATTTCATCTAAGCAACAAGCTTTTCGCGTATTACACTCAAACGGCTCATTATAATAAAAATAACCTTCCGAATCTTCCATCAAATCTAATTTGCAACCTTTTTTCCATTAAAAAAAAACTTTTCAAGGCAACCGAAACTGTCCGAACTAACGAAAAGTAAAAATTCTTACGGTCACTTGAACACATTCATCCGTCCCCATCCGACGGAGGCCAGGTCAGCGTTTTCAAGAGATTTATTTATTTTTTTACTGGCCGCTTTATTTGGGCGCGCTCCTCGCCGGCCGTGTGTTAAATTCACCGCGAAATATTCACATACGTCGCCGCCGAAGTGAGGGGAGAGTCGCAGAAAATTTTATAAAATTCTAGAACATTCCACAACGTTCTGGAAAATTGTAGAAAATTCGATCAAGACACACAAGCGAGTAAATTCTTCCCGCCTCCGGGCGGCCGCAATCGTCCTCTGGCCGGAGCGAGGGGGTGCCTCGTCCACGTTGAAAGGGGTGAAGCGTCCCTCGGGTCCAAATAACGGAATATATCCCATATTGGCTATTGGTTGGTGGAATAGTCCAGGCTCCTTTGCAAGATCGCCAAACAAGATGGTTCCTAAATTACGTTTAACTAAGCGAAATCCCTCCCGATGCGGGATCATTATATTGTGCCCGGATTTAATTCGATAAATAATATTTCCAATCAAGTAGTAAACAAGAAATGAACTTTCGTGAACTTTAAGAAGCGGGTACCCAACCTTAAATACATATATACCCGAATCTCTGATCTGATTTTTGTAGTTATGGAGGAACTAATGCCTCCTATTCTACGTCATGTCGAGTTACGGAATTGGTGAAAATTTGTTGACCGCTAGGCGGCAAAAACCGAAATTAACATTCGTGTGTGTGGGTTGTATATTTTTAAATGGGAAGTATACTTTTTTTTACGAAATTATTATTTCAGCAACTTATTATGGAACCTGTTATTTTTTATTGTTATTATCTAACGGGGGGGGATAACGTATTGATATCGATCTTAGATTATTGAAGCCTTCTTCTAGGAAGAACCGCCTGGACATTCAAAATTGTTGGATGGGTTGGGAATTGATGAAAGTTTATTGTAAAATGATTTGTCTATGTCACGAATGTGTTAACGAAAGGTAGGGATGTTTTTGTCTCTATGTATGAAGGTATTTCTGTTTTATTTTACCAGCCAGAAAGCATAAACCAACGTTGTGAACTTTTTTATCACACATTTGCAGTTATTACGCGTACATCACTGACAGTTCAACACGCAGCGGAGGCTTAATCCAAATAAATGGGTGTCTCTAAAATTGCGGTCATTCGCGCTGTGTCACCGATACTGTGTGTTTAAACTACCTACATTTTAACATGACGGACGCTCAGTTATATTGGTGAAAGCGGCCGATAAAGCTGATAAATCATTTATGGCAATATATAAATGATAAATTTACCGATTAACACTAGGGCTTAGTCCGTCATCAGAAGCAAAAGATTATTTGTAAAATTGATTTTTCATTTGTAATTTAAAATGACACTTTGATCCATTGTTACGTTGGTCAACTGTGCCGAATTGGTTGACTATTTCAACTACGACACTTCATCAAATCAATACTTAGATTTTTTAATCGGAAATAAAACACATATAAAAATAAAACGCATGTTTTTAAATTACAAACGTTCTAGTAAAATACTCTTATTTTAACTAGTTTGATTTTTTCATTAAATCATTGAAATCACTTTATATTCTTTTTTACTTCCCACCTACCTTCTGTGTTAACAATCTATGAGTATTTACATTGCTTTAACTACATATTTGTAGATAGGAACTATAAACCGTAAATAATCATATTATGATATAACTAGTCGTTAGGCGTGAAAAATCAGGGGATGTAACTTGTCAAGAAAAAATATTAGATGCTTTATTCCACCCATTTCAAATAATAATATTAATAAATTCTTTATTCAATTCCTTATACGTGACAAACTTTTAAATTTAATGCATATAAGAAATAAGATTTAATTCTTACAAAATAAGTACAAATTAAAGTACCATATAGATACGCAAGAAAATAAAATTTCAGACAGTGGTGATGATCAGGTCAATGAGAAGAAACTCTTTCAAGAATCAATAGGATTTCACTTCTGAATCTCTCCTCACTGACATAAAATAAAACGATATCGGAAGAGATTTTGTTCAGGAGCAAAATACTCCTCCCCACCGGCAGAACCATTGGCAGGTTGGTCAAATATGGGAATATGTCAGCTAATATACAATATATCGTAGGTAGGTAGTTATAATTTTTTTATAATTATTAAAATTTAAAAAAAAAACGTTTTTTTTTTTTAATGTTATTTTATTCTGTTTTAAACTTGGCTTCTTCTTCACAGTTTACCAATGCCTTTGAAAGGCGGAAGTACTGTCACACGTAAAATAATTATAAAACAGTTCTTTAAAAACAAAAACTAAAAATTTAAATAATAATTACCGTTATAAAAATAAAAATTGAACTTTGGCATTCAGATGTAGTTCTACAAAATTAACTTAAAAACAAAAATTGATTGTTATTTTTTTGAACAACTTCAACACCTTCTCGAACTTTGCCTGTTTCAAATTTAAAAGTTCACACTCACAAATGAAATATTTATAGTTAAAAGTATTTGTCACTACTACTCAGATCTTATCATGTAACATACATTACGTTTATACTTCTGAATAAAAGTCTATCACCAGTGCGACACGGAATGACAGCAAATTGACAATATATTTTTTTATTAGCAGAATTGTGTCAAATAAGTGTTTTGTTTTCCCTTACTTTAAACAAGTTTAACATTTAAAAAAAAAAGTAGCGGAACTAAGCATATTTACTATTACAACTAATAGATTATAAAGGCTACATTCAGCTATGTTCTACTGATTCTGTCGCGTGTTGGCCGCGTACGATTATTTTGATTAAACTAATAAATTCACTTTTTTCTTCCTTTATTATCCTCAAATTACACTTTTTACGTAATTCTAACAACACATTGCTCTAATCATAAAGATCCGTTTTTTCAAAACGACTGTTTCGCTTTTGTTTCGAACACGTTTAAATACTAACGAAAATCTTTCAAGACATTATCAACTCCATTTTCTTTTCGATATTTTTGCCTCAACCTTGACTATAAAGCAAAAAAATGTTTATCGAACGGTGAACCCTGGCGTAGTGATATTTGTCAAACTTTGATACATACAGTTTGATAATGGCCTTACACGCCTAAATACCTGTCATTAAAAATAGGCGAACTAAATAATAACGATGTTAAATATTATTTTTTTTGATTTATTTAAAAAGAATAATTGAATGGAGTTCTACAAATTAAACACAAAGACAATAAATATTTGAAAAGCTTTTCCTGCCTGGATGTTCCAGGTTATCGACATTATTTTAAGTCTGAAAAGTCATTCATCTATCACAAAAGTGTGTGTGTGTGTGGGTGTTTTTTTTATATGAATACCGCACAAGAGTCTCAACTGCTCCCAACCGTCTTGAGCCAGTGAGACTATGGCATTCCCAAGTAGGGTATGTTGTGAGGCTGAAGGTAGTAGGGAGGGGAAGTAGAATGGGAAGAGGAAGGTTGGGAAGTACCTGGCTATTCAGATTTGGTCACCAAACACGGCTTAAGCCATTTCAAGCAAAGTTTCGATTCTGAATGGTGGTCTTTCACCAGGGCGATACTTAGAGTATCTACCACTCCGGAACTTGCCGCAAATATACTTTTTATTATTTTTATATGAATTAAACGTGTTATGACACATTTTAATTATAAAGAAGTTATTGGCGCACGCCGGGTTTGAACCCGCAACCTTTGGATTCGTAGGCGAGCGTCTTACTACTCGACCATGAAGGCTGTCAAATGGATGGCGCACATGAGTTTACGAGATTCACAATAAGGATCGATTCAGTTAAAAAAAAACGAATTCGAGCATTATCTTATAGAACTTGATTGTCCACAGTGCTTACTGACTAAGAAACGATTAGAATTTTTCATAATAGAAACTTTAAAATATTATTTTTTCTAAATTAAAAATAACCATGTAGAATCTTCCCTCTTCGCTACAATAAAAATAAATACCAATCATCCTCAACTAAGAAACCCTGAAACTTTCCATATTCCTTTCCAAAGAACCAACTTAACCTTCTCACAACCTCTTGTGCGAATGTGTCAACTATACAACATCCACTGTAGTGGCAAAATTTTGGACATATTAAGCGATAGCCCCCATAAATTTGTCTAATTTCTTGAAACTCTGGTAAAATACACTTATTATATTTATTGTTTCGTATTTCTCTGTATTTTGTATTTTTAAATTAACCCTCTGTTGTGTACGTAATAAATAAATAAATGAATTCCAAATACGTAGAACCTGTGCTACTACGCCATGCAAATATATCAAATGTTATGTGACTAAGAGAGAAAGAGAAGAAGAAAAAAGTTTACCTGACTATTCAGATCTAATCACTAAACATTCCTAAAACCACTTCCAGCAATGTTTCAATTCTGAATGGTAATATCTCACCTGGACTCGCTCAAAGATCAACTTCGATGGATAATTTCACTCCGCTAATGTCACAAATTTATTTAGATTTAAAGACTTGCACGTTGGCCAGAAGTCTGAACTGGTGTATCGACGAGATTTGAATAGAGTTTGCCAATATTTACATAGCATGGAGTTGAACTATTGAGCAGGTTTGGTAGAATATCAGTTGGGCCATTTGTGGCAACCGTGGCAACAATACGAAATGCAGAACCTCCTTACCTAGGTATATTGTACTTATTCAGAATAATCTATGCATATTGGATAAAACGAATGCAGGAGTTGACCGCGATCCGGAACTTGGCAGGCTTTCAACCACAATACCGTTGATAGCGCTTTGCAGGTCGTATCTGTAATATCTGCATGCCAATATAACTTTTACTGCAAATCGTCTTGGTTAAAGTCCACACATTAAATTAACAACTTGTAATGCCAAATGAAACTTACAATAAATTGCTAAGCCTCAATTTGAGCAGCCTCTCTATCTCAGGAAGTGGGATTTCATTTTGACCATATTTGGGGGGGATCCTTGGAATCAAATAACAAAAATACTCCTTTTAATCACACAATATAACACATAACTCAAAAAGTTCGTAGGATGGCTGATGAAACAACAACTCTTAGGCAAATTTTGATTTTATTCGTCTACACATTCTTTTTCAAGAGTGATACATGTATTCCAACGATTCTCTAACATATCGATGCCTTTTTTGTAGAACAATTTATCTTTGGCCTCAAAGTAGGCTTCAATTTTTAGCAATCACCTCTTCATTGGACCCAAATCTCTTTGCAGACTTAAAAAGAATGCTACAGGAAACTGCCGAATTTGGGCGACAATCAGCAGACAGGTTTGCACGGCCGCGCTTAAAATCATAAAACCACTTTTCTACCATTTTCTCGATGGAGCAGAGTCCAAATAACACTTTTCAAGCCATTGCTTTGCTTGAACGGTATTTTTCCCATTAAAAACCAATGCCTTATCAACACACAAAATTGAGGTTTTTCCATCTTGTTTAAAATTACAAAAGTAGCGTCACTAAAACCACTGTATCTTGTGAACTAAAAGTCAGATTGTTATGAAATTTTGACACGTATTATTTGAAAGTTGGTACTTCCTGAAAAGCATATGGATTTGTCAATAGTGGTACCAACTATATCTCAGTTTGAGCACCTTGGCGTATTTTCTTTTCCTCCCCCGTCCGTTTTCCCGAGGAACACAATTCTCTTTCTTCAGACTTCCTCCGAGAAATCTCAGGGTTCCGATCTCCTGAATTGAACCCGTTAACAACTCCTTGCTCACCTCCGTGAATCCCTCGGCAGGACCTTTGTCAGATTTTTCATGGCAGGCTGCGCACCGCCTATTTTCTGCCACTTCTTTTTAGAGACGTAATTAGAGTTGTGCATGAAAAAATATAGTGAGGTAGCTTCTCGTACATAACATAATTTAGTGTGTTACAAACTGCACACATATGCAGTTGTCAGTTTTCTTTGTTTTTTACAAAGTTGTCTCATATCGAAATCGCTATCATCATCAAAGTGCTACTACCTAAAGAGGGATAAAGTCAATCTCACAAATGTTATCCTCTGGTTCCAGACCATAGCGATTCGTCTTCAGTTCTCAGGCCTTCGTTTTCTGTTCCAATATTTCACGCAGTCAGTCCGCCTTTTCCTCGGTCTACCTTTACGTAACTTTTTAAAGTCTATTTTTTTTTATTTTAAGTAAATACCGTACAAAATACCAACTGCTCCCAACTAGAGCCAGTAGGTCTATGGTATTCCCTATTGGGGTGAAATGGAGACGAGTAAAATTGGGATGTACCTGGCTGTTCAGATCTGGTCACCATACACGGCTAAAACCATTTTAAGCAACGCTTAGATTCTGAATGGTGGTCTTTCACATATTCAGAGTATCTACCACTCTGGAACGTGTCGCAACGAACGTGTGAAATAACACATTGAATTCATATAAATGATAATTATTAAATATATTGTAACTAAATGGAAACTCTACGCTGTAAATACTTAGTTATATTGTTCCTACTAGCTCATTTTAAAATACTGTTATTATAAATGAAAATGAAATAACAATTTTGTATGACACCACAGATTTTATTTTCATTTTTGCCCAAGCATCATCAGGGTACTAAATTAAAGTTATACTTTTTTTTTAAATCTGTGGTCTTATACAAAGTTATCTTTTAATTTTCATTAAATACGTCAAACCACAAAGTGATTACTTTCTTCGAAAACATATAATGTTATTATGTTATAAACCTATTTTACAACTTTAAAAATGTATTTACGTGCAAAAGCCGTCAAGGCGTCAATAAATAAATTAAATAAAACGATAATTTTGAATAAAAGCACCAAATTTATTTTAATGTTTGTGACCGACCAATTTCTCTTAATTAAACGATTCAATTTTCTAGCCTGACGGAACTTAGGCTAAGCGAAACCGGTCTGTCAAAAAAATTAAAACAAATTTCGGGGTCTTATACAGATTAATAGATTCATTTCATTATTTCAAAATATTTTAAGAAAACATAATAGTTGAAAAATTAAAATAATATGTATATATATATATATATATATATATATATACAAATTAAAATAATATGTATATATATATATATATTTATATACACATATATATGTTTATGTAATTGAAAAAATATGCAAATTTGAATAATTATTTGTTTGTGTGTGCAGCCAAGCCCTCGCCGCTGCGCAACTGTACGCTGCGCGGGGCGGCGAACGCGAGCGACGCGCTGGAGGTGCGCTGCGTGGCCGGGCACGACGGCGGCCTCGCGCAGACCTTCGTGCTGGAGGCGGTGGACGCGCGCACCAAGCGCCGCCGGCTCAACCTCACCGCCCCCAACTCAGGTAGGCGTTAGGTTTCACCTCCCCCCCCCCCCCCACAATGGACACGAAACATGTCTAGGTGTTTTTACTTAGAGTACATGGAGCAGTATCTATCCAAGGCAGTGAAATCAGTTTTGGACTTGTTTTTGATGATTTTAACATGACTCGGCGCAGTTGGGCGTGGCCAAGACTAAGGCTACGGTATTTATACATCCATTCATATCACATATCGACATAATGTTTTTGGGTATTCGTATAGCCACTTTTTCACAATATTTTTATCAACAAAAATATATCATATAACCTAAAAAACCGTTTAGTTGTGTCAAGTTTAGTGGCATAATAAAAAATGTGGGCGGAGTCCCGCCAGTGTTACTTCAAGGAACCAGCACCTTAAGATCATTATGACAGTAAATAGAAGCGGGCCAAGAAATTTGTTGTCTCTTTTTCTCTCATGGTGTACGCCGTAAAAGCCCGGAGAAAGTGGTTTTTCGCAAGTTTGTGTAGGTTGGGTAAAAATAATTAGCTCTCCCTCCATATATTGTTACTCCAAGTGTTTTTACTTGGCGGTCGTTTTATGTGTTTCCCAAAAACGAACTACTTTTTTTATTTACTTTTTGTTTCTTACATTATTTTTTACATTACCTACCTCACTAGGTCATAAGAACCTGTTATAAGGTAGGTGACAGTGAGTGCAAGAAGAATAGTATAAAATATGTTGATATTTGTTACACAATGCTAGATGATACAACAGACACTGACCGTAAAACAGACAGTTTGATAATGCCCTCAGAAGGCGAAACAGCTGTCACGCGTAAAAATAATTACATCGCAGAGCTTTTAACTAAAAACTGTTTTTTAAAAATTAAAATAATAATAATTATTGTTTAAATAAAAGTAAAAAACCTAAAAAAAAAAATTAAAAAAAAAAAACTCTCTTGGTTCATTGATTTTTCTATTTAAGATACATTGACAGTAGATAAATTTGCATGGCACTAAATCCTATAATTAATGACAGTGGATACGATACAAATATACGTACATTTTACATCGTAACAATGCTACAATTATTGACAGTGAATACATTACTTAAAGAAAGGAAAAAAATGCAAATTTTAAACTAGTATATAATAATAGTGGAGTTATTTTTATAGAATTATGATGCAATATTTATATAATATCGTGTTATTATGTACGAGAAATGTAATTGTTTAATGGTCGGGCATTTTAAAAAGCTGCTAACTAACTAACCATCACGGTATTATTCCACCGTGAGGATGATCCGCCATACTACTTTGCCTTGGCTCTCGTTGACTCTCTTGACACTATTTGCTTCATTCACATTCATACACCGTCGCATACATACTCTTCTGTTACTGACTCTTAAAATGACCTTACTCAAGTTGTTTTTTTTTTAAGAAAGGCAAACACTCTCGGGTTACAAATAACCTGACAATTATTTCTAATTTTGAAACTGTTAATTCGTGGTGGAATTCTATTTTAATGATTTAATAAAACAAATATATAACTTTATTCCACTTTTATTTTATGACTGTCATAAAATAAAAGTGGAATAAAGTTATATATTTGTTTTATTAAACCTGACAATATTTGAAAATCTCCTACCGCCATCATAATAAGCGGAAGTGTTGCTTTTTTTAATGACGGAGAACTTAGCCAGCAAAGGAATCGAACCCACGACGCCTGGGTGGGAATCCGACGAGTTTGTTCACTCAGCTACCAACCGGTCAAATTTGAATTTCAAATTTGATTCACTTGATTGTGTCATGTCTTGCTCGGACGTCCCTGGCTTCTTCTTTCGTTCACTTTTGCGTCATTTATTCTTCTCACACTCTTTTTTTTCGTTCTTTCTCTCTACATGTGCAAACCATCTAAGCGTTCCTTTCTTAATCCTATTCATTACGCTTACGTAAGCCTTCTTTCCGAACATCCACACTTTTAACACGATCATATATGATTTTATCGCACATATGCTTCAGGGATCTCATTTCTACAGCATTTAGTCTACTTTCATCATTCTTTCGCCACTTCTATGCCTCACTGTTATACAGCAGGGTCAGTAGTTCAGTCCCCCATTAATGGAGTTTACTGTATGAACTCTTCTTTAAATATCCTTATCAGCTTTTCCGTCTCTCGGAAACATACTCTTAATAATGGAATACAATAGATCATTATAAAAATCTAAAAAATAGCGTAATAGGACAACTTCAATGTTTTGTGAATGCTTCACGAACTGCTGGTTCTTTAAAATGAACCCTTCGCAGTGAACACTTCGATTAAAGTCGAACTCGCCAAAGAGAGATTTGAAATTAGATATGAAGTCGATATCAGAATTGGGTGTGTTGCAGGTTCCAGTTACCGGTGACCAGCGAGGAACCGGTTATTTATCCAGTTCTTTTTGGAACCGGCTCTTGGTGTTTTTTTCTAAAAGTAATAGCAAATCGACAAAAGTTTCTCGCCAAAATAAGTACTAGTTGGTCGATATTTGAAAACGAAAAGAATTGGTTTCTCGCTGAAATAAAAAGTACTAGTCGGTAGAGATTTGAAGTGAAAAAAACTGAAACTGGAACCTGTTCCTCGCCCAAAAAAACACGAAAAGAACTGACAAAGCATATGGACAGCTAGGTGCCAGTTCCTTTAAATCGAAGTACTTTGAAGTTGAACTTAAATTAAAGTACTTGAAATGATTTGAAGTTCAACTTCGCAACTGAACTGCCGCAAAATACAGTAGTTTTTTGTAATCTAACTTTAATTGAATGTATTGAATTTTTATTTGTGTTAATGAAAAGTTAATGAAATTTGAACTGCCGCAAAATGAAGTAGTTTACACGGAGCGGTCACAACACTAAATGGACATATGAGCGGAACTGCCAACTTTAATTACAAGTATTTGTTCAATAAACAATGAAAGAAGTGGGAACTGCCGCCAAAAGAAGTAGTTCTTACGGAGCGGTCACAACGCTAGATAGTAATATGTTGTACCACATTATACCTAGATAATGTTGTTGAGCCGTAATTACTAGAATACTTTGAATATCTGTGTACAGGTTTGAGGTTAGGTATTCATGAAATATAACAGCATAAAAACACAATCACACATCGACGTACTTACGTACTTTGAAGGCGGTCAAAAGAGGAACTAACGAACGGATGGTGTATTTTTAAAACACACACTATTTTTGTTTCGTAAATATTTACAGTAACGACATCCCCTACTTCAAAGTTAAGCATGTCATTAGTTTTGTATTTTCAGTCTCATCTTTTGGTTTTGAGGTGACCTCTCCAGAAACTTGTAGAAGTGCCATTGTTTTCAACAAAACAAGATCGTGCAAAATGTATTTCATCAAAATAAATATTTCTCGGCCCTTCCAGATTGCAAAGTGTTACCTGAAATCTCGTTTAGCATTAACAGACGGTGGGGAAAGAGCCCTTTGTGGAGAGTGTGGCCTGCGACGGTTTAGTTCACCCTTTTCCCACAAGGGCGCGGCGTGCGAAAAAAAAAAAGAAAAAAATGTGTTCGTTTTTCATTGCTAACCAATCACGAGCGCGCGGGGGGGGAGGTGTGTTGGAGGCTTTTATTAAAATCTAAATCGTTTTAAGATATTCATTGAAAATGTGAGAATTTCGTCAGTTTTGCTTGTTATTTCATTTCATAGTGGTTCGATTATTTCATTTAAAGGTTCAAAGCATCTTACACTCTCTTCTTACCGCTTTTATATGATAAAAAGATTGTAATAATAGCAAATAACAGAGTGATAGATACTCTAAATATCGCCCTGTTGAAAGACCACCATTCAGAATCGAAACCTTGCTTAAAATGGCTTTTAGCCGTATTTGGTGACCAGATCTGAATAGGCAGGTACCTCCCAACTTTCCGCATCTCCTTCCCCTTCCCACTACCTTCAGCCTCACAACATACTTAGACGTATATACATACCAAACATACTCTGACGGCCTCCATTGTCGAGTGGTAAGACGCTCGACTACGAATCCAAAGGTCGCTGGTTCAAACACGGCGTGCGCCAATAACTTTTATTTAATTAATATGTGTCATAACACACTTGATTCATATTAAAATAATAAAAAGTATGTTTGCGGCACGTTCCAGAGTGGTAAGATACTCTTAGTATCGCCTTGTTGAAAGACCACCGTTCAAAATCGAAACGTTGCTTGAAATGGCTTTTAACCGTGTTTGGTGACCAGATCTGAATAGCCAGGTACCTCCCAACCTTCCTCTTCTTATCTCCTTTCCCTTCCCACTACCTTCAGCTTCACAACATACCTTAACTGGGGATGTCACGGTTGGAAGCAGTTGGGACTCTTGGGCGGTATTCTCTATAAAAGAATGGTCCCCATTGTAACTGTCGCGAGTTGTACATTTTTTTGTTATTTTTTGTTTTGTTTGTGAATACTGCATTATTGTCCCCACTGTCCGAAGCCAGTGAGACTATGGCATCCACAACCGGGGAATGTTGTGGAGTTGAAATGAATGGCGAGGGGAAGTAGGTGGGTAAGTTATAATAATATGTCCGATAGCCGAGAAAAATATTTTTAAAAATGTTCACTCACTTAACGATCTTTACACCATAATTTGCGCATAGGGATAGCGCATTTCCGGTATAAGTAAAACAAAATAATCAAAAAACACTTTTATTAAGTTAACTATTTGTTAATCATAAAAAATCACGGGAAAACTTATAAGTCCTCCAGTATATCCAGTGAGACTATGGCATACCCTAATTGGGGATGCCATAGTCTCACTGGCTCCAGACGATTGGGAGCAGCTGAGACTCTTGAACGGTATTCATTATCAAAATAACAAATAAACTAGCTAATATATTCCCTAAAAAATCACGGGATATTATAAGTCCTCCAGTATATCCAGTGGGACTATGGCAAACCCCAATTGGGGATGCCATAGTCTCACTGGCTCCAGACGATTGGGAGCAGCTGAGACTCTTGAACGGTATTCATTATAAAAATAACAAATAAACTAGCTAATATATTCCCTAAAAAATCACGGGATATTATAAGTCCTCCAGTATATCCAGGGGGACTATGGCAAACCCCAATTGGGGATGCCATAGTCTCACTGGCCTCAGACGATTGGGAGCAGCTGAGACTCTTGAACGGTATTCATTATGAAAATAACAAATAAACCAGCTTTTATTTTCCCTAAAAAAACACGGGATATTATAAGTCCTCCAGTATATCCAGTGGGACTATGGCAAACCCCAATTGGGGACGCCATAGTCTCACTGGCTCCAGACGATTGGGAGCAGCTGAGACTCTTGAACGGTATTCATTATAAAAATAACAAATAAACTAGCTTATATATTCCCTAAAAAATCACGGGATGTAACTTGACTTGCAACTTTATGGATCGTCTCGTACATTCTCTTATTATTTTGACTCTTTACGTAAGTCGACTCAAGTATTTGATTCGTTTGATCGTGAATTAAATACTCACTAAAGTTACTGTAAATGTTTTTTTTATATTTTGCCATAAAACTAAAGCCAAACATTGCACCAAAGCTTTTAGAGTTCAGTATTAAATAAATAGCACAGGTTGACTCGAATGAACGACTCTTTATCATGCCACAAATAATGCGAAACGTAGACTGTATACGGATGCTGGGCACGCGATTGTGGCGTCACCTTCCTATGCAGCGACACTTTGTTACTCTAGTTTGTTTTTCTGTGACGTTAAGTAATTTGTTCCAACAATTAAGATATGTAATTGCGTTTGATCGCAAGATGGAATAATTACACGCAAGTAATTGGCTTGGTAGGGCAGAAAATCACATGTTATATTGGTATACATTCGAAAATTTAATGCAGATTTGAATTTGCTTTACTCAATATTAATAATTTCCTTTGTGAGTACGTAAGACCGTGCGAGGGTGAACTTTTGTTATTTTGCTATTTTATTTGTCAAACATAAATTTCGCAATAATTTTACGTGTATTTGGCCATTGATAAAGAAATAAATTATTAATCAATGGTATCTTTGAATGCTATATTTATTATATTGTTAATTTAGGATTTATTTACATTTCATGTTCCTGGCAAGGCAGTTACATGACAGTATCTATCATATTATTGTGACAATTCTATTTCACCTCGCAATGTTATACTAAATAGTTAGTAATATAATTATTTAGTACGTCAATCACAATATAAACACACCTTACAACAGTTTCTTTAAATCTAGTAGAGCTAATATATTTGATGAAACTATTAAACTCTGGATGTACCTGTCATTCAATATTATATTATATATATTTTTTTATTATTTATACTTTTTCTTTCTTGTACTTTACTTTTGTATAGTTTATAAGTATATCTTTACTAATTTTTCATTATTTAATATCTTGCTAACGTACATAGCAATCCCGATGAGTTATAAAAAGTCACTCTGGGACAAGGGAAATTAAAGGATTACATGAGTTACAACAAAATACAGAGTAATCAAACTAACATAAATCATAATAAATCAAACAATATAACATAATAAGAAATACAGTACTAAAAAAATGATAATTAGTATTATTTTTTTTTTTTTTAAAACCCCTGAAGTGCAGTAAATTAGAATGTTTTTACTGTACCGGGAAAAGAAAACTGTTTTGGAGATTAAGTGTTGTCATCTTTAAATGAATTAAAAAAATATTCTTTTAAAGCTTTATTTTGTTATTTTTTGACTATTTTTATATTTATCTGGAAGCGAGTTATATAATGTGTAGGCAATATATTCCAAAGATTTTATCCCATACTTTGTGGTGTGTGTAAGTGGAATGTGAATTAAATTGTTATTTCGTATGTTATGTTGGTGAATGTCTTGATTGTAAAGGGGTTTGATGTTAGTGTGGTTGTTTGCTGAGTAATTTGTAAAATGGTGCTTGTGATTTCATGTTTGGGGAGGATCTTGATTGGAAGGATGCCGGTATTTGAATAAATGTCCCTGACATGAGTGTCCCATGGAAGACCAAGGACATTTCTGAGAGCTCGGTTTCGGACCACCTGGAGGTCAGAGATCATTTTCATAGAGGCAAATCCCCAAATACAGCAGAGATAAGATAAGTGTGAGTGGATCATGGTATAATAAACCGAAATGAGTAATGCAGTGAGAAGTAATCCTTGCAGCCTATAGAGAACACTAGTTATGGGGGTAATTTTCTACTAAATATTTGTGTAAAAACCTTTAACAGGCGTAAATAAATAATGTTTTCGTAGAAAGCAATCACTTTGTGATATCAATTTTGGTCATAAAAATATATTTTAAATCTGTGGACTTATACAAAGTTATTATTTCATTTTCAGTGAATAGATAAATTTGTGTGGAAGACTTTTAAGGGGTGAAAAATGAATTCCATGTCGAATTGAAGATCAATATCAGTATAACAAAAGCAAGGGAATCAATTTCTTCTTATGTTGACTCTAAGCATGGTCCAACTCAAGAATTTAATCACTTGATCGTCTTGTCTCGTCCATGTCTTCCTCGGGCTTCCCAGATTTATTACACCATTCACTTTTGCGTCATTTATTCTTCTCACACTCCTTTCTTCGTCCATTCGCTCTACGTGCCCAAACCATCACAGTGTTTATTTCTTAATCCTCTTCATTACGCTTACATCAGTTTTGCATTTTTTTCCGGATTTCCACATTTCTAACACGGTCACACATGATTTTACCGTACACACGCTTCAGAGATATCATTTCTACTGCATTCAGTGTTTATCCTTCCTCTGCCGGTTTCGTGCCTCACTGCCATACATCAGGGTTCGTATAAGCACTCCATTATGGACTGCCAGCTTCGCTTCTTTGGATAAATGTTTGCCAACATCGTTCAATCCTCCATTAATGGATTTTGGAGTCAATGAGACTATGGTATCCCTAAAAAGGGTACGTTTTGAGGTTCAAGGTAGTAGGGAGAGAAATGAGATGGGGAAGAGGAAGGTTTCTAAGCACCTGGCTATTCAGATCTGGTCACCAAACACGACTTAAGCCATTTCAAGCAACGTTTCGATTCTGATTGGTGGTCTTTCACCAGGGCGATACTTAGAGTATCTACCGTAAAAGAAGCCTCAAGTCTTGTGCGCTTTTCGTATAAACTTGGTAAATATATATACGTGTATAGTACCTTTATGTGCTTCGTTATACTTTTGTGAAATGTATTATATAAAATCTAAAAACAAACCACTCTGGTATATACTCCTTAGGTCCTTATCAATCTTTTCATCTCTCGTAAACATACTTCTCAAATACAAAAACTCTTCCACTTGCTCCAAGTATTCATCGTTCACAATATCTCACGCTGTTTTCATACTCTCTCTCTTTCAAACACCATGACTTTTACATTCATCACTCTGCATACATAATCGGTTCATCTTAGACACAAGGAATAGATAATAAACGTGGTATTTATTTTTCGAAGATCGCCAACATATCTTGTTCGTCTGACCTTTCCTAGAGTATCATCAACCCTCCACGACACCTGATACCAATTTATGGGGTTACTAATAATTTAATTGGTATCTATTTCATAATCGATAATACGTAATACAATAGTAATAATTACCGTTCGTTGCGTAGGTACTCGGCACTGAGTTTACGGTGTATTCAGAAACGTCCTATTGTCTATGATAATATATTATGTTCGGCTCATCCAATGATCTAGGTTAAACGCACTGCCACCGCTATAATTATCTATTGCTAGCACTTAATTTCTACACAATTATTACCTACCTGCGTAAATACGTTTAAATCATTTGTTTGGACAGCTCGGATAATTGTGTTTTTAAAGTAGATAGTATAATGATAATCTCACTAAGAAGTATGTTTACGAGAGACGGAATGACTGATAGGGATATTGAAAGAAGGGTGAATGCAGGTAACTCCATTAATGGAGGACTAAACGCCGTTGGCGCGAATAAGAAATTGTCCAAAGAAGCGAAGCACACTGTCCACAATGGAGTGCTTATACCAACCTTGATGTATGGCAGTGAGGCATGGAACTGGCAGAAGAAGGATGAAAGCAGACTGAATGCTGTGGAAATAAGATCCCCGAGACGTATGTGCGTAAAACCATTTGTGACCGTATTTAAAATGTGGATATCCGGAAAGAATGTAAGGCTGATGTAAGCGTTGATGAATAGAATCAAGAATGGGACGCTCATAAGGTTTGGGCATGTAGAGCAAATTAACGAAGAAAGGAGTGTGAAAAGAATATAAATTGTGAATATGAATGGAAGAAGAAGTCGAGGACGCCCGAGGAAGACATGGCACGATCAAGTAAATCAAATACTCGAATCTGGTCATGTCAAGAGTCAGAATAACAGAAGAGTATGTATGAGACGATGAATGAATGTGAATGAAGCAATGAGTGTGTGCCAAAACAGAGTTGTATGGCGGTCCGTCCTCTCTGCCTACTCCTGCGGGGATATGGAGTGATGAGTAATTAGTTAGTTAGTTAGCTATGACACATATTAATTAAATAAAATTAATTTGCGCACGCAGGGCTTGAACCCGCGACCTCTGGATTCATAGTCCAGCGTCTTACCACTCGACCACAGAGGCAACAAAAGAGAAAGAAAGAGACAACAAAATTTTCCAAATTATGACACCGCTTTAAAGTATTGAAAGAATGTTCTTCGAATCCCGCGCCTCCGTTGACTCCGCCTACATGTTTTAATATGCGAAATAAATTGACATAACTCAACGGTTTTATAGGTTACATTCTATATTTTTGTTCATAACAATACTGTGAAAAGGAGATTATACGAAAAAACAAAAACATTTTTTTTTTTTTTTTAAGTAAGACAAATATTCCCGGGTTACGAATAACATGACAATATTTGAAAAACTCCTACTGCCATCATAAAAAGCGGAAGATGTTGCTTGTGCAATGATGGAGGACTTAGCCAGCAGAGGAATTGAACACACGACGCCCGGGTGGGAATCCGACGCGTTCTCCACTCAGCTACCGACCGGTCAAATTATGTCGACATGTGCTGTGAATGGATGTATAAATACCCTAGTCCTAGTCCTAGGCACGCCCAGGTATAGCTGAGTCCGCCAAAACTCATCAAAACTGACTACAGCTGCGCTCCCTCTTGTATATTATTGCTCGGAGGCTATAATAGCATTCCTCTTCCAAAAATACTAACGTTAATTTATTCCATTGTAATAACTCTAGCAAATTAGTTGTGCTTTTGTGAGCTTACGTTTTATTCCGTGTTTCTTCTGCATCACTTTTATATTATATCATAATATATTTAAGGGCTATTTAATAATATAAATAAATATTACCAGGTAACGTGTTTACTGTGTAGTGTGTGAGGTTATTAGTAGTGTGAGGTGTGAGAAGTGGTGTTCTGTGATGAAGCAATATGTGTGACAATGAAATAGGGCATGAAAGTGAAATAAAGATTTGGTTCAAATGTCGATATTAGAATTGGGGTAAGGATTATTTTAGTTTTATTTATTTTACATTAGTTTTTATTTTTTTTTTTTTATTTGATTTATTTTGTTACATACATTTAAAAATTACAGAAATAATAAAAATAATGTAGACATAACAAAAAAAAATCCCACATAGGCAAAAGCCAGTGCGTGGGTATACTAATTCAAATCATAGTTATAGCTCTCTATAGTTACGTTTTACAGTATAAGGTACATTTCAAATTAAGTAAAAAAAGAATAAAAAATAATAATTAAAAAAAATATATATATACATATATTATTGTTATTATTATTTTTTCTTTTTTTTTTTTTCAAATTCAAAAATCACAACAGATAAGTTAGTTAATTTTTTAGAATTTAGCACTTATAGTATGAAGAGGCTGGTATCTTTTGCTTTTATCCAGTTTTTTATTACATTTTTGTATGTATTTAAGGAAGTTGTATTTGAACACTTAAAATGTAATGAAAGTGAATTATACATTTTTGGGGCAATGAAGTATGCATGTCTCTGCGCAAGTCTAGTTTTGCAGAGAGGTACCTCCAGTACATTATTTATTCTGTTGCTGTAACGATTTTCATTTTTTGCAAATAGTTTACTTCGCGAAAATATGTACTTTAGGCACTGTATACAATATTTTTTTCTTATATCTAAGAGATCAGCTTCTTGGAATAATTGTATGGAGGGGTATGTAATGTTTTTATGCAACATTATTTTTATTATTAATTTTTTGAGATATTTCTAATGGCTTAATATGAGTATTATAAATACCCCCCCAACCGATTATTCCATAAGATACTGATGACTGAACCAATGCATGGTACACCAATTTCATTATTTTTATGTCAACTATGTTATTTAATCGTTTAAAAATGTAAGTTAAATATCTTAGTTTATTTACAAGCTTTTCTACATGATTCGTCCATTTGAGTTGACTATCTATTGTAATTCCTAAATATTTGACTGTATTTCCCGATTTCATTTCTACACAATTAGAGCATAAAATAGGGTTGCAGTTATTGTTATGGAACCTTATATTTAGGTTAGTTAGAGGTGCAGCCTTTTTGGTATTATAGAATGGAATATAAATAGTTTTTTCACAGTTCAGAGTTAAAAGGTTTTGGTTGAGCCATTCTTTAACAATGGAGGTGCATTTATTAGCATTTTCAGTGACTTCGTTCCAGGATTTACCATGTACTGTGATTGCAGTATCGTCAGCATATGAGAATAGTTTTCCCGAAATGTTAATATTACAGAGATCATTTATATAAATTAATTTTTATATTTTTTTACTTTGTACATTCAAATTTACAAGTAGCTAATTATCTCATTTTCTTTTTGACTTTATAATATATTAACTCATATACTTATTATTATTATTTATGCAGGAAACTCCATTGATGGAGGACTGAACGCTGTTGGGGCAAATAAGAAATTGTCCAAAAAAGCGAAGCTAGCGGTCCACAATGGAGTGCTTATACCAACCCTGATGTATGGCAGAGAGGCATGGAGCTGGCAGAGGAAGGATGAAAGTAGACTGAATGCTGTGGAAATGAGATCTTTGAGACGGATGTGCGGTAAAACCATGTATGACCGTATTGAAAATGTGGATATCCGGAAAGAATGCAAGGCTGATATGAGCGTAATGGATAGGATCAAGAAAGGGACGCTTAGATGGTTTGGGCATGTAGAGCGAATGAACGAAGAAAGGAGTGTGAAAAGAATATATGATGCGAAAGTGAATGGAAGAAGAAGTCGAGGACGCCCGAGAAAGACATGGCACGATCAAGTAAATCAAATACTTGAATCCGGTCATGTGAAGAGTCAGAATAACAGAAGAGTATGTATGAATGTAAATGAAGCAAGAAGTGTGTGCCACGGTCCGTCCTCTCTGCCTATCCCTACGGGGAAACGGCGTGATGGTTAGTTAGTTTTTTTTAATTTTTTTATGAATGTACACAGAGAACGGTTGGTTAAAAAAAATCTTTTTCAACATTAAAATCATTGCACGTTTCATTTACTGCCCAGTCTTTAATAACTGTCAAACTGTTTGCATACATTTACATTGTTGCAATTTTCTTATGACTCGCGTTAATTTGAATTCTCATGGACGGGCATAGAACAAACATTTTTATTCAACTTCAGTGTCTTGAATTCAAACACGGACTCTGTGGTCGAGTTGTAAGGCGCTGGACTACGAATCCAGAGAGCGCGGGTTCTAGCCCGCCATGCGCAAATAAATCTTATTCAATTAATGTGTATTAAATTCATGTGGATCGCGCCGTTACGCAGCAGGGATAGGCAGAGAGGAGGGACCGCCAAACAACTCTGTCTTGGCACACACTCCTTGCTTCATTCACACTAAAACATCTTCTCATATATACTGTTCTGTTATTCTGACTATTCACATGGCCCGCCTCAATTATTTGGTTCACTTAATCGTGGCATGTCTTCCTCGAGCGTCTCCGACTTCTACTTCCATTCACTTTCGCGTCATATATATATATATATATATTATATATTTATTTTTTTTACAAAAAAAGAAAAAAGTTTACATATATATAGAAATTATATCAATGTTACACAATATGGATAGTTATATATATTTATAGATATATATTTTTTTTTATTATTGTACAACACATATAAACCCAATAACAGTACAATGGAACAACAAGTAAGCAATTTCAAACTGTAAAATTTTTAAATTAATAAGGTTTTTGAACTTTTGTAAATTATCTGAATATATATCAATATATATAGATGATGTATTTAACAGAATTATACCTCTTGTCATGCTATGCTGAGCAAAAACATCTGTCCGACCATAGGGTATTCTGAACATTGCATGATTTCTGCTGCGACAGTATTTTTCTGGTACTAATAAGCAGTAGCATGCCAAGAGGTATGGACAGTCGATTAAGTGATTTATAATTTTAAAGCCTATTGTCATGAGACCAGCATTGCGCCTAGTCTCTAAGCTTTGATAATGTGTCTCCTCGAGTAGTTCCATGTGATGCATGAACATAGGGTATGTTCCGTGCGAACGCATGTACACATACCTCAGGAATTTTTTATACATATATATTCTTTTTACACTCCTCGCTTCGTTCATTCGCTCTATATGCCCAAATCATCTAAGAGTCTCTTTCTTTCCTTTATCCTACTCATTACGCTTACATCAACCTTGCATTCATTCCGGATATCCACATTCTTAACACGATCGTACATAGTTTCATTGCCTCACTGTCTCTAGACGGTTGGGAGCAGTTAAGACTCACTATTAAAAATATTTTTTAAATAACTGTCGAATTCCCTCACGTTTACAGTGTTGCAAATTTATTATGTCTTGCATTAATTTGAATTCTCGTAGACAGGCATAAAACATGTAGTGTTAAAAAATTTTAGTATCTCAGGTTCAAACAATGTTATAAAGGTTTCTTTCTTGTCGATTATAGGTGAACCATGAATATTTTATCCACTCCAGTTCAAGTTATCCTAGAACAGTCTTTGTACACGCTATGTTTCTAAGTCTGCTTTAAATTTTAAAGGGTTTTTACGTGACCTCAAAAGTCAACACCCAAAAATACAAATGCATTGCTTTCTAATACTACAAAAAATGTACCTGTTAATTATATATACTCGTACGTACTAAGGAAAATGTCTAAGGTTACCAGTTTTTTTTTATATGAATACCGCACAAGAGTCTCAACTGCTCCCAACCGTCTAGAGCCAGTGAGACTATGACATCTACAAATAGGGTATGTTGTGAGGCTGAAGGTAGTGGGGAGGGGAAGGAGATTGGGAAGATAAAGTTTGGAAAGTACCTGGCTATTCAGATTTGGTCCCCCAACACGGCTAAAGCCATTTCAAGCAACTTTTAGATTCTGAATGGTGGTCTTTCACCAGGGCGATATTAGAGTATCTACTACTCTGGAGTGGTAGATATTCTAAGTATGTATAATGAATGCAATTCTTAATCAGTAATCTTTTAAATTTATTTATTTATTTATAAATTAACGGACTAAAGTCCAATTACAAAAATACATATAAAAACACGAAATATAAAAAAAGAGTAACAGAGAAGGAATAGCATATAAATTGAAATAAATGAAGCGATGACAAAAAATAAGGCAAAATAAACATAAGAGAACATTCAAGCCATGGTCTAGTCAAAGTTTTGGTAGAGTCGTAAAGCATGACGAAAATCATTTAGACTGCTACCAAAAATTTCAAGACCATGGCTTGAGTTAACAAGTCTTGACATTCTGGACATTGGAGAATTATACCCGTAATTAGTATTGTGATGATCGAGGAACAGCAATTCATTGTTTCTGAGTCTACGGCAAGGAATGTTGAACTGGATAAGTCGCAACAGAGAAGGTGAGTCAATAAAACAATTAATAATTTTGTAAATGAAAATTAAATCGAAGTCTTTCCTGCGCTTTTCTAATGAAGGACATTTTCAATAATTGTTCAATTTCATCATATGAATAATCGCCTCTTTCTCGCCCCAATCTCCATGCAATACCGCGTAAGAAGCGATGTTGTACGGATTCAATATGATGAATATGAACGGTATAGAAAGGGGACCAAATTACACTAGCATATTCTAAATGAGGGCGAACTAATGAGCAGTAAAGGGTTTTTAGAGTCTTTATATTCTTAAAGTCACATGCAATTCTATTGATGAAGCCAAGAAGTTTTAATTATTTTTTAACTACATTATTAATGTGATCACGAAAAGAAAGATTATAGTCTATAGTGACACCAAGATCTTTTATAGATCTGACGGTAGATAGGGAGACACTATTTAATTTATAATTGAAGAGGATCGTTTTATGAGTTCTATGAAATGACATAATTTTACATTTATCAATGTTTAATTTTAGGCAGTTAGTTTAACACCATTCATTAAATGAATCAATATCACTTTGGAGAAGAATACAGTCATGAAAATATTTTATTATTTTAAGGATCTTATTGTCATCTGCAAAAAGCCAAAAACGCGAGGAAGAAAATACTTTGGCAATGTCGTTAGTAAATATGTTAAAAAGGAGAGGAGCTAGATGGGCACCTTGGGGTACTCCAGACGTTACTTTAATATTAATAGATTCAAAGTTATTAATTTTGACTCTTTGTTGTCTATCATTTAAATAAGATTTGAAGAAAGATAATAAAGGATTTCTAATACCGATAGCATGAAGTTTGGCGATAAGAATTGAGTGATTAACTTTATCAAAGGTTTTAGAAAAATCAGTGTAGAGAACATCTGCCTGAGAGTTATCTTCCAGAGCGTTAACAATGGTATTAGTGAAGGAAAGTAAATTTGTTGTGGTAGACTTAGCAGATCTAAATCCATGCTGTTCCTCAATCAGAACATTTTTAAATACGGGGGTAATTTTCTTTGTGATGGACTCAAATATTTTTGGAATGTGGGATATAATCGAAATTGGTCTGTAGTTTTCAATGTTGGACTTGTTAGCAGACTTAAAAATAGGCCTAATATATGAAATTTTCCATGAGTCAGGAAATGAGCCAGATGAAAGTGAAAGGTTAAATAAGATAGAAAGTGGCTTAGATAAGATGTATTTACATTCTTTCAATACAATTTCAGGAATTCCATCAGGGCCAGTGCTATTCTTTCTAGATAGATTTTTTAACGAATTGTTAAATGCATACTGGAATATTAGGTAAAAGGTTTGAAAATGGCTGCGCTGGTTTTCAAACTGCACCTTTTACTGTCATTTTAGTATGTTTTTCGTAGAGTTTAAAAGGTTACAGCAAAAAAATATATTTTACTGAAAACCTTAGATGTTTTCCTAACAGCGCATGTGCAATTTACAGATAAATCATGTGCAATTTTGCTTGTATTAGAAAGCCAAAAAATGGCGTTTAGTGTCACTATAGGTGCTGAGCCTTAAATCGACGTATTTATGCAGAAAGCGTCCAGCCCCTAAAAGAGAAAATTTAGTTGAAGGCGTTTGAAAATATGACGATGAAAAAGTATCAATATGCGTAATCGACATTTGTAAAGTGAAAATCAGTTTTTTAATATTTTTATTTATGAGCATTATTATATATATGTAATTCATAATCTATCAATGTGTTTACTAAAAAACAAAATATTTTTAATATTCTCCTACATTTTATAATGTTTTAAACTCAAATTTAAGTCAAATATCTGCAATGTTAGTATAAAAAAACATAAATCTATCGCATTTGGAGCTTTGATGTTTTCAACCGATAGTTTTCAATCGTATTTATCTACAGGAAAACATTTAAAACTCGATTTTGGCGAATTGAGGGTAAGACGTTTTCTGCATAACTACGTTCAACTATTATTGCTAAAAAGCTTTTGTAGATTTTCATCGTCTACAGTTTTTCTCGCAGACAAAATCTATCTACGTTTTTTTGTTTAAATAAATTTAAAACTTTACCCTTTCTGCCAACAGATCAAGCAGTCTTCAGGGTGGAACTCTCGGAGCTGTGGCCCTCGGAAGGAACGGAGTTGACCGGAGGGGCGGCCACCCTAAACATAGTGCTGTACGCGCGCAACCAGAAGGGCGTATCGGACAGCGTCATCCTGGAGAACATAGCCTTTAATGACGCCGAGAGAAGAACGGGTGAGTCGATTTTACTATGTCACGGTTTTGGGAGTTGATTGTTTTTGAGAGAAGTGTTAGTTAGTGAAGTAAAAATATTGTTTTTGAAGAAAATACATAAAAAGCCGGTGGTTTGAACGGGAAGACTTCGCTACTGCTATTTCGCTGCCAGGGCGGACTCCATCTTGACGGCTTGCTGTAGACATGAGACCTAATATCTTTCATTGACAAATTTAAAATTTATTTTATTTCTTATGATTTTTTTTCTTTATCATTGTGTTTATATCGCTGTGCTAGTTTAATAACAACTTGTTACCAAAATATTTTTCTGAAAAATTTTCTACAATGTTGATATTCACAAATATAATACAAGGGCATGCAAAGAAATTAGACTACCAGAAAAAAATTAAGTAAACACACAAAATAGCTTACTACATAAAGGGATGAAATATTATAATGCTCTGCCGGAAACCATCAAAATTATGCCTATCAATAAATTCAAAATAGCTTGTAAAAATTTTTTAAAATACATATAAATCAAAATAATAAGTAGTATATAAGTCAAAATATTATAAAGTTAAAAATAAAATGAAATAATTAGCTACTTGAAAACTTGAATTTAAAGTAACAAATATAAAATAAATAAAACTAAAAAAATACTAAAAAAGTCAAAAAAAATTTTTTCGACTTATTGGTATTTTCTGATTCTTTGAAACCTAAGGAATCAAAATACACCCATATATTTAAAAAAAATACTTGTTACAGTATTGAACTAGCACAGCGATATGTATTTCCACTTTATTTATTTTATGTATTATTATTGGAGATTAAAGAGAGAATTGGGTGTACTTGTGGTTCCAGTTACTGGTGACCGGTGAGGAACCGGTTATTTATCCAGTTATTTTTGGAACCGGTTCCTCGCCAAAAAAACACGAAAAGAACGATATTTGACCGATGGAAATTTGGAACCCCGGTTCCTCGGAGAAATTATATCGACGGTTCCAGTGACCGGTTTCTTTTAACCGGGACAAGAATATCGACTATCTCTAATTATTATGTGCCTTCTGGAATAAAACTTTTATTATTGGATGAAAAGTATCATTATAATAGGGACTCCTCGGATATCGTTGAATAAAGAGTAATAAAATTGAAGAAATAGGACCAGGAAAATAGGTCAGATATGAAAAAGATGCTTTTTTAATTTTATTCAAATTATGACATAACGGCAAAAATGGTTTTAGCGACATCCTATGCTTTTACTTCTTGATTTTTTTATAGTAAGTAGCGCATAAGAGTCCCAACTGCTCCCAATTAGGGTATCTTGCGAGGCTAAAGTTATTTGGGAGGGGAAGGAGATGGGGAAGAGGAAGGTTAGGGAATCTCAATTCTGAATGTTGGTATTTCACCAGGGCGATACTTAGAGTATCTACCACTCTGGAACGTGCTACAAATTTAATAAGCTATGCACTATTTTATATGAATTAAATGTCTTATGACACATATTGTTCAAATAAAAATTATTTGCGCGTTCCGGGTTTTAACCCGCGATCTCTCAATTCCTAGTCGAGCGTCCTACCACTAGACCACAGTTTTGAAAAAATACAGTTTCGCATTCAGAGGACATGATATTGGCAAAATTATGTTTTTTATTAAATTCATAATACTTAAATTATTTGAATGAGGGTTACCTGAAAACATACTTAAATATTATAGTATTTTTTTAGAAAAGAATTGTGATTTTGGCCTCATAAAGACCAGCCACTTAAAAACCTTAAAATGATAAAATAAAATTGGTGCTTTTAGCGCTTTTCTCAAAAGAAAGTATGAATTATTATCATTCCTAAATGTATTTTGGCAATTGCCCGTGAAAAGGCCTATGTGGGCTGAAGGTAAAATGATATATTTTTATGCATTAAGCTCATAGAAAAAGCTTACACGAGATTGGTGTTTGCTGCATTGAAGGGGATGGGAATGAAATGTTACATATAAAGCGCTCTTAAGGTGATACTTCACAAAAAAGGCGCTATATAAATTAGCCAAGTATCATTTTTAGGGTATATTGTAATTTTAATTTAAAAAACAATTCAATTTAAAAGGAGGTATAGTTCGGTGGGTGGTATACTTACTCACCCGGCAGTCGGATTTATCGAGTTCGAATATTTTAATCAATTTTCAAAACGAATTTTGTACAAAGTTCTGTACAATATGAATTTATAGCCTAGGCGTTGGTGTAGACTGAATGCTGTACAAATGAGATCATTGAGACGTGTGTGGAGTAAAACCACAATGACCGTGTTAAAAATATGGATATCTAGAAAAAAATGCAAGGCTGATGCAAGCGTAATGAATAGGATTAAGGGACCCTTAGATGGTTTGAACATGTAGAGCGAATGAGCTAATAAAAGAGTGTGAAAATAATATACGACGTGAAATGGAATAGAAGAAAAAGTCAGGGACACCGGAGGTAGACATGGCTGGATCAAGTTAATCAAATATAGACCGGTCAGTAGCCTAGTGAACAAACGCGTCGGATTCACATCCGGGCGTCAAGTAACAATTTCCATGTATTATAATGGTAGTAGGAGTTTTTCAAATATTGTCAGGTTATTCGTAACCCGGAAATGTTTGCCTTTATTTGAAAAAAACTAAAAAATACTCGAGTTGAGCCATGTCAAGAGTCAGCAAATAATACATTTTCTGGGATACTAATTATACATCTAATTGAGAATAATAAATTTTCTGGGATACTAATAATACATCTACTTGGGAATAATACATTTTCTGGGATACTAATAAAACATCAACTTGTGAACAATACGTTTTCTGGGATACTAATAATACATCTACGTGGAAACAATACATTTTCTGGAATACTAATAATACATCTACTTGGGAATAGTACATTTTCTGGGATACTAATAATAAATCTACTTGGGAATAATACATTTTCTAGGATACTAATAATACATCTACTTGGAAATAATACATTTTCTGGGATACTAATAATACATCTACGTGGAAACAATACATTTTCTGTTCAGATAGTTTTTTTTTTTGTAAAAATAATAGAGTTCCGTGTAAAAAAAATGTTTTTGTGAGGAAAAGTGAAAAATCGGAAGATATTTCAGAACTCATAAGAATTCAAATATTTTAATAAGAATTAACTTATTCAACCTTTTTTGTTTTATTTTGATGTTAATTATTAAAACGACATCAATGATACAGAAGATCAAAACGAAAATAAAAATATAAGGTTACGACCGAGACTTGAGCTCGTATCTACACTATCTGGGAGTAACTTACCTGTCAATTAAGCTACCGAAACCTTTTTAGAGACCTTTTTAGAAACGTTACTCCTGGATAGAGTAGAGTTCCAAGTTCAAATCTCGGTCGAAACCTAATTTTTTTTTTCTGTCTTCTGTTTCATGTTTTGTTGGAAATTATTGCATTTTTTTCAATAATTTATATCAAAATAAAACTTATAAAAGTTTATCTACTTTTAATAATAATTCTAGACTTTGTACGAAGTCTAAAGATCTTCTGTAAATAAACATGTATAGTGTATCCAAGATATAGGAGTACAACTGTGCTCGGATAGAGCTTTGGATACCAATATAAAAATGGTTGCGTATTTCGGAATAAATATGAGTAAAAATATATTAATAATTTTCAAAGAAAACGTAGGAATTAAAATATTTACAAAGAACCCTTTTTTTCAATTAATAAAAGTGTAGGTGTAGTATCCCTTGTTCTCGACCTAATATACCCATCAATACTTAAAATAATAGATTTAAAAAAACAACACGGATTCGTCAGTGGAAGGTCAACTGCTACCAACTTAATACTTTATCATAACTATATTACAGAATCTTTAACTAATAAAAAACAAGTTGATAGTGTCTATACAGATTTCTCAAAAGCGTTCGATAAAGTGTCCCATAAAATTTTAATAAGAAAACTATTTGCACTAGGAATTAGAGACAACCTGTTGAAATGGTTCTCGAGCTACTTGTCTAATAGAACACTGTTTGTCAAAATGAAATCCGTCAAATCAAATGTATTTTCCGCAACAAGTGGTCTACCGCAAGGAAGTCATCTTGGCCCGATTCTCTTTCTCGTGTTTATAAATGACATCATAAATTGTTTCGACGATGTAGAAGTTCTGCTTTTTGCCGACGAAATAAAATTATTCAAAGAAATATCTAATATTAGCGATCGCCTAATTCTACAGTCAAACATCGATAAACTACACAATTTGTGCATAGTTTACAACTTATTCCTTAATGTAGATAAATGTAAAACATTAACATTTTGTCGAATCAAGACCCCGTTATCATTTAACTACTCTATCAACAACAATATCTTGGAAAAAGTCACTGAAATTAGAGATCTCGGAGTCATGTTTGACAAAAATTAAATTTTATTAATCACTAATCACTATCAACAAATCGCTAGTAAAGGTATGAAGATGTTGGGATTTATTCTTAGAACTATCAAAGACTTCGACTCATTAAAAGTCATAAAAATAGTCTACCTGTCGTTAGTAGGTAGTCTATTAGAATACAATTCTATAGTGTGGTGCCCATACTATCTAATCCACATAAACAATATTGAACGTGTACAGCGCAAATTTTTACGTTTCATAAACTTCAAACTACACATTCCAATTCAACACATAAATTACACATTCCTTTTAAACACACTCAAAATCCACACCCTAGAAAACAGAAGGAAAATAGCCGACTTAACTTTTCTGTTCAAAATAATTCACTCCGAATTCGACTGTTGTGAACTCCTGCACCTTATCAACTTCAGAGTACCTCAGCGAGCAACTCGGCAAAATATACTTTTCTGCAACAATAATGTCACTACCAACTACCACATACATGCACCCATTTCTCGCCTACATACACTCGGGAATGAATACACCTCAAATATTGATATCTTTTATATGAATTTGCCAAAATTTAAAAGACTTTTAAACGAATTATTCACTTATCATTAATGTATTGGAACTATTATTAATTATTATTTTTGTATTTTTATTTTTTTTTGCTATTCATTTCTCAAAACGTTTTACTGTATTATTTCATGTATATCCTTTTTAAACTGTACTCATGCACTTACTTATGTTAAATTACTATGTAAAAGCCCATCAGGGCGTTAATAATAAATAATAAATAATGTACGTGGTATATACGTTTTGAATTTCCAAAGTAATTAAAATATTTATTTAAAAATATTTATTTTTTATCGTTTTTGTGTTTACTTTTATTGGCTTACTAACATGCTAGTATATTTTATATCGCAGCTTATCTTCGATCGAGTAGGTACTTTTCATAATGGAACTGCACGTGTAGTCTGTTATTATTTTACGAGCATATTATACACGCCAGTATGCTTTATGGTGCGGCATATATATATTTATATATATCCGGCACATTACTGCCCCAAAGCTTTATGCGTGATTAATTGGCGAGCGCCGGGCCTTTTATAAGAAGCACATTATTTGTGTCGACGTCAAGATTCAGATGAAATTATTACCCTCACGTAGAATTAATAAAAAATAATTACCGAATATGTGAAGCGAAAGATTGGGTTTTTTTATTTACGTGAATCGGTGATTGATTTATCGAAAAAATGAAGCCTTGCTTATGAAAGTTTGTGTTCAAAAGAAATCATATAAGCTGTCGGGATAGGAAAGTGGATAAAAAAATAATGCAGAATGTCGCGTGACATGGTACAATCAAATGATCGACCTTTGTTGGATCCGAAGCTGCGATGAAACATGGAATGTGTTTTCAGTTTCAGATGAATTTGGAAAATAGTGGACTGTAAACGATAAACTATACTACTTGACGGAAGTGTCTAATTGTAGCTTGTGAAAAGATTATGGAATTAGGAAAAAATGCGAAACCATTCTCTCACCTATGAAGTTGATATTGAAAGTTATTTAAGTCTTCTTAAACAATTGTATTACTAACGAAACAAATACACCACACTGATTTTAGTCTTCTTATTAACAAAACACCACAGATATTTTATATTATTTGGAGAACAAAACAACAAACCAACGAACGAACCAACACGTTTTTTCACATCAAACTCTTCTGTTTGATATGTAATTGTTTTGAACACGGTGTTATTGAATATGAAATTAGATATTGCGGAATGGTTGGATAGGTAGAAACTTGGATGAAAAATATGAGGGTAAGAACCTAAAAAAATATTACTTTAAAATCCAATAAAACGGAGGTTGAGCGATAATCACCTTCTTTCTCTTATGTATCTCCTCCCCACTTCTGACAACCTCAATACATGCCCCAAATAAAAGTGACAGCCTCACTGAGGGTATCAAAGTTCCACTGACTCTGGAAAACCAAACCAATAAAAAAAATTGTATCAATGTTAATAATACATTATTGATAAAAACAACTAAAGTATTACATAAATCCTAAATAAATGATTCATTAACTTGACACTCACGTTATTTTCGCAATCAACCACTATTGCAATAAAAACACTTAACAGCTATTCCAAAATCGATGAACTCATTACCAAACTGAAACTAGAATAAATAAAGCGAACACCAACTCCAACTTTTCCAAGAACACACTCCTCTCTATTATTCATCCGTTTTTACCAGAAAGTGAAACTCCGAATTCTCTACGAATCTTTCACCTCCTTTGTCCCAAAATAAATTTACTGATTTGAAAAACAATGAGGGACCCTTTCAACTTTTTTTCCGTTGTTCTCTCGCAAAGAAGGACCAAGTGCGCTTTGAATAATGCAGACAAAACGTCCTGCCCCGTGCTCAAATACATCAAAATGCGTTGCAAGAGATACTAGCTTAGGTTAGGTTACCAAAATACAACTTGAAAATTCCTCAAACTCAAAAAAATCTGGTCTCATCACAAAGCTTGTCCAATTCACGCGAATTATGCAAAAGATGATAATAAATAATTGCTGTAAACAAAAGATTACGTTGAAAAAATGTGTTTTGTAATTCGCTCGCGAGTGTAAAAGCGGGGTTTGTTCTACTGGTACTTTAATGCATGGTGCTTGCAAGGTTGAATTGATCCCTTCAGCATCGAAAAACATGCGATATGTGCGTCTAAATTGTTTAAAATGTCAACCCTTTCTGTATGGGAACGGGTTTGTTTTTAGCTGCTGGATTGCCATGTTTATAGCATACCTGTCAGAAAGGAATGCTTTTTTTCCACCTGAATGAAGCTTATGATTTGTACCTGCCTGATCAACAGCTTTTGGGATGAATTGTGTTTCCACCCTCCTACAACATGGGTTTTTTCAAAACTCGCTCTTTTTTTATTTCCTTGAAAAGGCTGTCCGTACCTAATTTCCGTTAATTAAAGTCAGTTACGTCATTATATAGTAATCCTTTCAAAGAACATTTCGACTGCTTGTCGAAAATGTCATCAAACCTGTCCAGGAACAAAATATGTTGACTTTTTCTGCATGGCGTGAATGAAAAAAAAAGTGAAATTAGTTGGAAAGACAAGCTGAAAGTAAAAAGGTATTTTAAATAGAAAATTATTGTATAGTTTTGATCTGATATTGGCATTTGTAAAGACACCCTTTTTACTCTATGCAGCAGGTCTTTAAAAATGATATTAAGCTATATGTGTTCAATACAGTAAACAGATTTGCCTTAAAAAAGTTTTTTGCTTTCTATAGCACGTTAATTTTATTTTTATTTTATTTTATTATATTTTATTTTATTTTATTTTATTTTATTTTGTTTGGGAGACCAACAGTTTACATACATACTAGGTAAAATATTATATAAGTAGTATTAATATGACCATTTATAGGTTTCCACTTTAGTGTTTGTATATACAGGTGAACTGACACTGTAAGTGAATCTAATTTTAAAAATTAAACAAGAAATTAAGATATAAATTAAAAGAAATACAAATCAAATAAAAAATAAAAAATAAGAAACATAATTTTAAAATTTTCATATCAGTATGTTTAAAGGGTTGAGGAAAAGAAAGGACATGAGGGGGGATCGATCTAGATGTAGTAGATATGTATAATGATATGTGTGATTTAAAGATTTTGTTTATTTTTTAAACATATATATTTAAAGAAATAAAGTTAAAGTTAAAAGAATGAGTAGTTATCTGTAGTTATAAAGGCTCGTGAGATCGTCGGTGTGATTTTATAGAGTGAGGTGCAGAGTTAAAAATGTCAAATTGTGAGTAGTGTGTGTTAAAAGTGTGTGAGGCCCGATAGAAGAAGGAGTTTTGTTTAGAATTAGTGTTGCATCGAGGGAGACTAAGAAATTGGTCAGATCTGGTTAGTCTATTGGGAACTCGTAATTGGATCCGTTGGAGGAGTTAAGTTAAACCTTGCATCTACGTATACAAACGACGTCTGACACAGATTATTTTTTTCTTCGCCCCTATAGGTGTCTCATTTTAGACTGCTAGCTTCTGCATTATTTTATCGCCCTTTCACCCCCGTGTGAATTTTCCGTTTGAACAAAATATATGTACCAACTCGTATCAAGTATAAAACTAGATCCGCATTTTTTTATTCCGCGCCGTCGGGTCAGGAAGTTGATGAATGAAATTTTTTCATTAAATACAATATATCGACGCTGGAAAGGCACCATTTTGGGAAGTTTACACCAGAGCACTTTAAAGTTTTTTTTTTTACAATAAAATTTTTAAGTCTTCTGTACCTGGTTGGGTTTTGAAAAAACTCAATGCTCTCACTGAGTAACCTGAAGCGTCAAAAGCTAAAAAAAGTTCCAAACTTGTGTCGCTTGAGTCAAGCCTTCTCCCAAATGGTATATAAATTTTAATGAAAATAAAATAATAACTTTGTATAAGACCACAGATTTTATTATAATATTTATGACCGACCGGTTTCGCTTGGCATAAGCATCATCAGGGTACAGAATCAGTTTAATTTTATACCCTAATGATGTTTAGGCTAAGCGAAACCAGTCGGTTATAATTTTTTTTATAAAATCTGTGGTCTTATACAAAGTTATTATTTCATTTTTATGAAATATGTCAAACCACAAAATGATTGCTTTCTACGAAAATGCATATATTTTAGATGGCTGAACCCCTCAAAAGTCTTCAAAATCAAATAAGAGTCAGTGCATTCGATACAGAAACGTAAACTGATTAAAACTGCATATTTAACTGATTTTGTACCAAAGTGTCGCTTAAGCTCTTTTGTTATTGTATTATATTTTATTTGGGAAAATATACAGTTTTATATACATTTTGTTATATAAAGTAATTACATTGATGGATTAACCAGTGAAGTTTCGTTTTTAAAACAAAGTGAAAAAAAATTAAAATGATCAAATAAACAACATTTTTACAGTAAAATTGAAAAAGAAAACAATACAATTAAAGTTCTGTTAATTTGGTTATTAAGAAACGTTGAGTATAAAAAATTTCAACTCTACACAATACATAGAAAAAGTTGAATAAAACCAGATAAAAAATAATACATCATCAGTAATTAGGTACCATCTGCACCATGGCAACCTTCTCCAATTGAGCCTACCCAGGATCGCCCCTGCGTATATACATCTCTTATCTTCAATAATTCTACTAAAATCTTCTAGAAGCTCATACAGAATATGCTCACTTGTGCGTGTAGTACGACCGATTGAAATTCGGTTATCACATAGCGGGGGTAAAATCAATAATTTGTAAAGATCGCCAAGGGAGAAGCCATCACTTAAAGGACGAAGGTGACAGAAATAGGCAATATCAAACAAACTTCCACACTTTCGGTGGGTTATGGATTCCCTGCTGACCATCAACTACTTCCAGACACTGTTAAACCTGTTTACAGCATCTGCTCTCCTGGCAAAGGTTCTCGTATAACTGACTGTAAAAGTAGGGTAACATTGTTAAAACGGTGGTTTACAATATACTGAATCAATAAAATACCTTATCTGACCAGTAAATATTTCTTAGTTCGCTTTTACAGGTGTGTAATATAATTTTTTACGTCATATAAGTAACTTACGTAAAATATTTTCAAACTGAAAATTCAAAATAGGTACGAAAAATTCACCAACTATTTATTTATATTTTTTATGATGAATACCGCACAAGAATCCCAACTGCTCCCAACCGTCTAGGCATCCCCAATTGGGGATGTTGTGAGGCTGAAAATAGAGGGTATGGAAATGAGATCAGAAAGAGGAAGGTTGGAAAGTACGGGGATGTTTAGATCTGGTCACCAAACACGGCCAAAGACATTTTAAAACACGTTTCGATTCTGAATGGTGGTCTTTCACCAGGGCGGTACATAGAGTATCTACCACTCTGGAAAACTGTAACATCACGCCGTTTCCCCGCAGATTTAGGCAGAGAAGATCGACCTCCGTACAACTCTGTCTTGGCACACACTCCTTGCTTCATTTACATTAATATACCGTCTTATACTTTCTTCTGTTATTCTGTCTTTAGAAATGGGCTGACTTAACTTTTTGCCGCGTCTACTTTGGGCGTCGCCGACTTCTTCTACTATTCACTTCCGCGTGATATATTCTTCTCACACTTCTTTCATCGTTCATTTTCTCTACATACCCCAACTATATAGGCATCCCTCAATCCCATTCATTACGCTTTCATCAGCCTTGCATTCTTTACGGATATCTACATTTTTATCAGATCTCATTTCTTCAGTACTCAGTCTTTCCTCTGCTAGTTCTATGCCTCACTACCAATTACAACAAATCATATAAGGTTTGTACTAGTGTGACAATACTTTAAACTTTTTATTATTTCCAAACTTAATAATTGACTTGTAGGTATATCATTTTTTACTATTTGTTATGAGGTATACGTTTATCATGGCCTTGAGGATCTCGCGTTTTAATTAATATACTCATGTTTAGACAAATAATCTTAAAAAATATATTTTTATTGGATTTAAAGATACAGACTTAGGCCCGTGGTCCTTTAATATTTTATCACATGCCTTACATCTTATGGTAGAACATGTCGAATGGTTTAATTACTAGTTGATAGGTATAAATATTTAATGACAAACTAGAAATTTAGCTGCTTCCTATCAATCACTTAGAAAGGTAGATACCACGAGAAACATCTCTAGAGATTATTATCTAAGATACATTTTTTTCAACTTGATAAGTTTTCAACTAGTGAAGAGCACCTTGGGTAAATTATCACTTAATTGATCCTTTTATATGGCTTTATCTAATTCTCTTATTCTCTATTTATAAAAATGAATGTTTGTATCTCTGTCTGTTTTCGATTTTGCTGTAAATAGCATAGTTTGTTCGTATTAGTGACGGAAAGGTTTAGAGTGTAGTTCTAATGAAATTAGATGTCGAACTGTTGCTATAACGTTTTAAAATTAGTATGAAAAACATTGAACCCGCCATCTTGTATTGAGGTTAGCCCATGTATATATAACTTTGGTTAGCCTCAGATTACATATTCCACAGACGAAGGTTTTTTTATATATATATAATATTTTCAAAATGGAAAACACAAGTAGGTACCTACTTAACAATTTTTATTTCGATAAATATTTATCTGCTCACGCGTCGGAAACCCTTTCGATTTATTCATATGCACATCAGAAAGAAAAACAAATAATATTATGTTTGCAAAAGCACTTCAATAAACAGAATTAAAACAAAAAAGTTTATTTTGCATTTCAAAGCATGCCGGGTACTCGCTAATACATAATATGACATTAACTTCTCTTTAACACCGTACAGTACTTATTTATTATATTTATTTATATTAGGGTGGCAACACGATGCTTAAACTACCAATATCAACTATGGATAGTAAAAAAATTGTATTGGCTATTTTTAAATACTTTAAAGTTCTTGTTTATTTAACGTATAAATATAGAGCCTAATATAAAGCTTTATAGCCACTGAAAATAATTGAAATAGAAGTGTGATTTGATATCTTCAATTTACGTAAATTCTTCGACTTAATACAGGCCAATTGAATTGATCATTTTTTTCACGAAGAAATTTGTAAATTTTTGGTCAATTTTACCAGAAGCAAGGAAAATTAGGCTAACTTTTGGCACACGGACACACACTTCTATTATTTTTTTTATGAGAATTCATTTGAAATGTTAATACTTAAACTTAAATTAATTATTGAAATAATATCAATAATCTTCAACGAAAATATAAAACAGAAAACGTCAGAAAATATAATAAAATAAAAGAAGAAAAAATAATAAAAATAACTTTCAAGAAAGTATGAGATCGATTTAAATGCCGATTTCTAAAAAGGTTTCGGTAGCTTAATTGGCAGAGACGTTACTTACGGATAGAGTAGAGGTTCCGAGCTTGAGTCTAAAATCCTTTTGTTTACTCACTCTTTCTGTTTCATAACTAACTAATGATCACGCCGTTTCCCCCAGGGGTAGGCAGAGAGCACAAACAACACTCCTTGCCTAATTCACATTCACACATCGTCTCTGACATACTCTTCTATTATTGATTTTTGACATGGCCTGACTCAAGTATTTGATTCACTTGATCGTGCCCTGTCTTCCTCGGGCGTCCTTGACTTCTTCTTCCATTTACTTTCGCGTCATATATTATTTTCACACTCTTCATTATTTCATTATACATGTCCAAACCATCTAAGCTTTCCTTTCTAATTCAATGTATTAAGCTTACAGCAGCCTTGCATTCTTTCGTCAAAGATTGTTAATATTATTTCAATAATTAACGCTTCTATTCATTTATCTATTCATTTCTCTACAGATAAATACAGTCCATTTAATTTACCACTGCCGTAAAGCACCAAAGCCAACCAGCAGAAGCCGCCATTACGAATTCATAAAACTAATTATAAAATTTCACAGATTAGCAGAAAATAATTGCGGCCACTTTTCCGCAGCGACTGCAAAAGGGTTCCTATCCGAAAATGGACAGAATAACCGGCGCGTGGAGTCCTACCCGAACGGGGATGCAGTTTACATTGCAATTTCACCCTCGCATTGTTTGAAAATGGAATACAAATTCCATGTACGAGTATAGGGGTCGACCATCTACCCCGTTGCTCGGGAGGCGCGGGTTGATCGTAAATAAAATGCCTCCGCACGCCCTAGAATTTTTCGTAAAACCGTTTTTATATTGCAGATGTGTTACGTATCACTGTTTGAATGCATTTCCAACACGAGTCGTAGTAAGTCAGTTTTAAACAAAGGCTTTCTAGAAATCCTTCGAATCATACAGCCAGCGCTGTCGAAAAACTCAACATGAAAAATGTCTACATGTTTTTTTTAGGTGATGATGATTTTTAACATAAGTTTTTTTTACAATAAGTTATAATATTATTGTTCCAATTTGTTTCACAGTTTATTACAAAATAAACATATAAACTGTTTCACACCATAAAGAATAAGGTTCTTGTGTTTGGTGAGGGAATTTCACTCAAATGATAAAATAGTGTTTAGTTTTTACAATACAGCAGAGAAAAATACTAAGTATTTGTGTAAAATTAATCATAGTACTAAATGTTAGTTTAGTGTACACGCGTTGTATACATATGAATCGAGGTGTGTGGGAGAAAACAGAATAAGGAATAATATCAAAGACACGTCTGTTCTGAAGCCAATGCATCTATTGACTGTTTGGTTAGTGGTAGAGATGGTCGATATTCCTGTCCCAATTAAAAGGAACCGGTTCCTAGCCGGTCACTGGAACCGTCGATATTATTTCTCCGAGGAACCGGTTCCAAATTTTCGCAAATGAAAATATCGATATCCTTTGTTCGTTCTTTTCGTGTTTTTTTTTGGTCGAGTTCCAACCAGTTCAAGTTCTTTTCGTTTTCAAATCTCTACCGACTCGTACTTTTTTTCGAACGTATGTCGATTTGCTAGTACTTTTCGAAAAAATCTCATTTTTCCGGCACCAGGAACCGGTTCCAAAAATAACTGGATAAATACCGGTTCCTCGCCGATCACCGGTAACTGGAACCGCAGGTACATCCGATTCTGATATGGATCATCTCTAGTTAGTGGTTAGTTGTTTCAGATAATGTTGAAGTGGTGGGGGGAGTGAATTGCCGCGTAACCGCTACAAAAATAATAAATTAGTATATAGCGATAACACAAGGTTTATAGAATTAGAAGAATAAAAAAACTATAACAATAACAATTGACTGCGGTTGTTTGATGTAATATTTTAATTTAAGCTGAAATTCATGAATATTATCTATATTTTTAAGGTTTATAGGAAGATTGTTAAAGTAAGTTATTTCTAGTTAGAGGTAGGTATTTTGTGAATGCCTAGTGTTAAATTTTGGGATTTGAATTTTATTCTGATATCTACCAGACATATTAAGTTGTAAGTTATGTGGCTGTTTTTCATTATAAATTTGCACAAATGAATATTTTTTTTAAATATTTGTTATCTATTGTAGGTACATTGAATATTGTGATAAAATTGGGTTGTGACAAACTATTATTGCACAGACAATGATGAAAGACTTTGCTAGCAGAGGAATGGATTCCACGACGCATGGGTAGGTACCCAGAACCCAGGTAGAACCCTTAGATGAATTAAATAATGTAGATACGTTACTGAGACAACTCGCGTAGATGCACTAAACCACCAGGCATACCTGAGATTTACTGCGTTTAGTATCACACGAAAATTCGTTCGACAGAAAAACTGTCACCAGCTGTCACAAACGCGTCGTTGTGGGCTCCTTTCTGAGAAAAAATGCCTTGAGAGGTGTAAGAATCATTCGGGAGCAAAAAACATATCTCATGGAATTTCTTTCCATTCATAATTACCCCCATATCACTTATTATTTCAATTCAATAAATACAATTATTCACAGGGTTTTTAGCTATTTGAACGGTGAGAGATAACTAATGCAGAAATACATAAGTGTGTGGAAGACAACCACGGCTAGTGGCGCGATACCCGATTATAACAGTAGCGCCGGATGTTCATATACATAGGTACGAGTATCTCATCCGTACACACATTTCTTTCAATGGCTATCTTTTTCATTAGCGGGCGAAACGGAATACAAGACGTTACTAGTTGTGCTACATTTTTCGTAAGATTTGTATGAGTATGACGTGTCTTGTATTTTATGTCTACGGTAGAACCCGATATATTTATCAGCTGCTAACCGATATTTTATGTTAGCAGAGCCGATAGAGCTGTGTAGTGGACGTGTTCGATATTCACAAATTAAGGGAAAACGCTCGTAAATCGGGTTGAAATGGGTGCAAATTTTTTCAAACATCGAAATTATTACATGAACAGATAGTCAATTTCATTGGCTGCCTTGGAATTGGCAGTCAAACGGTTCTATTTGATTTGATCACACTTCTAAAGATTACCTGTTCAGTGTGTGATACCCAAATGTTGAGCCTTTTTGATTTTACTGAGACCTAACTATTGAATTAGCAACATACGTGTTTTTGTAAGCACTCGAATTGTTGTAAAAATTGACCGTAGAAAAACATTCATCTTAGAATCGAGATTACAAATTGCTATTTTTTTTTTATTCTTACCAATAGCAGAACTGGCTGTAGTCCAATTATAATTATTAACACGTCAAATAAGATTAATTCATCACGCGATATATTTCACCAACATAATCGTGTTATTTCAACGTTAACATTAAGCAATTTGCAATACGGATAACAACTGATAATCCAATAATGTAATTACTGAAATACGCATTGTTGTTCTGTAATAATTAAAAACAATGTTTATTGTATTTTACATATTATCCTAGCTTGGGGAAGGTATAATTCAATGAAACTGTTTTAGTCAGAGTTTTAAAATGTGACAAAAATCAGTACTGAAGGTCAATCTAAAGGAAATACAGGAAAATATAGAACACCGTGAAATATCCTGTAATTGTCATTATGATCAGTAAGTATGATGAACGATAGTGTCATGCAATTTGCACAATTTATTCTGCGAGAAATATAAATATCAGCGCAGCAATTTACACCTCGTAATGTTATTCCACCGCTTTATAACATTGATTTATCTATCAAAATAGAAGACAACACATAATATTTTTAATTTGTGCAATTAGTAAACAACATGATTTTCTTAACAAGTACGTACGAGTGTGAACTTTTCAAAATTGGAACTGTGGATGAAAATTATCAAATATTTTTTATTTATTTTTTAAATCCAGACAAGCGATTAAGTGGGTACCTACCTTAAATTATTATATATATTGAACTGTCGAATCCTTAGTTTTTGATCGCTGTGACAGATTACATAGTAAGTCAAGTTACTTTGTGATTTATCAGGAGTTACAACTAGTTAAAGATAATGGTTTTAATAATACCATTTTTATTTTATTTTATATCACTTTTTTATTGAAGACCTGACCGGTTTCACCTTATGGCGGACATCTTCAGACTGGTACAATTTTAAGTAAATTAATGGCATATATACTATTAGGTCCGAAATGGACGCTTATTGAGTTTCATAGTGAACATCTGTGACTTTAGGTTATGTTTTATTGCTGACAGAGGCGGCTTTACAATAACATTCAAACATACATTCGGGTAGTTTTATGACCTTCTGGGAGACGGGTTACACGAGATGCGTTAGATGCATTTGTGGGACGGGAAAGACGGGAAAATCAAAGAGTTGATTCAAAAATAGCGGTTAAAAATAAATAACTGTTAAAAATAAAGCTAACAACTATGGATATTATATCATTTTGTCACAGATGTTTACTATGAACCTCAATAATCGTCCATTCCACACCTAATAGTATATTTGTCATAGACTAACCTAAAATTGTACCAGTCTAAAGATGCCCGTCATAAGGTGAAACCGGTCAGGTCTTAAATAAAAATAGTGGAATAATGTTAAAAAATTGATATTATTAAAATCAGTAAAATGGAGTTCCACCACGAATTAACAGTTTCAAAATTAGAAATACTTAAAAATAATTTCAATACCTTAGAGTTAAAATCTTCAGATAGATTTTTTTTACAGTAATAGAAAAAAAAACACAATTTGAAACAAACGTAAAGTAATTATGTGTCGAGAGGTGCTCTGAGCAAACAACGAAATAAATCTGGAGTGAATTTGGGTAGTAAAATTGTTATATAAAAAAGATAAAAATAAACTGTAATGAAGTTTAAAAGAACACACACACAAAATTAAGTCAATACTCATTAGTCATTCGTCATTAGTAAAGTAACAGAGAGGAGGAAATACAATTAGAAGAATAAATTTAAAAGAATAAAAAAGATGAAAAATTATTTGTTCAATGGTGAAGGCATCTTTTTCTCAGAAGTATAATAATATAGGGACAAATTTCCGGTGTCAGTTCTGGAATAATAAAGATAATGTGGTACCCTCGGTCGTCTCCTCCTCTTTGACAAATTGGAGAGTATTACCATGTGACAGGCCGAACCTTCAATTAGGGAATATTATTACAGGGGCTGGAACCTGCTTACAAATTTAATTTTTTGGCATTTCTTTCTTGCACGGTGGGAGTTTCAAGTATTTCAACTTTTCTCAAAATGTCTCAGTCATGGTAAAAAAAGTCTAAATAAAATTTTAAAAGATCTTGAAAAGGTGCAATATTACTCGATTTATAGTTGTAACCTCAGAGCAATAATATACCAAGAGAGTGCGCTAGTGTAGTCATTATTAATGATTTTTTCTTGACTGGGGCGTGGCTAGGACTAGGGCTAGAGTATTTACACATCTATTCATAGCACATGTCAGAATCACTCAGAAGTGTATGTGAGAAAGCAGCATTAGAAAAACGTACTAACTGCAATTTGATAGAATTAGAGGTCAATACTTAGAATATTAGAACGAGATGAGGTATTACACAATATTGAATGGTTTAAAAATATCTTTACGTAAAAACGAAATTGAAATAGAAATTGTTATTTTAAAAGCTGTAATTAATGCTTTCAAGTTTCCTACTCGCCACTTTGAATTGTATGCAAATAATCAACAAACCGCCAATAATTTTGCATGGATAAATAGAATGCATTTGTAAAAAGGCAAATACAAAATGGATGCGCAGAAATGATTGTCCGTGATCAAATAATGCTTTGGCGTTCGAGGTTTTATAATGTTGACGCATTTGAATTAAATCCAATTGCAAAACAAATGACTGAAATAGGATCAATATGCGGCCTACCTTTTCAAATAATTCAAAAAATACCAGTATCCTATCTCTGTCGAGTATATCAAAATTAATGTTTTTCTGTTTGTCTGTCTGTTTTCAATTTTCTCAAAAATAACTGAACTGATTTTGCTTCTTTTAAAATTAGTATAAAAAACATTGAACCCGCCATTTTGAATTGATGTTAGCCATAGATAAACCGCTCTCTGACAAACGGGGTTTGTTCAAAAGAAAAGGTGAATTTAGAATTTTCGCGGGCTGTGTACATTCGATTATCGATTTTTATTTTCGTTATGTTGGTACAAATATGTTTATCATAAGCTAGCATTATCAGCCATTTTGGATTAGTGGTTTGTTTTTGACAACTGGAAAGGTTAGTCGCGTTTTTTGTGTGTTCTTCGATTTTTTACTTTTGAAAAAAATGGATCAAAGAATATGTATTAAATTTTGCGTTAAAAATGGAATAAAGTGCTCCAACGCACATAAAATGTTGACTGTGGTATTTGGCGAGTCTACTTTGTCCCAAAAAAGTGTTTATAAGTGGTACAAGCGCTTTACAGAAGGCCGAGAAGATGTTAATAATGATGAGCGTCCTGGAGTTGTGGAAAAACAAATCATGGACTTTATTCTTCGATCCATGTTTTTCAAAAGTAAAAAATCGAAGAACACACAAAAACGTGACCAACCTTTCCAGTTGTCAAAAACAAACCACTAATCCAAAATGGCTAATAATGTTAACATATGATAAACATATGTGTACCAACATAACAAAAAAAATCGATAATCGAATGTACACAGCCCGCGAAATTCAAAATTCACCTTTTCTTTTGAACAGGCCATGCAAATATAAACTTGGGATGGTCCGATGCTCTGTGGGCAACCCGTTTTGCACAGCGCGGGTGTAAACTGTGCGCCTAAAGTGTAAGTGAAGATTTGAGAAATTCATTGACTTGTGTGAAAGCACTACCCGCAGGGGTAGGCAGAGAAGACGAACCATCATACAACTCTGTTTTGGCACACACTCCTTGCTTCGTTCACATTCATACATACTCTTCTGTTATTCTTACTCTTTACGTGGCCCGAATCAAGTATTTGTTTACTTGATCGACCTGTGTCTTCCTCGGGGGTCCCCATTTTCTTCTTCCATTTACTTTTGCGTCATATATTTTTATCACACTCCTTTCTTCGTTCATTCGCTCTACATGCTCAAATCATCTAAGCGTCCCTTTCTTGATCATATTAATAACGCTTACATCAGCCTTGCATTTTTCCGGATATTCACATTTTTAGCTAGGTCATACATGGTTTTCGCGCACATACGTCTCAGGGATCTCATTTCCACAGCATTCAGTCTACTTTCATCCTTTCTCTGCCAGTTCCATGCCTCACTGACATACATCAGGGTTGGTGTAAGCACTCTATTGTGGACTGCTAACTTCGCTTCTTTGGACAATTTCTTATTAGCTCCAACAGCGTTCAGTCCTCCATTAATGGAGTTTCCTGCATTCCCCCTCCTTTCAATATCCTTATCGTAAACATACTTCCTTAATACATAAACTCATCCGCTTGCTCCGCTTATTCATCATTCATAACCATATAGCACGCTGTTCCCGAACTCTCTCTTTCACACACCATAACTTTGGACTTACTTACATTCATCATCAACTCGTTCTGCATACATGCTTGAAACAACAACATGATGAAGGGTGAATGCAGGGAACTCCATTAATAGAGGACTGAACGCTGTTGGCGCAAATAAGAAATTGTCTAAAGAAGCGAAGCTAGCTGTCTAGGATGGAGTGCTTATACCAACCCTGATGTATGGCAGGGAGGTATGGAACTGGCAGAAGAAGGACGAAAGTAGACTGAATGCTGTGGAAATGAGATCCTTAAGACGTATGTGCGGTAAAACCATGTATGACCATATTAAACATGTGGATATCCGGAAAGAATGCAAGGCTGATGTGAGCGTAATGAATAGGATCAAGAAAAGGGACGCTTAGATGATTTGGGCATGTAAAGCAAATGAACGAAGAAAGGAGTGTGGAAAGAATATATGATGCAAAAATTAAATGGAAGAAGAAGTCGAGGACGCCCGTGAAAGACATAGGACGATCAAGTAAATCAAATACTTGAATCCGGTCATGTGAAGAGTCAGAATAACAGAAGAGTATGGTATGTATGAGACGATGTATGAATGTGAATAAAGCAAGGAGTATGTGCCAAGACGGAGAAATGGCCCGGTGAGTAGTTAGTTAATTAGTTACTTGAAACAATACATATTAAAATAAATAAATAAAAGCAAATGTTTGACTCGCATATAAGTTCTGAATTGGCCTACTCTCTACACCATAACCTCAACTCGTCCAAATCACTTTTCAATCATAATTTGTGTCCCACGGGAACGCACGTAATGTGTCCGCGAGTGATGTAATCACTTTTGACATTTAAAATTACCTCCCGCTAATGCTCAACTATCCAAACACGCTCGCCCGCTATTAAGGGCGACTCTCCCGTGGCCCACAGTACACCGAGGTTTAACGTCAACTAGTTTGTGAGTTTGGTAATGAAATCACTGACAGAAACATGCTATAATATATAATTCATGATGAAAACGTGCCACCACAATAAGGCAAAACGTTTCTACAAGTGTCTATAAATCGTAATATTTTTAATGTTTATCTTTTTGGCATTTAAAATGCAGATGTACATCGTGACTCGTGTTCTATTAAAAAAAATACACACAATGCTTTCACTACGACAGGGCCGTACTTGAAAAATAAAAATATAAACTAAATCTTTTCAACAAGCTTCTTCATGGGAGACTGTCGGATCTTATGTTTTAATAATGCTTGTATACACTTTTTTTTTAATTCCAATGAATACTTTATCAATTAGTAACCTTTCATTGTATTATCTTTGCTTTTTAAAAAAAGACAAACATTTCCGGGTTGTGAACAACTTGACAATATTTTTAAAATTCCTACTGCCATCATAATAACTGCAAATTGTTGCTTGTACAATGATGGAGGACCTAGTTATCAGAGGAATCGAACCCACGACGCCCGGGCGGGAATCCGACGCGTTTGTCCACTCAGCTACTAACCTACCTTATTTGTTTTCATAAAAAAATATAATAAAAACAGACAGGTTTATTAATGTACATAAGTAAACTTTTCAAAAATCTACAGTATACAAAATCATGATATAACAGTACTTCATTAACGTAAAACCATTGCTATTCACCCATGGAACCCGTATAATGTATAAATATTGTAATCTTACCAATTAATGTACCAGTCTAAAGATGACCGTAACAGGTTGAAAGCGGACTAGATCTGAATAGCCAGGTACTTCCTAGTATTCATCTTCTCCATCTCTTTTCCTTCTGTGGTTGCATAGTCTCTTTGGCTCTAGACGGTTGGGAGCACGTGTGACTTTTGTGCGATATTTACTTTAAAAAATAAAAAAGCGTATTTTTTAAATACGAAAAAAAAACTTTTATTACACTAATCGTTGAATTGTGACAAAATTGTAAATACACACTAGCCTAATGGTCCATTTACACACATTCGTGACTCCATAGTGACCACAGTTCCGTATCAGTACTTCAGTATTGTTTCATACATTCTCTATGACCGTATTTACCTCAGAGCAATAATATACAGAAGGGATAGCTTTGCAAAACAGTGTAGTTTGGATTGTTTATTTTTCCTGACTCGGGCGTGGCTATGATTTTAATGGACCCACCTTTTTACATCTATTCATAGGATATGTCGACATAATGTTTTGTTTATTTGTACCATATAACCATTTTTTCACAGTATTATAGTATAACAAAAATATACAATATAACCTCAAAAACCGTTGAGTTTTGTCGCATAACAAAACGTAATGGGCGGAGTCATCGGAGACGTGGGAGACGGAAAAAATGCTTTCATACCTGAAAGTGGTGCGATGTTATGTGATAACTTGTCTTGTCTCTCTCTCTCTCTCACACGGTAAGCGACGTTTAAAACCGGTGAAATTGATTTATCGTTATTTTTATATGTTGGGTAAAAATATTTAGCTCTTCATATATATTTTTACTCCAAGGTATCTACATATGTTCGTTTCAGTGCCACCACAGTGCTCTCAGTGGCAGTTTAGCCACACTCACAGATAATGAATGAAACAATACTGAAGTACTGATACGGACTATACCGTCAATGTCACGACCGTAAATCTTTTCTCAATTTTAGTTGTCTTGTTTCTTTCTCAAAAAAGTTGTTTTGTCTGAGTGTGACCCCTAAAAATTGCGCCCGCGGCCCAGAGACACCGGTCGAAGCCGCCTCACTCTCATTCCGGCTCTGTCAAAAAGCAAAAGCTTCATTCCTCATCAACAGAGAATCAAAAAGCCACGGTTCCCGTAATTCCATTAGAAGCACTGCCGCTGCAGGCCGACAGTCAGCCTGACCGACCCCCTCCCGCGGCAAATGACCAGGCCGGTACGCGCCCGAGTAAAATGGCCGCGAGGACGCACAATGAATACCAAAAACAGCCATTAGCGGCCGCGGGACGGACCAATTAGCCGCCCGAAAATAGTCATCGGACCGGCCTGAATACGTAATTCACCGTCTTTAATGAAGGGCCAAATGAAGATTGATGAAATTTCCAGTGGAATTTTCTCAATTTATCGATACGTTTAGATTTTACTTGTTTTTAAGCAATTTATCGCCGTACCTACCCGATTTTTTAAATTTACTTACCGCTTATAACTGCGTTGTTACCACTCTTTTAGTTTCATGCAAAGGGGTGGGGGGAAACAGAATCAAATCGTCGCCAGAAAGTCAAAAGGCTGGAGCGCCATTTTGGATAGTTTACACCACAGCACTTTTTTGTTTGTTTTACAATACAATTCATAAGTCTTCAGAACCTGGTTTGAAATTTGAAAAAAAAGTTAACTCAATGCTCTCACTGACCTACCTGAAGCGACAAAAAGCTAAAGACGTTCTAAATTTGTGTCGCCTGAGTCAAACCTTCTCCCAAATGGTAAACATATTTTAGATGGCTGAAGGGCCACAAAAGTCTTCAGAATCATACGAGGGTCAGAGCTTTCGATGAAGGAACTAAAACTGTTTAAAAATGCATATTCAACTCATTTTTGACAAAAGTGTCCTTTTACCTTTCCAGCGACGATATGCGGTATGTCTTTATGCAAGGCAGTTTAATGACACCGTGGTTGTTCAATCTGTTCGTGGATATTTGTATGCAAGAATTTAAAAGTGTGAGCTTGGGCGTGAAAATAAACGATCTGAAAGTATATTGCCTATTGCATGCTGATAATGCGGTGCTGATTTCTGATAGTTGGAAAAATCTACAGTTTATCGTCTAGGATGAATCAAGTATGTATGCAGAATGAGTTAATGATGAATGTTAGTAAGTCCAAAGACATGGTGTTTGAAAGAGAGAGTACGAGAACAGCGTGCTATATAGTTGTAAATTATGAATACTTGGAGCAAATGGATGAGTTTGTGTAATTGGTAAGTACGAGTATGTTTATGAGAGACGAAAAAGGCTGATAAGGGTATATATTTTAAAAAGCTGAATGCAGGAAACTGCATTATGGAGGACTGAACACTGTTGGCGCGATTAAAAAAAATCCTAGGAAGTGAAGCTAGCAGTCCACAATGGAGTGCTTAAACCATCCCTGTATGGCATTGAGGCATGGAACTAGCAGAGGTGGGATGAAAGTAGGCTGAATACTGTAGAAATGACATCCCTGAGGCGTATGTGCAGTAAAACCACGTATAACCGTGGTAAAAATATGGATACCCGGAAAGAATGCAAGGCTGATGAAAGCGTACTGAATAGGAGACGCTTATTTGGTTTGAGCATGTAGAGTGAATGAACGAAGAAAGGAGTGTGAAAAGTATATACGACGCGAGAGTGAATGGAAGAAAAAGTCAAGGACACCCGAGGAAGACATCGCACGATCAAGTGAATCAATTTCTTTAGTTGGGTCAAGTCGAGAGTCGGAATAACAGAAGAGTATGTATAAATGTGAATAAGCAAGGAGTTTGTGCCAAGATAGAGTTATGTGGTGGCTCATCTTTTCTGCCTACCTCTGCGGATAAACGGTATAGTGGTTAGTTAGTTATAGTTCTTCGAAGTTGTGGTATTAACAAAGGTATTATAAAGATGGGGGTGCCATGTATTTTGTTTTGTTAACTTTTGCAACGGAATAGATAGGAAAACAATTAAATCGTGTCACATAACGTAATTCAAGCCGTGCCTACAATTACGTAGTAAAATCATTGGTAACAGGGAGTCCTACATATTATGCCAACCTCAGAGCAATAACATACAGGAGGGAGCGCTTCTGCACTATCTGTAGTCAGTATTGATGATTTTTGCCTGACTCGGCTAGACCTGGGCGTGGCTAAAGCTAGGGCTAGGGTATTTATACATCTATTCATAGCACATGTCGACACAATGCTTTTTTATTTGGAAAACCACTTTTTCACAGTATTGTTAAAAACAAAAATGAAGCATATAACCTAAAAAACCGTTGTGTCCAGTTTAGTCGCATATCGAAACGTGTGGGTGGAGTCCCCAGAGACGCGGGAGACGGAGAACATCCTTACAATACATAAAAGCGGTGTGATATTTCGCGATTTTTTTTTTGTTGTCTCTTTCTCTCTCGTGGTGTACGACGTAAAAACCCAGATAAAGTGATTTATCCCAAATTTGTATAGGTTGGGTAAAAATAATTAGCTCTCTCGCCATATATTGTTACTTCAAGATGACAATGCTATCAATATGCAATTACTTTATTTGACGCCGTGACGTATTTCCGTTTGTTCGACTAGAGCGCTCTCTTTTGTATATTTTTTTCATGGTAAATACCGTAGGAGTCCCAACTTATCCAAACCGTCTGGAACCATTGAGAATATGGCACCTTTAATTATATATTAGTAGCTTGAGAAGAAAGAGACGGGGAAAATGAAGGTTGAGAATTACCTGGCTATTTAGACCTGGTCGCCAAACACGGCTAAATTCATTTTAAGTAAAAAAAAAAAAAAATTCAATATATAAGAATCGGCTAAATTTTAAGGTATTATGATATGGTGATTTTGTCCTGCCAGAAGTGACCTGCCAGGTAAGTATGTTGCAGTATATTTATATAAACTAAGAATTAATATTAAGTAGAAATCAAGATTTGTACAGCGCCCTAGAGGTGATTTTTCACAAAAACGGCGCTGTACAAATTATCCAAATATTATTATTATTATTTTCACCAGAGAGTAGACGGTTTCGAAGAAAAGAAGAACGGTCGATTCTTATTCTACTCTCCTCCATAAATAAATTAATTGCAAAGTAAAGCCATTTCATTCATCAACCTGTTTACCAAAAAGATTTTCCACGATCGAATGAGAAATACCAAATGCCGTGAGTTCATTTGATTGTTTATTCCGTCATGCTTCATCCTATGAGATTATAGCGCTTTAGAAAATTAGCTGTTACATCTTTTAAACAAATCCCCGACCGGCGGACTTAATTAAGTTTCCCCGTTTTTCAGATTGCTTTCCTTTCTTCCTAAAGGAGGTATATTCTTTATTGTCCTCCTATATTCTCGTTTGCCCAGCATCTTCCGTCTCTCGCCTCTTACCTGGACCAAAATATAATTTAACAATCTTTAAATCGTTTTCACGTCTTCTGCAAAAATTACTTTTTTTATATTCTCCGCCAAAGTTTCAGGCGAGATTATAGTAGTGCAAAGGTCGCGCAACGAGGGTGTTTTGAAAACCGTAGTTCATTTTATATGTTTAATTAAAGCTTAATTGTATTTCGTTAACTTAGTCTATTTGTCTGCCTTCTTCTACTTCTAATGGTTAGGTGCTCTACTGCAAATCCAGAGGTCGCAGATTCAAACCCGGCGTGTGCAAATTAAATTGTATTTAATCAATGTATTACATTTAATTAATACAAAAAATTAGGTTGTATATTTGCGGCGCGTTTCAGAGTGGTATCGCCCTAGTGAAAGACCACCATTAAGAATCGAAAAGTTGCTTTTAAATGGCTTTGGCCGTATTTGGTGACAATATCTGAATGGCCAAGTACTTCCAAACCTTTCTCTTCCCCATCTCATTCCCCCTGCATCACCTTCAATATCACAACATACCCCAATTGGGGATATAATAGTTTTACTAGCTTCAGAGGGTTGGGACCAGTTCGAACTCTCTTGCGGTAATCACTTTTTTTTTTACTTATCTCCTTAGCTTTTCCTGCGTTTCTCTATTTCCCCTTCTCAACTACTTTACATCATTTCTCAAATGAGATTCCTATAGTTTCAATCTCATTTTTTGTTTGCTTGTTTGATGCTCCATAAAAATAGGTTTCCATATTTTTACCTCAGAGCAAAAAAAATGGCAGTTTTTCATTTTACGTTGGAACATTGGATGTTCCAAAGAACGCAAAAGACCTGATCTTTTCATATTTACTTAGTTTATTGAACATTCGCATTTACTTAGTTTATTGAAACGTAGTTTATTGAACATTCGCATTTACTTAGTTTATTGAAACGTAGTTTATTGAACATTCGCATTTACTTAGTTTATTGAAACGTAGTTTATTGAACATTCTGGTAATAAATCTAAAACAGCGTTACAAAAAACCGCATGATTGTTTTATGTATTGTCGCTAATATGTTTGAGATTGAAAACAAATAATAATATTCATATTCGTAAGCGCTCTTGAGGTGTTTTTCCCACAAAAACGGCGCTATAAAAGTTATCTATTTATTTTCATCATTAATGTTTTACTCTTAAGTCTCGTTTTTGTGAAATATTACGTTACGTTAATGTTTTTTTGAAGAAATATACATCAGCTGAATAGCAAAACAACATGATATTTAGACTTGCTGATCACAATTTGGTCAAAAGATGAAACGCAATGAGAATCAGTTTTCAACGGGAACCATTCCATTGACAAAAAATTTCAAAAGCGTACAAACATAAAATAATCATATATTCGTAAAAAGCATTAACTTTGTGGCTTTTCATATTTATAAATAGAACATATATACTTTGTTTTTAACCACTTTTTTATTTATGGAAGGGTACTTCCGAAACCGGTAGACAAAATATTAAATAAAAAAGTGGTTAAAAACAAAGTATATGTGTTCTATTTATAAAATAATCAATTACCGGAGTAAAATTCTTCGCCCTAGCTTTTGAATATGATTTCAAACTTTCCAGAGATTGTTTTCTTTTATAAATATGACTTTCTGCGTATAATAATAGCTAGATTAACGTTACAAAAAAACTGTATTATTTTTAAACAAAGTTGGTTGGGTATATTTTCTTTAATTACCTGAGTAACGCGTCCTCCGTCATTTTTTAATCAACAAGTTTCGTGTTTAAATAACAATTTTAATGACAGTAACTTTAATGATGAAAACTTAATTAAGTTTATTTATTTAACAAATTTCTTAAGATACGGAGCTTTTGTGTATAAGTTTGCTCAGATTCGGGGAATCTATTTAACTGAGTTACGAGGGAAATTTAAGTTTCACCTTTTAAATTTCCCATCAAACAAACCACATTTTAACAACAGCAACTCGAGTTAATAGATACACACATACATAAATAATTAAACATCATATCTCTTTGTAAATACGGAGCTTTATGATGGCGGTTAGTTCACTGAATAACTTTACGGCGTCGGCGTATCGATTTTCTAAATCAGCTTTATTCAAGCAGGGGTAGAGACGCCCCCGGAGGTACCCGGAGCGCCCCAGAAAATACGGCAAATACTATATTTTTACGTTATGCAACACATTAGTTCCAACTGTTTCGAGTCGGGGACTACGGCATCCCAAATAAGCGAAATAATATGAGAAGAAAATATTAATTTTAGAGTTTTTTAAGAGCCTGGCTTTCAGATCAGGTCAAAAAACATAATAAAAAGCTTACAGTACATGGAGTGGTACCATCCAAGGCAGTGTAGTCAGTTTTCGATGATTTTTACCTGACTCGGCGGACCTGGGCGTGGCTAAGACTAAGGCTAGGGTATTTATACATCCATTCATAGCACATATCTACATAACGTTTGTTTATTCGTGTAACCACTTTTTCACAGTATTGTTATCAACAAAAATTTAGCATATAACTTTAAAAAATTGTTTAGTTGTGTCCAGTTTAGTCGCAAATCAAAACATGTGGGCGGAGTCCCCGGAGACGCGGGAGACCAAGATCATCCTTACAGTACATAAAAGCTGTGTGTTATTTTTGCTGTCTCTTTCTCTCTTGTGGTGTACGGCGCAAAAGCCCGGAGAAAGTGATTTATCGCAAGTTTCTATCGGTTGGGTAAAAAGAATAAGCTTTCTCTCCATACATTGTTACTCCACGGTGAAAAGTCATTCAAAAAAAGATTTCTTCTCAAATTATGGTCAATTTTTTTTTGTGAATGCCGCACTAGAGTCCAAACTGCTCCAAACCGTTTGGAGCTAGTGGGACGGTAGCATTACTAATCGGGCATGTTGTGAGACTGAAAGTAGTGGAAAAGGGAACGAGGTGGAGAAGAGGAAAGTTGAAAAGTATCTGGCTATTCAAATGGACCGGAGCTGGTAGAGAATATTTGTAAAGGAGTTCAAATTCGATTATTAAATAAAGCACTATGTTTATTATTTAAATGTCGATTATAGTCGTTGCATAATAATAATAATAACAGTGAACTTATATGGCGCAGTTTTGTGATATTTCACCTCAAGTGCGCTTCATGCTAAATTAATTATGCTACTAAGATTAACTAACAAGGAGAAAATAATACATAATATGTATACAAATTAAAACTATCTAAAATCATGATCGTTATCATAAATCACGAGAGAAAAGGTTCAGATATGGGTATAACAGTGCATGTGTACATCAATAGATTAAAAAACAATTTACCCGGAGCTAAGGGTATAAAAATTCAGATGAAACATATGAATTCATATTAACACATTTCATTTGAAAGAAAGGATACGAGGAAACGGTGGAATATAGTAATTTTTCATAATATTATTATATCTGGAGCCAGTGGAACTAGGACATCTCCAATTGGGGTGAGTTGTGAAGCTAGAAGTAGTGGGGAGGGAAGAATATGGGAAGAGGAAGGTTGGGAAGTACCTGGTTATTCAGATCTCATCAACAAACACGACTCAATTCTAAATGGGGATTTTTCACCATATCGACACTCAGAGTATCTTTTACTCTGAAGTCATGATATGCATATTTGCCAAAGTTAAAATCTTTTTGGTGTGAATAATGCCAAATATATTTAATGCGCTTTTATCTGCCTTTGCTAGGTTGTGTATCAATATTTTAAAGGGGAAGGAAGTTGAGAGATAGAAGAGAGGGAGCTGAAGAAGATGGCGAAGTACCTACCTAGCTCTTTAAAATGGGTACCTAAATTTTTTTTATTATTTATCTTAAGTTAGATCACATCATTGTGTGTTTTAATATAAAAGATTCAATGTATATACAGACATGATTTTTTAAACATATTTTTCTGATTACATTTATAAACTTAAAATTCAAAAAATATAATATATTTATATTTATCGGGTTACAACAAAATAATATACAATATACCAACATTAATGGTTGTGGAAAACAATTTTTCTTATTTTTAAATTGACGAATGTTGTCTATTGTAGTGATTTCTGATGGAATTTTATTATATAGTTGGACGGCCCGGTACATGAGAGATTTCTATGTGCTTGATTTTTTCCTTGTTAGAATGGTATTGTAAATACATTTGAAGAGTAAATTAAGTTTTCATTATTTTTTTTTTACATAATAAGAGTTTTGTAAAACATTAAAAAAGATTAAAGAATTTTTAATTAAATAATCAATACGAAGCTTTTACACTTCTTGTATGCTCCGTTAAAACGTACATATTAATAATTCTCCGTAGCTAATAAACCCGAGACAAACACTTCAATACTAAAAATCAAATGTTATTTTTTACCTCGTGAAGTATCGTTAAAAAAATATCGTTATTAATTATTTAATAAATATTGTGTACTGAGAATTATGCCAGCCTTATATTATGTTAGCGTTCATCGGGGTCCTTTGGGTAAGTACTTGACATACTTAGCTTTAAAGTAAAAGTCTAAATCTTTCATTGGTGTCGAGTAAACAAACACTGCCAAGGTGACACTCGTGCGGATTTGACCTGGAGTTTCCGGGTTTTCAACGATGCCTCCAGGCCTGAATTGAAAATCGATTGTTACTGGTCCTGAAAAATCTTACGAAACTCGTTTTGGGAGCGTTCTCTTTGACTCCCGGATCTTATTAGTAATACCTTTTTAGAATAATGTATCAGGTTTATTATTATAACAAACTTTCATTGTCAGGTACTTACGTTTATGACAAAAATGTAAATATTTTAAATAGCTTTATGTTCTGCAAGACATTAAAATATTGTATTAAATTTAATTTTTTACTTTTTGAAAGTGCCGTTAGCTATTATAAACAAATTAGAAAACTAGTAGGAGACAAAAAAAGGTTTAAGAATTGGATTTTAAAGTAAAAGGAACATAATTATTTATAATATTATATAATTAATATAAACTTTCGCAGAAATTACGCATTTAAACAATATAAAATGTAGACTAATCGAAGCATTATTTTATAAAGCGTCGTTCTTGGGAAAAGATAGATGCTTTGCTGGTAGATTTCCTTATTAATTTTTAGATTTTTTATTAGATAAAGGGATTGTTATCTTTGGAGCACACACGTCAAGTGTTGCCCTTGTTCTACCGGTATTTCAATGGAAGATGCTTACTCAGGATGCAACGCTTTGGTCAAAAATGAGTTGAATATGCAGTTTTGATCAGTTTTTTTTTTCTGCATCGAATGCTCTGACTCTCGTTTGATTCTGAAGACTTTTGTGGCCCTATCTAAAATATATTAACCATTTGAGAGAAGACTTGACTCAAGCGACACAAGTTTGGTACTTTTTAGCTTTTTTTCGCTTCAGGTAACTCAGGAAACGCATTGACTTACCCGAATTAACTTTTTTTTTCAAAATTCAACCAGGTACTGATGACTTATGAATTTTATTGGAAAAAAAAAACTTTAAAGTACTCTTGTGTTAACCTCCTAAAATGACGCTGCAGCTCTTTTACCTGTCCGGTAACGATACATCATTTAATTGCACTACCCAAATGAAAAATAAAGCTTTTTAATAATAAAATTTTATTCCAAAAGATATGCAGGAGTAGTGCAATGCAATACCTTCCATAATTGAAAGTAATAAATAGTCACAATAATAATAATAAAAAAAATAAACTTAAATTCGTAAGAAAAAAAAAAAATATATATATATATATACTAAATTGAAATATTAATGAAGGATATTAGGTTTCATTTCTGCAAAACGCCATCAAGAGGGAGTCCATCCTGGCAGCGTTAAGATTGATGGGACCAACAGCCAAACAGCAGGAAAGAAATGTATTAAATGGTGCTTACTATGGCATTACACACAAATAAAAGAGAAACAGTATAAAATCGCTGCTTGAATTCTTCCGAGTCAACTGAACCGTGAGGGTTCAACCTCGATTCTTTACTGCATATAGATAATATATTCACTCCAGTTAGGTACTGTTTATATTATCGTAGGTATTATGAACACTGTGGATTTAGCCTAACAAAACGGCTGTTAATGAACGCTGAGCAAACTCGTCTCAATTTCAATGTTTCCCAATGGGCGCCGAATTAATTGGTGTTCGGATATTAAACTGCGACTCTACGTTTCGAGAGCCATCTAGTCAAACGGTTTTATCATGTGCCGTTCCGCCTCGGCAGCCGTTAGATTAAATCGGATCTTTTTACATCTTGTCCGGCGTTACATTAAAAGAAAGGGCCAGCTTTGGGAGCAATCAAACCCGTCCCAGGGGAAGGCTCATTTCGTCTCGTTTCGTTTCGTTTTTTTTTTCTTTTCCACTGGTCTACGCCCTCAGCCGCTAAGGAATTGGTTAGATTAGATATAAGACGGCCGCCAGATGCTCCTGTTTTCTGCGAAAACATTTTTCTTTAATTTTATGAAGGCACGGCAATTTTAATAATATGCCTCGCGTTGTTGGGATGCGTGGATATTCGGAAAAAATGTGGATATCCGAAAAGAATGCAAGGCTGATGTGAGCGTAATGAATATGATCAAGAAAGGGACGGTTAGATAGAATGGGCATGTGGAGCGAATGCACGAATAAAGAAGTGTGAAAAGAATATATTATGCGATATCAAGTGAATGGAAGAAAAAGTTGAGGACGCCCGAGAAAGACATGGACGGATCAAGTAAATCAAATACTTGAATCGGGTCATGTGAAGAGTCGAAATAACAGAAGAGTATGTATGGGACAATGTATAAATGTGAATGAAGCAAGGAGTGTGTGCCGAGGCAGAGTTATATGGCGGTCCGTCTTATCTGCCTACCTCTGCGGGACAACGGTGTGATGGTTACTTAGTTAGTTTGTCCTACTGCCATCATAATAAGCGGAAGATTTCGATTGTGCAATGACGGAGGACTTAGCTAGCAGTGGAATCGAACCCCCGACGCTCGGTTGGAATCCGACGCGTTTTTTAACTCGGCTACTAACCGGTTTAATCGGGTAATTTAATTAACTTGATCGTGCCATGACTTCCTCGGGCGTCCTCGACTTCTTCTTCCATTCACTTTCGCGTCATTTACTCTTTTCACACTCCTTCATTCGTTCATTCGCTATACATGCCCAAACCATCTATGCGTCCCTAATACGAGTATTCTTTGAATAAACAGGTAGGAACAGACACGAGAAAGACGTAGACTTGTACAATTTTATCTCTGGAAAACACCAACTGACTGGATTTGAAATACATTTAGATCCGAAAGCTTCGACGCCCATTTTTAATATTGCCATTCGAGCTTCGACTTCGGCTGTCTTAGCTTTAGATTTCTAATCTCGTCCTTTATTTTCGGGAAGGGTTAGAGAGAGGGTGACTTGGGGGTGAATTTTAGGGGAAACAATCGTAGGATCATTTGACATTCAAATTAAACGGTTTTATTACTTCTGGACGATTCGGGAGTTCCACGAAGCAATTTCAAATGACAATTTAATTATTTTTTATTTGTTTCGGTCAGGTTACCTTAACTTTTAATAAGAATGAATTAATTAACCCCATCATAAGAATTAAGTATTATTACTATATAGTTGATGAAAAAAGTCTGGGAAAATAGCATAACCTTATTAAAATTACCTTCCATGTACCTAACATAATAACTCGATCCCAATTTAAAATGTAACAATAAATTATTATTTTTTAAATGTAACAATAATATCAGGACTGAGTCATTTAGATACTCACTTGTACCTAGATTGCATACAGTGGGTTATTCTTTCGCAGAAATAGTAGATATATTCAACTGCACTGAATCTAGTTACAAGAAGACTACAATAGCATACCTCTTTTAAAAATATTACTATTAATTTATTGCATTTCAATATTTCTATTAACTTACTTTTTTTTTTGGGTGCTAATCATTTACTCTATTTTATTTTTATGTCACTATTATTTTATGTTTTATATTACACAGTTATGTAAAAGTCCATAAGAGTGTATATTATTAAATAAATAAAACTCCGGAGTTTCACCTCGCAACAACAATAATATTTGGATAATTTTTTAAACGCCATTTTTGTGAAAAATCACATCAAGGGCGCTGTACAAATCTTAATTTCCAGTCAATATTAATATTTGTTTAAATTAAGAACAGAGAAAATAAACGGGAACATACTTACCTGGCAGGTCACATCAGAAAGACACAATCATTTTATTCGCTTAAAATTATAACTCAAATTTATTAAAATTACTATTATGATTTTTTTTATTATATATATATTTTTTGGGCATGAGAGATAATTTTTGAAATGTACTTTTTGAATTTGTGGTACAGTACAGGATTTGGTTAAACTTACATATCTAACAATATTTCAATCATGAGCTATACAGCTTTTAATTATCCATTTAAACTAATTTTAAAAAAAATAGTCGCTATTTTTTTCAGTGTTTTACATAAAATGTATGATTTAGAAAAAAAAATTGAATCTCTGGTGAAAAGGAGTGGTAAAACGAGTACCTACCTAAGTTCTTAAGAAAGATAGTTTTACTTTCTCGGGTTAAGAATAACCTTAAAATATTTTTAAAACTCCTGCTGCCGTGATAATAAGCGGAAGATGTTGCTTTCGCAATTCTGGAAGATTTATCTAGCAGAAGAATTAAACCACAACCTCTGGGTGGAACCCGAAGCATTTGTCAACTCGGCTATTAACCGGTCAAGGTCACCGGTCAAATATTGATAATTATTTTTTAATTTTATTGTATCAATACACAGTATGTTTGTGACACGTTCCAGGGTGGTAGATAATTTCAGTATCGCCCTGGTTAAGACCACCATTAAACATCAAAACGTCGCTCGGAATGGCTCTAGCCGTGTTTGGTGACCAGACCTGGATAGCCAGGTACTTGAGTCAGATCCAGGCAATTGAGTTCAGAGCAAAACTAAAGACTCACCTTTTTTAATTATCATACCCAAAATAACGTCAATTTGCTTCACTGGAGTTTTGATCACTCAGTCAAAGTGAAATACTTAGTTTTTCTATTGCTTATTCCTTTGTTTCTACCCTAAGTTCTGCCAGCACGGGCAACAACTTTTACACATATTTGTAAATGTAATTTATTTTTTTTATTTTTATTGTTCTCCGAAAAATCATCATCCCGTTAAACTACAATAAAATAGTTTGTCAACAGGATATTGAATACAAGGTAAATATAGATGTTCTTATCAATTATCAATATTTAAAACATATTATTAAAATTCACACATCTTAAGAAATTGATATAGTATTACACCATACCATGATACACTGTGCAGAACAATAAAGTACAACAATAACACATAATATGTTGAATAATTTAGGCACGCCATACTCCATGGTTCACTGCCCGTATTTATTATAATATTTTGGTACAATCAAGCCGTCGTTTTTAGCTCATGTTCCACTTTCTTCTTGAATTCATAGTCCGATATATGCTGAAGCAAAATCTAATACCATAATAAGGCCTGATAGTTACATTCTGATACAATAATGAAATGTTTCGTCTCTGCGAGAATATGTATTTTTTTACTATGAATTTAACTAAAGAATTTTGAACCGATTGTAAATAATTTTAATTTGTTTTGGTAGAATGTCCCCAAGTGGTTATTCCATACCGTAAAGTTGATTCTGCAACAGATAATTAACTAGTTATAAGTATAAGGCATAATTCAATATTAATAAGTCTTAGTTGTTGGTTGTTAAATGAGATCCTTGAGGCGTATGTGCGGTAAAACCACGTATGGCCGTATTAAAAATGTGCATATTCGGAAGAAGTGCAAGGTTGATGTAAGCGTAATGAATAAGTTTAATAAAGGGACGATTAGATGGTTCAAGCATTTAGAGCGAATGAACGAAGAAAGGTGTGTGAAAAGAATATATGACGCAAAAGTGAATGAAAGAAGAAGTCGGGGACACCCGAGGAAGACATAGCATGATCAAGCGAATCAAATTTCCCTCCCTAAGCACGAGAATATTCTCAATTACGGAGGTAATTATCACTTACTAGAAACTAGACAATGTACATTTATTCAATTTATATAATACCTATTGTTAGTATTAAGTAGAAAAATGATCATTTTGTATAATTAATTAGATAAATAAAAATACTTGAGTAGGGCCATGTGAAGAGTCAGAATAACAGAAGAGTATGTATATAACGATGTACGAATGTGAATGAAGCAAGGAGTGTGTACCAAGACAGAATTGTATTGCAGTCCGTCCTCCCTGTTTACCCCTGTGGGGAAACGGCGTGATGGTTAGTAAGTTAGTACAGTTTTTAGTCTAAATTCCAAGTCACTAATCATAAGTTTTAGTTGTAGGTACAAAGTTTTAAGTTATACGCCACATTAGTCTTAGTGATTAAGTTGTAGGTAATGTTAATTATGTTGTAAGGCGCCCTTCTGGTGATTTTTTTCAAGAAAACAGCGCTATATAAATCAGCCAATTATTATTATTGTTACTTCTAACTCTTCGTCTTTCCAATACCAACACTTCTAAATTTCATTACAAACTCCAACAATTGGGAACGCCAAATAGATCAAACGAAAATCTCAAAAATTAATGAAAAATTACAATAAACTTTGGTTGTGCTAGGAGTCATTCAATTTGCAAGTTAATGCCGTAAGTGGTAGAATCACTGAACTCAAGGGCCTCCATCGCGGCGCGGTAACCGCGCGTACTAACAAGGCGTTACGCGTAAAAAGGCCGTTACGTTTTTATTGTGTCATTAAATAGCGCGGACTGTGTAATTTACAGCGTTGCGCGTAAAACCCAAAAACCAGTGGCGTCTCAGACAGTGGCGGCTCGTGACTTTTTAGTTTGCTAGAGAGTGATACTCGAAGTAACAATGTACGGAGAGAGGGCTAATTATTTTTACCCAACCTATACAAACTTGCGATTAATCACTTTCTCCGGGTTTTTACGTCGTACACCATGAGAGAGAAAGAGACAACAAACATATCACACCGCTTTTATGTACTCTAAGGATGATCTTGGTCTCCCACGTCTCCGGGGACTCCACCTACATGTTTTGATTTGCGACTAAACTGGACTCAACTAAACGGTTTTTTAGGTTATATGCTATATTTTTGTTGATAACAATACTGTGAAAAAGTGGTTTTACGAATAAACAAAAACATTATGTTGACATGTACTATGAATGGATGTATAAATACCCTAGCTTTAGTCCTAGCCACGCCCAGGTCTGCTGAGTCCGGCAAAAATCATCAAAAACTGACTACACTGCCTTGGATAGGTACCACTCTGTGTTCTCTAAGGTGACAAGATTTAAAAACGTCTTTATTGATGTTGTTGTGGCCGAAAAAAAAAAAAAAAACAAATTTTAAAATTTTCGGATGATTTTTTTTCAGTAAACCATGCAGTGCACCACCAAAACTGAAAAATCCTGAAAATCTTCGTACAAAAAATAAATTCTTTAAAAAAAACAAATCATTTTCGGCTACAACAACACTGTCGCATTTTTAAATCTACTAAAAATTCACGAGCCGCCGCTGGTTTCAGAATTCCTGACCTCGGGGGAGAGTGCGCCCGAAGTTAACAGGATATTAAATGTCCTTTATCATGATTTCTAAAAAGTTGAGGCGGTAATTTATACGTGGCTCGGTGATTCCTTTGCACTTTACGATGCCTCAAATGACGTTGTCAACTTGATGGCGAGACGGTCGCGGTGATGGAGGTACCGTTAAAAGTTTAATGCAATCGTTGACGATAGCTTTTATGAAGAATGAGCTTTGCAAATGAATCATCGTAATTAAAATCCGCGTTGTAAATAATATAGCGAGTTTCTTACGATGACTCTACACAGGAGGCCTTGAAGGAAGTAATTTCCCTCGGGGCCTATATCGTCTTTAGAGATGCTGTGTGGAGGGTCTTTTTGAAGAAAGGAAAGAGTGGACCTGGGTCTTGAAGAGGCCCATGTTTATATATTTATTTATTTATTTATTTATATACGCCCTCATGGGCTTTTTACATAACATAGATATAAAATAAAATAACAGTGACATAAAAAATAACAATGACATAAAAAATAAAAAATAACAATGCACCCAAAAACATGATGAAATTGATAGAAAATTAACACTAGTATTTTAGAAAGAGGTATGCTATTATAGCCTTCTTGTAACTAGATTCAGTGCAGTTGAATATATCTACTATTTCAGCGATAGAATTACTCACTGCATGCAATCTAGGTACAAGCGAGTATTTAAATGACTCAGTCCTGATATTGTTGTTACATTTAAAAAGAATTTTGGATCGAGTGGGTCTGTTAGGTACATAGAAGGTAATTAAGCTAAGTAAATCAGGGCTGTCTATAACACCATTAACAATTTTAAAAATAAAAATGTTGAAAGAGGGAGGAAACACAGAGGCCGGCCAATCGTTCCATAGCCGACCCGCTCTCGTGTATTGAATGTCAACCGGGTACAAATATTGAGCGCGCGTTTGGTGAGTTTCCTATGCAAGTGCCGAAGGGATCAATTACGTAAGTTCCTCGAGGCATCTAGTACTAGCTGCATTTAAAAATAATAACTGGCGGCCTCCGTGGTCGGGACGCTCGACTACGAATCGAGAGATCGCGGGTTTTAACCCGGCGTGCGCAAATAAATTGTATTTAATTAATATGTGTATTAACACATTCGATTCATATAAAAAAAAACAGTATATAATATATTTGCAGCACGTTCCAGAGCGGAGTCGCCGGAGACGCGGGAGACAGAAAACATGCTTACATACCGAATGATGGTGCTATATTATGTGAGAACTTATCTTGTCTCTTTCTCTCTCACGGTTCACGACGTAAAAGCTCGGAGAAAGAGATTTATCGTAAATTTGTTTACATTGGATAAAAATATGTAGCTCTCTCCCCATTCATATTCTTGCGCTCTGAGTATTAAATTGATGAAAAGGAAAAGAAAAAATGGAGAATAATGGCAAAGTCGTAAAGAACTTAATTATTCAAATCTAGAAGTATTTATGAATTTTGTGCAAAAAAAAACAATATTAACGTAATAATTTTTAACCATACCGATTTTTAAACGTGCAACCTCAAGCTGATAATAATATCACTAATCAATCTTCAATAAATCTAGAGTTCACCAATAAAGGCAGTGCTTCTTTTTAAAATCTGATTGGCTAGAATTTTTTTACAGATCAGTTTTTTAATGTCATTATTTCATGCAAGTATCCTGCCTACCGCTAACTTTGCACTGAAGCTCGTTTGAAAATCAAAAATTGAGAAAAAACTTTTCTTTTTACGATTACGTCGATTTCTCAGAAAATATATTTGCTCCAATCAACCTCTTACCCGCCGAACCGTTACTTCATTTGCGAAATCTTCATTTTTACTGAAAATATTACTTGTTTATAGGATATATCGTACACTGCTATTGGCATGGAGTATTATATAAATCTATGGTTTTTATGTGAATTTATGTTTGTAGTTTCCGTTTATCGATTTTTCTCTTCTCGAATTTATATATATTTTACCAAAGGGTAAAAATATAAGTACTTGCATAATATTGTGTGTGTAGTATCGCTTTGTTTACTACGAACATATATTTTGTTTAAAAATCCTTTTTTTTCTCAAGCACACAATTACATTAAAAAATATATGATATTGGTTCATGCATTTCAGGTTGTTGACAGTTTTTGTTTGTCTAAATATATCGTGACCGGAAAAGCAAAAGGGCTGAAGCGTCGTTGTTTTTATTTTACGATAAAATTCATAAGTCTTAAGTAATAATATTTACAGTGAACTTATATAGCGCTTTTTTATGTTTCACCTAAAGTGCGCGTAGTGCGCAAATTTCAGTACCTGGTAGGATTTAAAAATAAAGTTAATTCAATGCTCTCACTGAGTTACCTGAAGCAACAAATAGCTGAAAAAAATCCAAACTTGTGTCGATTGATTCAAGCCTTTTCCCAAATGGTAAATATATTTAAGATGGCTGAAGGGCCACAAAAGTCTTCAGAATCAAACAAGAGTCAGAGCATTCGATGAAGAAGAAAAATACTGATCAAAATTGCATATTTCACTTATTTTTTACCAGTGTCGCTTGAGACCCCTTTTTTTTTTTCAGTAACTATATGTTATCTTATTACATTTAAACAATAAATCAGTCGAAAAAAATTGTAACATTTTTTTATAACTTAGCGATCACTTAGTTTTGATTGATGAATGCAGCCGTTTATGCCTTGCAATATTAAGAAAATATACATATCTACATGGTAACTGTTATTTTAATATTTTTTAGCGGAAATTTCTCTAAAATTATTAGCGCCCTTGAGGTGATTTTCCCACGAAAACGGTGCTATAAAAGTTGTCCATTTATTGTTATTATTATTATGATGGGTTTGTATTATGGAGTAGTTCCTCTTTGGTAAGCTTTATCTATAGTTAACATATCTTAGATACTTAATTATAATTATTTCCATCATATTTGAATAAACCGCAAAATATTAGGCTCATACTGTTGAGTTGTACTCAAGATATCTTCAAAGTTCGTGTCTATTTTCAAAAAGTTTGTATGATCAAACTTACAAGATGTCTTTAAGCTAAAACTAATATTTGCATTGGTTTCTTTGATGGGATTTCGATGCGATTAATAAATTATCAATTTGCGTCAAAGTAATTACATAGGTGAGTACTTCCAGAGCCTAATTATTTTTGTTGCAAATATTTGCAATATATCTTCACATTAATTAGTAAAGCTTAATTTTATCTAAAACTGTTTTTTTATTGAAATTGTTATATTAATTAAAGATAATAATTATTTTATTTTATTTTACTCTTTTTTAGCATGAGGTTTTTTTTGTAATATGTTATTAATTTTTTTTCTGAAACACGCCATTCAAATTTTGTGAAAAAATAAATTTACTAATTAATGATTAAGGTGACAATATTAACAATCGAAAAAAAAAAAATTTTTTAGGTTGTCCCAATTTATGAATGTATCTATATATTATACGTTTAGTTGTACATACACTGGAAAACATCATAGCGCCATGCAAGAAAATCATTTTTCTTAATAAAACCTGACAACTATTTACAATTCTCATTAATTCTTAAAAGTTTATATTTTTCATCCGCAAACATTTATTTTATTTTATTAACATTTTAAAGGCTTTTACACAAAATACATTTTGGTTAAATAAAGGACATTAAGACATGAACGTCATCGAAAATATAAAAAAACAAATTTAATAAATAATAAAAATGGCCCCGATTGCGACCCTTGGTGAACGCCACTTGTAGCAATGAATTTGTTAATACGCCATCCGTTTCAACAGCCATTTTCCTGTTAGCACATAAACATTCAACCATTTGTATAGAATCTACACCGAATTTCCGCAGCTTTTTCAGCAATAATTCACGATTAGCTCTGTCGATTAACGTTTTGCTGGAATTGGCACAGATAGAATCAACCTGTAGCTTCATGGACAAATGGACAACGACTCAAATATAATATTTTAGAATACTAACAAATTTGACACGGTAGACTTTCCTGCAGTAAAGTCGCGTTGTTATGAATACGACTATCCGCATTTTAATAATGAAGTGGGCCATATAATTACATTTTTCAAATATATTTAATCGTCAAAATATAATCACTTAACTATATTTGTTTTTTTTTAAAGAAAGACAAAAATGATCGAATTATGAACCTAACAATACCTGACAGCATTTGAAAAACTCCTACTGCCATCATAATAAGCGAAAAAATGTTGCTTGTGCAATGATTGATTACTTAGTTAGCAGATTAATTGAACTCACGACGCCCAGATGTGAATCTGCCGCGTTTGTTCACTCAGCTACTAACCGGTCAAAGTCAAGTAGCAAGTAATAATTTTTATTTAATCGAAGGAAGCAATCACTTTGTAGCTTGACATTATAATTTAAATAAAAAATGTTTTAGTTTTAAGCCACTTTATTTATTCACATATAACATTCGACCGGTTTCGGTTAAACTTAACCTTCTTCAGGAAAGTATATATATATAAACATATAATAAAAGAAAGTATATTTATACATATACTTTCCTGAAGAAGGTTAAGTTTAACCGAAACCGGTCGAATGTTATATGTGAATAAATAAAGTGGCTTAAAACCAAAACATTTTTTATTTAAATAATAATTTTTAAGTTAGAATAATAAAACGGCATTGGAATTCTTAACAAATAATAATGAAGATAATTTTTAAGATCTTTAACTTTACGATAAAATAGTTGAAAAAAGACTGCTCAGATTTATTACTCGGACACAATACTTATAATACCTTGATTATGTGATATTATAATATGTTCGACTATTTTCTCTCTATTTAAAAATAATACATCTCTTTGGCAATGATTGAAACACTGCTACAATTTTTAAAAATATGTGTACGAGTATATTTATATATATATATGTATATATTATATATTGGAAGATCACGGCAAGTCTGAAGGTTTCTTTTATAACTAAGTGATTTAAAACAATTATTCAGCTAGTATTCAAATCATCGTCGGATTAATACTCGGTTACAAAAGCCTTTTTCTCGTATAATTTTGTAACTTCTTAAGTTTGGGAGTTAAAGTTGCTGCATTATTTAATTACAGTGGTAATGTTCTAACAATCTAAAAATACGGACTATTTTATGACAACTTTGAATATTGCCAATCGATATAGCATTACTTTTACCGCTATGTTTTCGCCACCAAATATGTCGCTCCATGTTTTGTGGGGTCGGGTTGTGGGAGGGTGTGGGGTGGGATATAGGGGAGGGACAGGCATGGAGGCAGCGGGGCTCGAGGCTTAGGGGGTGCTTTAGGAACACCATCTGCCAAATCATGAATTCGTGGAGCGGAAAATGGCTGATTAATTCACATGTATTCGAAATTTGATTTGAATTCGGAATCCCTTTTAAATTCCGAATTACGTTTAAAATTATTATGAATATCAATCGAAAGAGCGCTCGGTGTATTCGAATGAAAAATAATTAAAATTTATAGCGTGTGTTCAGAATTCAATTATTTGAGACCACGTATGCCATGGCGATTTAATGCTACGAATTTAATTAAAGCTAAGCGATTGGAAAAATAACGTTCACGCCTCTGGAAAGATCGTAAGTGAAATGACAAACAAATTGAGACCTTCGTTAAAAAGTATACGTGTGATCATTTGGTACCATTAAAACAATTACCTTTCTACCTTTGGGCTATAATCCACGTAGATAAGTACTTATTTTAAATAGAGCATGTTATAATTTGGACATTTTCTAGCCCGTAGAGGTATCATTTTTTTTTTTTTTTTTAATTCTCAACGCTCAAAAATCTACCACTATGGTTGACGCATTTGCTTTCGAGTCAAGAGGTTTCGGGTTCTATTCCAGTAGCTGTAGAAATATATATAGGGTCCGCCAAATAACTTTTTTTTTTTCAACTAGTGCTTATTTCGTGAATGGTAACACTTAGCTCATGTCTGATTTGACAAATAATTAGTTTTATCCTTCCGCTGAGCGAATATGGTTGTGTATACGCTTGAACAACGCTGGGAAATATTGCGACATTACTTTGAAAATCATGGTAATGTTGCAGATGTGTGCGAAAATTGCGTACGGTTTTTGGAAGAAGAGAAGCACCGTCAGCTCCGTATGTTCGTTATCTTGTGAAAAAAGTGAAAGAAACTGGCATCCTCATCGATAAACCAAAGCGTGAAAAGCCAAAAACAGTGCGTACACCCGAGAATATCGATGCTGTGGCAGAAAGTGTGCGTGAAGCGCCATCAACATCAATTCACCGTCGTTCTCAACAATTGAACATTTCGGAGACATCATTGAGACGAATTTTGCATAAAGACCTTGGTATGACGCCATACAAAGTCCAATTGGTTCAGGAGTTGGAAGCCAACTGACCATCCAATGCGTTTTCGCTTCGCTGAGTGGGCCTGCGATCGACTTACAGAAGATGCCGATTTTGCCAAAAAAATCATCTTTTCGGATGAAGCTCATTTTGATCTTGGCGGGTATGTAAACAAGCAAAATTGTCGTATTTGGGGCACAGAAAACCCGCACGCATACATTGAAAAGCCGGTACACCCAAAACGAGTCACTGTTTGGTGCGGATTTTGGTCCAGAGGCATAATTGGGCCATTTTTCTTTGAAAATGAGCAAGGAGTGGCCGTTACAGTCAATGGCGATCGTTATCGGGCCATGTTGAACGAATTTTTGTTCACAAAAATTGAAGAGGAGGATATTGGCAACATTTGGTTTCAACAGGACGGCGCTACGTGCCACACAGCCGAAGCTACACTCGATGTTTTGCGCCCTGTTTTTGAAGATCGCATTATCAGCCGCAGAGCTGATGTCGTTTGGCCACCTCGGAGCTGCGATTTGACACCGTTGGACTATTATTTGTGGGGTGCCCTCAAAGATAAATGTTACGCCGACAAGCCAGAGACAATTGACGCTTTAAAGGACAATATTCGTGAAGCCATTGGTGAAATACAGCTGCACACAATCGATAATGTGCTTAAAAATTGGACCGATCGTGTAGGCTACTGCATGGCCAGCCGAGGCAGCCATTTGAATGAAATTATTTTCCATTATTAACCGGAAAGATTGTACTTATAAATAAAAAAAGAAATTTGAGAAAATATTCAGTAGTTTTTTTTTTATAGCATTTTCAAAAAAAAAAGTTATTTGGCGGACCCTTTACACTTACGTGCATTTTATCGTTGTGTTTGTATAAATCCGTTTAAATTATCAACATTTCTAAGCCATTTGTATTGAAATGCCTTTGGAAGACAAACCAGTTGTAATGCACTAAACTTGAATGTTTGTAAGAAATAAAAAAATAGCTTTGCATAAGACCACAGATATTACTTTAATTTTATTGCAAACCGGTTTTGCTTAGATTAACCATCATCATGGTACAAAATTAAAATAACAAAATGTGCGGTTCTATTTACATACAGAGGGAGAAGCAAATATAAAGTAAAATAACAGAACAATGAGAAAACAATAGAGTAATATTTTAATTACAACAAAGGAACAGAGAGAAAGAGAAAATAATATAATAATAAAATGATATCCGTAGTCTTAGACAAAGTTATTTTTTTCATTTCTTTAAATATGTCAAACCACAAAGTGATTGCTTTCTATGAAAATACAAAGAATTTTTTTTTTTTTAATGAATACCGCACAAGAGTCTCAACTGCTTCCAACCGTCTAGAGCCAGTGAGACTATGGCATCCCCAAGTAGGGTATGTTGTGAGGCTGAAGGTAGTTGAAAGGGTAAGGAGATGGAGAAGAGGAAAGTTGAGAAGTACTTAGCTATTCAAATCTGGTCACCAAACACGGCTAAAGCCATTTCAAGCAACGTTTCGATTCTGAATGGTGGTCTTTCACCAGGGCGATACCGAGTATCTGCCACTCTGGAGCGTGACGCAAATATACTTTTTGATGATTTTTTTATGAATTAAATGTGTTATGACACATATTAATTAAATAGAACCTTAGGATTTATTTAATTTTTTAATTTAACCTTTGGATTCGTAGTCGAGCGTCTTACCACTCGACCATGGAGGCCATCTATTTGCTCTAATATCGAAACTATGAACGCTACTAGTCTGTGTTTTGTAATATTATTTGTCGATTCTGATTGACTTTCCAAAATGGTCTTACGACATGCGAGGGAAAATTTTTGATTGAATAAACTCAATTTTTAATAAGGTTTGCATGTGTCCCCGTTTGTATTTTACTACGCATTTCTCTTAAATAAACATAGCTTCCTGCTTTGGAAAATGTCGCTCCGTCTGAAATACCGTCAAACTCGCTATGAACACCTTCCTTCAGAGCATAAAGCCTTCCTCGTAAGGCTTTGTACAATACTACCCTTTGAGATTTCCTGATACTCCGTCAGTCGCATACTTTCCTGCCAGCTAGCGGGTGGCAAGCGGGTAGCAGGTAGATGGCGCCAGTGCCGGATCTACCACATGCGTACATGAAACGCGTAGCCGGGCGTAAATTTGTCAAACGCTTATAATTATTTCAAAACAAGAGCTATAGTGCGTGAAATCTCAATGTAGTCATCAACATAACTTCAGATGTTCGATTAATAATTTCAATCAATGTGGACGCATTTGGAACACTCAAATATCTCTTGAACTCTTGTAGCAATAATATACATGGAGTGGTACCTTTGCAAAACAGTGTAGTCAGTATTGTTGACTTTATACTGACTCGATAGAAAGAGACGAAGATATATTAAAGGATGTTGGAAAGCCTTTTAGTTACCGCCCACACGGAATTCGGACATTTTTAATAAACATATTTGAACACATTTAACAATATCAATACACCATTAAAATGATTTAAAAAGTCAAAATATCACACAAACACTAATAACAGAAGGTTCGCCTCAATAGTGATTAAAGCCTGATTCACACCAACGTCCGGTTCCGCTCAGTGCCGATATTGTTCCGCAAGAAAACTTATTGATATGGTATGAATATCAATCAAGGAGTATGTGCCAAGACAAATTTGTGTGGCAGTATATCCTTCTGCCCACCCTTGTGATATTTAACTACTTATTTAGTTAAATAATTATTTTGAAGTGTAAAAATACTAGCGTCGCAGATTTTTTTTTATCAAAAACCATATTTTTATCACTAAATAATATTTTTATTAATTATTAATTATTAAAAATATTATTTAGTGATAAAAATATGGTTTTAAAAAAAAAAATCTGCGTTGTTAATTAATTATTAATTATTAAAAATATTATTTAGTGATAAAAAAATGGTTTTAAAAAAAAAATCTGCGTTGTAAGTATTTTTACACTTCAAAATAATTATTTAACTAAATAAGTAGTTAAATATCACAAGGGTGGGCAGAAGGATATACTGCCACACAAATTTGTCTTGGCACACACTCCTTGATTGATATTCATACCATATCAATAAGTTTTCTTGCGGAACAATATCGGCACTGAGCGGAACCGGACGTTGGTGTGAATCAGGCTTAAAGCTTTTAGTTGATTTCATGTCTTTATATCATTAAAAATATGAAAATTTACCTGCTCTCAATCGTCTAGAGCCAGTGAGACTATGGCATCCACAATTGGGGTATGTTGCGAGGTTGAAAGTAGTAGAGAGGGGAAGGATATGGGGAAGAGGAAGGTTGAAAAGTGCCTGGCTATTCAGATCTGGTCACCAAACACGTCTAAAGCCATTCCAAGCAACGTTTCTATTCTGAAAGGTGGTCTTTCACCAGGGCAATACTTAGAGTATCTACCGCTCTAGGACGTGCGGCAATAATGTTGTATTTTATTTTACATGAATTAAATGTGTTTTGACACATATTAATTAGATAAAATTTATTTGCGACCTCTGGATTCGTAGTCGAGCATCTTACCTCTCCACTAAGCTGGCCGCATTTATGAATTATGTTTTTTTTTAATTCATGATCTAAGACGGAGGAAACACAAGATCCGGCGAATCATTTCACAATCGAGCTGTTGAGCAATGGAACGCTGGTCCCTTAGAGTAACAATGTATGGATAGATAGCTAATTCTTTTCACCCAACCTATACAAACTTGCGATAAATCACTTTCTCCGGGTTTTTACGTCGTACACCATGAGAAAGAAAGAGACAACAAAAATAAAACACTGCTTTTATGTACTGTAAGGATTATCTTGGTCTCCCGCGTCTCCGGGGACTCAGCCCGCACGTTTTCATATGCGACTAAACTCGACGCAAATAAATGGTTTTTTAGGTTATATGCTATATTTGTCTTAATAAAAATACTGTGAAAAAGAGGTTATACAAATAAACAAAAACATTAAGTCGACATGTGCTATGAATGTATGTATAAATACCCTAGCCTTGGTCCTAGCCACGCCCAGGTCTGCCGAGTGCGGCAATAATCATCAAAAACTGACTACACTGCCTAGGATAGTACAACTCTATGTACTCTAAGGTTAGTCCTATGCGGGTAATGCCAACCAAAATGGGAATCAATAACCATAGTTCTCTGAAGTAACTTCTTTACAACTGAATTATGATTGTATTAAGTGACTAAAAAATATTAAACCTCATTTTAAATGAGTTTTCATGGTGGGGGCACCACTTAAACTTTTAGTACCGGGCACAAAATGTAGGAGTTTCGGCCCTGGATTCCAGGTATCATCAACTAGGTATCTAATACCAGGTTAGCAGAGGCGTGCGGCAGCTAAGTGAACAGTTAAATGACAGCGTTACCTGGATTCATCGTCTTTGATGTGAAACTTTGGGATTTAAGAATATCAAGAGCCGCTACGTAACTACTATAGCCTCTGTCGTAGTTACGTAAATTCCAAAGGTTAACCTGCCTCATATAGAATGATGCTTAACGTAACAGTAGTTGTTTTATCATACTGGATCCACCGTTAGTTGAAGAATTCCCAGACTCTTAGCATATCCCTTTTATAACCGTTGATCGTTTTTTTTTTTTATATTTACGTTGAAATTAGTGCATTCAGTGGGACTAAAGCGTGGCCACATAAATTGCTTTTTCAAGAAACGGAAAGGCAAAAGGGATGAACCTTCATTTTGAGAAGTTTACACCAGAGCACATTTTTTTGTTTTACAATAAAAGGGCATGTAGAGCGAATGAACGAAGTCGAATGATTGGTCGAGAATCTTACCACTCGACCACAGAAGCCGCCAATTCGATCCTGTGAGAGTCCAAAGAATGAGAGATTTAGTTCTTCCCTTTTTCATTCTCCTTCCAACTAGTGGCGGCTCGTGACTTTTTAGTTTGCTAGAGTGGTAAGTTTGTAAAAAAAATTACATTATTATTGTTGTTGTAGCCGAACACAATTTTTTTTTCTCAAAAAATATTTTTTTTGTATGAAAATTTTTCAGAAATCCGTGCAGTGCACCACCAAAACTAAAAAAATCCTGAAAATCTTTATACAAAAAACTTGAAAAAAAAAAACATTTTCGTGTACAACAACACTGACAATGTCGTATTTTTCAATCTTAGCACTCTAGCACACTAAAAACTTACGAGCCGCCACTGCTTCCAACGCCTTCTTTTTCAAAAAAAGGGTGATTTTAGGCTTCCCAAAACGAAACTTGTGTGTACTTGAAACAGCGTGTTTTATATAGGTCAAAAACTTTTTAATAGTCTTCCAAATGCCTTAAAAGAAGCCTCAAGTCTTGGCACTTTTCGTAGGATTTGTGCTGAATATGTTGAAAAAATCTATAATTCTTAAGATTACTAAGATTCTGATTTTTATATATTCTGTATAGGAACCTTATGTGCTTTGTTCTAGTATTGTGAAATGTAAAGTGTTTTTCTTACTAGATGTGTGAAAAAAAATATTTGCATTCATCTGAATAAAAAAATACAAAAAACAAAAACATTCCTCAAATAAAGCTGGCTCGTTTGATAATCCCTTTTCTATCGATAGTAAAATCTGTAATTCAAGTATTTGAAAAAAGGCCACTCTAAAAATGAATCACTTCGGTCAGATCATACGGCTATTCGTACATGTTTCAAAGCATCACAGAACAAAGTGTTCTTCGAATCCAATGACCGTTCTTCTGGAATAATTCTTTTTTTCGCCAAAGCCATTGGCATGGATTGCACCACTTTAGGCACGGTCTACCATTTACACACATTGTCCGAATATGTTCAACGAAATTTTAACGGCACCGATGCGTGATCAACGCAACCCGAAACTTTTCCTTTGAAGCGAATGCTTTCGAAGCCATCTCGTTTATTGGAAGCTGTCGGATGAATATAAAACCAGCCATTGATACGGACCGCGGTAGATCGGCACTTGCACTCTTATTTATCAATTTAATTGTGTACGCCCGAGTGGGCTTTTATATCTAAACGGTAGATTTAACAGTGATGCGCTTGAAATAACAATGTATGGAGAGAGAGCCAATTGTTTTTACCCAACCCATACAAACTTGCGATAAATCACTTTCTCCGGGTTTTTACGTCGTACACCATAAAAGAGAAGGAGACAACAAATATAATACTCCGCTTCTATGTACTGTCACGATTATCTTGGGTTCCTGGGTCACCACGGGACTCCGCCCACATTTTTTACTATTCCACTAAACTTGATACAACTAAACGGTTTTTAAGGTTATATGCTATGTTTTTGTTGATGACAATACTGTGAAAAAGTGGTTATACGAATAAACAAAAACATTATGTCGATATATGATATAAATGGATCTATAAATACCCTAGCATTGGTCTTAGCCACGCCCAGGTCCGCCGAGTCCGGTAAAAATCATCAAAAACTGACTACACTGCCTTGGATAGATGCTACTCTATATACTCTAAGGTGATACGAGAGAAAATTATTTGCTCATCCGAAAAGTAAGAATGAGTAGTAAACATATGTATTATATACCTACACTGATTTTTTTCTATTTTTTTTAAGAAAGACAAAGTATAATAATATTTCAAAAACTCTTACTGCCATCAGTAAGAGATCTTACACTGTTCGCTTACAAAGATAATAAGCGAAAAATGTTGTTTGTGCAATGATGAAGGACTTAGCCAGCAGAGGAATTGAACCCACGACTCCCGGGTGGGAATCTGACGCGTTCGTCCACTCAACTACCGACCAGTCGATTGATTGGAGATATGTAATATTATAGCCTTCTTGTATCTATATTATGTGCAGTTTCGAGGGACTGCGGTCGAGTGGCAAGACGATTGACTACGAATCCAGAGGTCGCGAGTTCAAGCCCAGCGTGCGCAAATAAACATATTAAAGGTGACATAGCAAATTTAATTATATGTAGAATATATTTCAAGAATATGCACGTTTCAGAGTGTTAGATACTCTAAGCATCGCCCTGATGAATGACCACCATTCAGAATTGAAACGTTGCTTGAAATAGCTTTAACCGTGTATCGTGACCAGATCTGAATAGCCGGGTACTTCCCAACCTTTCTCTTCCCCATATCATTCTCCTCTTGACTACCTTCAGTCTTCATAAAATACCCCAATTGGGGATGCCATAGTCTCACTGACTCTAAATGGTTGGAAGCAGTTGAGACTCTTGGGCGGTATTCACCAAAAAATACCAAAATTTAAAAATCCGAGACATTGACTCGAGATGGATTCAAATATATGAAAGTAACACGACACAGCTTAGCACCTCAAAAATGAAAATTTCGTCGCCGTAAAGGCAAAACGGCTTAAGCAACACTTTGGTCAAAAATGAGTTAAATATACAGTTTTCATCGGTTTGTTTTTATACATCGAATGTTCTGACTCTCGTTTGATTCTGAAGACTTTTATGACCCTTCAGCCATCTAAAATATATTTACCATTTGGGAGAAGACTTGACTCAAGCGACACGAATTTGGGACTTTTTGGCGTTCCATGTCACTCGGTGAGAGCATTTAGTCAATTGGTTATTGAAAATCCAACCAGGTATTGAAGGCTTGTGAATTTTAATGTAAAACAAAAAAAAACTTAAAAGTGCTCTGGTGTAAACTTACCAAAACGGCACAACCCTTTTGCTTTTCCAGGGACAATATAGTTCAAATCTATTAATAATGTGTTGACTAGTGTAATTTTATACAAAAGGGCAGTAAATTATCATAGCGTTGGTCCCATTGCATTCTACCCCAATGGGCGCGTATAACTAAAAGGGAGTTTAATGTTTGTATCCAAATTAAAATGCCTATAACTCTAAAAACTTTCCGTATTATAAAGTGCTATGAGGCATAAGATTCGCCCGTAGCTCCACGAAAGGTCCTCAAAGTTTTGGCAGCAGTTGCGATGGGGTCGATTTTTTCAAAGCCCCTATAATGAACTTCGATCAATCATGTTTCTCGAATACTTGTGACATTATGAAACATAGACACTTAGTAATGTAACGTATTTACTACTAAGTGTTTTCGCCATTTGCGTCGGGCCTACTCATGTCTTTTCGTTGGAAATTGGGTTAGACAGATATTTTTGCTGCACATCTTAATTTATTATTTTTTTTACGCCATCGGGGTCCAGCTGCCCAGTTAGACACAATTTGAGGAATTTTATTCATTTTATTTTATTAACGCCTTGGAGGCTTTTCAAGGCGTCACCGTGGTTTTTCAATTTGTACATGGATAATTGTATGCAGGAATTGAAAGGAGTGGGATTGAGCGCGAAAATGAACAATCTGAAAGTATGTTGCCTATTGTATGATGATTTCTGACAGTATGGAAGATCTACAGTTCATCTAGTATTTATACATCCATTCATAGCACATGTCGACATAATGTTTTTGTTTATTTGTAAAACCACTTTTTCACAGTGTTGTTATAAACAAAAATATAGCGTATAACATAAAAAACCGTTGAGTTTTGTACCGTTATGTCGCACATTAAAACGTAGTGGGCGGAGTCACCGGAGACTCGGGAGACGTAGAACATGATTACATACCGAATGGTGGTGCTATATTATTTGAGAACATGTCTTGTCTCTTTCTCTCTCACGGTTTACGACGTAAAAACCCGGAAAAAGTGATTAATCGCGAGTTTGTATAGGTTGGGTAAAAATATTTAGCTATACCTCCTTATATCTCCTTCGACCTTATTCTCCTTCGACCGGTCGGTAGCTGAGTGGACAAACGCGTCGGATTCCCACCCGGGCGTCGTGCGTTCAATTCCTCTGCTGGCTAAGTCCTTCATCATTACACAAGCGACATCTTCCGTTTCTTATGATGGCAGTAGGAGTTTTCCAAATATTTTCAGGTTGTTCGTAACCTGGGAATGTCTTTCTTTAAAAAAAATTTTAAATATACCGTTACTCCAGGAGTATATACTCGTACTTACTATAAAAAAAAAGTTTTTATTTTAAACCATTATTTGAAACAGTGCAAGTGCATTTCTTAAGTTTTTGAGGGTATTTGTGATATACTCGTACAGTACTGGAAACATGAAGAGAATGTATTTGCAATGATCTAGGATACCAGAAATTTAAATAAGTTCGGATTCAAACTTTGAGATTGGTCTGATAACTGAACGCGCATGCTGTTTCCCTGCTGGTGCAAACACCGATAAAACCATTTTACGTTTGCCAATAAGCTCGGTTCAACTCCAATAATAATTGTAATTAAACCTCGTAACATGTAGTGGGTAGATTAAAAGGGATTTTGAGGTTTGAGGGAGATTTAAAGGGTTAAATCACTAACCTACTGCTAAAAGGAATGTTTGAGACCTCCTAGGTAACGAACACGTTGTATTTATCGGATTTTGCCCAGACAAATTGTTTGAATAATTCCTCAATGAATTTCATAAGTTTTCAGCTGTGTTATACAGCCAAAAATAGTACGCAAATCTCTGCGGTGGATGAAGCAAAAGTATTTACATAGTTTATTTGGATTCGTTCAAGGTCATATAGACAATGGTTCCTACGGAGATCGCAATTGATTCGTCCGAGAGTAGATAGATTTTTTGATGGACCGTGACACTCACTGTTAGACTGGAGGAAATAGGATATACCAATTAGAAGGTAAAGAGGGCGGTTGGAATCATATAATAATCTTGCTTATCGGGTATCAATCAACAACTTCGACGGCCTCCGCGGTCGAGTGGTAAAGACACTCGACTACGAATCCAGAGGTTGCGAATAAATTAAACGTGAAATAACACATTTAATTCATGTAGTATAATATATTGTATATTTAAGGCACGTTCCAGGGTGGTAGATACTATAAGTATCGCCTTGGTGAAAGACCACCACTAAGAATCGAAATGTTGCTTGAAATGGCTTTAACCGTGTTTGGTAACCGAATTTGAATAGCCAGCTACTTCCCAGCCTTCCTCTTCCCCATATTCTTCCCCTCCTTAATACGTTTAGCTTCAAAACTCACCCTAATTAGGAATGACATAGTCCCACTGGCTCCAGTTGTAAAATTTTATAAAACTGTATTGCACCGCGTTCTCGTATCCTCTATTTGATACACTGATATACATTATTGAAAAAAAATACGAAGAATTAATTAAGATTTTAAATAATTAACTGGATAATGTATCAAGATGGCTTAGCATGAATAAACTTAAACTGAATACAAAAAATACAAAATGACAATTGAATGTAAGAAGACATGCAGTAAAAGCAAAATTTAAATTAATGTTTTAATTATTAAAAAATTAAGTGAAATGAAATACTTAGAAATTATATTAGATGCAAATCTAACCGTTAACAAGCATGCTTAGTATATACAAAGAAAAATTCGAAAGAAAATCTCTTTTTTGGGAAGAATTCGTCAAAAAAATTCTAGAAAAACCACAATTACAATATACAACTCCATTATTGCTCCACATTTGTATTACTGCTTAACGATTCTTTTTTTGTGTAACGACAAAGAACAAAACAGGTTTCAAATTCTCCAAAATAGAGCAATGAGAATTATGCGTAGGCGAAATAGACACTCAAAAGTAGCTAAAATGTCAGAGGAACTAAATTGGCCAACATTAAAACAAATGCTAACATTAAACACATTGATGTTTATACTTAAAATGAATAACAACTTATAACCAAAATATTTTCACAAATATAATACAAGGGCATGCAAAAAAATACACTATTATAAAAGAATAATCAAACAGTGTAAATATAACAAGTAAGAAAGAACATTTTTTTTTTTTATGACAATGAATGAGTATATGTTTTTCAGTAGATAGTGAGGACATTGAGTTTTAATGATAGAAGTAAGGAGAAAACCGAAACAAAGCAAATTAGAGACGTTTTAAAAGAAATCAAATTTTAATAAGTTACGGTTTAAATGATTTTTAAACAATTTGGTTTTTAAGATCTGCTGGAATATACAAAACCCGGGATGTACAAAAGAGTACCATGCATATTGACGCTGGAAACCCAAAGGGCTTAAGCGACACTTGGTCGAAAATGAGTTAAAAATGCAGTTTTAATCAGTTATTTTTCTGCATCAAATGCTCCGACTTTCGTTTGATTCTGAAAACTTTAGTGGCGCTTCAGTCATCTAAAATATATTTACCGTTTGGGAGAAGGCTTGACTCAAGCGACAAATATTTGAGACTTTTTCAGCTTTTTGTCGCTTCAGGTAACTCAATGTTAGCATCAAGTTACCTGAGTTACTTTTTTTCAAAATCCAATCAGGTACTGAAGACTTATTAATGTTATTGTAAAGCAAAATAACCCTAAAGTGCTCTGGTGTAAACTTGCCAAAATGGCGCTCCAGTCTTTTGCTTTTCCGGCAGTGATATAATTCTGTCAGAGCGTTAATGCAATTGTTGTATTCACCAAATCAGAACAGATTCTAATGGCTTAAAATTATTAAATAATGTCTTAAATGTAGTATCGTTTTATTAACAGCCTGCAGAAGATACCTTGATAGATATATCCGCTTGTCGGAGGACACAGATTCGCAAATAGAAAATAATAACGTTTATTTTATAGCCACTTCTTTTAAGTTAAAGCTATGGTATCAGAAATGCAGTTTTCCCGACCGTTAAGTTTCTTGGATAGTCTTTATGATTGCGGGGTATTCCGCCAACGAAACGCTCCATTTGGCAGGGAAAATACATTGAAATAACCGTAAGATTTTATTCGAAGACATATTTACATATATAAAATTCTGCATATGATGTGGTGAAATATAAACTAACAGGAATCAAGAAAGGTACAAAATACTCAAATCACCATTTTAATCAATACTGCACAAGAGCCCCAACTGCTCCCAACCGTCTAGAGCCAGTGAGACTATGGCATCCCCAATTGGGGTATGTTGTGAGGTTGAAGGTAGTGGGGAGGGGAAGGAGGCAGGAAGAGGAAGGTTGAGATGTATCTGGATATTCAGATCTGGCCACCAAACATGGCCAAAACCATTTCAAGCAACCTTTCGATTATAATAATAATAAAAATAGCATTTTATTTCAGTGGAACCGAACGGTGGTAGCAATACTCTGGCTGCCATATAAATAATAACACCTATGAGTTAAATGAAAAACAATTAAAGAAATAACGTAAAATAAAAATGAAAATAATAATAAAAGTATAAAAAAAATAAATATAATAAAAATAAATAAATTTAAGAAAATAACGTAAAATGTTAACAAAATATATATGTATTTATATATATTTTTTTTTTTTTGAGAGAGACAAACACTCCCGGGTTACGAATAACCTGACAATATTTTAAAAACTCCTACTGCTATCATAAGAAGCGGAAGACGTTGCTTGTACAATGATGGAGGACTTTGTCGGCAGAGGAATTGAACGCACGACGCCCGGGTGGGAATCCGACGCGCTTTACCACTCAGCTACCGACCAGTCTTAATATAATATAAGAGCATATGCAATTAATAATAATCCAAAAGAGAAAAGAACTTTTACGGCGGATTGAGGAAAATTTTCCACCTGTGACGTAGGGGCGCACTGTGCCACTGGGCGGCAGCCTAGACGAGTGTTCTCGGATTCCCGGTAGCGCTGTCTCGTTCCGGCCACTCTATGACGCATCAGAGCAGCGAACCCGTGTAATAATAGTGATAGTTCATCAGGACGATACTTAGAATATCTACCACCCTGGGACGTACGGAAAAAATACTTTATCGTCACCGGTAAAGCAAAAAGGCTGAAGCGCCATTTTGGAAACTTTACACCAAAGCACTTTCATTTATTTTTTGCTTTACAATAAAATTCATAAGTCCTCAGTACCTGGTTGGATTTTGAACAAAAAAGTTGACTCGTGCCATATCTTCCTCGGGAGTCCCCGACTCCTTTTTCCATTCACTTTCGCATAATATGTTATTTTCATACTCCTTTTTTCCTAACATGCCCAAACCATCTAAGCGTCACTTTCTTGATCCTATTAATTACGCTTACATCAGCCTTGCATTCTTTCCGGATATCCACAATTTTAACACGGTCCTAGTTTTGCTTGTACTAGAAAACTAAAAAGTCTGTATTTTCGGGATTACTGAGGTAGAATTCATCATCACCATCAACGGCCTCATCAAAGCCTCATTCGACCTCGAGCCCTTCATTTGAGCCGTTTACCTTCGGATGTCATTATCCGTCTGACCCCTCGGCTTAATAAAACGAATGCATAGGATTTTCATTAGGCATTTGATTGAAAAAACAGGCTTTATAGTAGGCACGATTCCGCCTTTAACTTTGTATGAAGCGGGTGAATTTAGTCAATGAATAAAGTTTTCTTTTACCGCCCTTGGTTTAATTTGCATAGTAATCGAGCCACCGCTTTGATAGGCCTCGTCTCCATACAAATATTCCGCGGGAAGAGCTTTATAAGGAATACATTACGCGGAACAACAGGATAATATGGGAAATTTTGATGCAAATATTTTCAACAATAACAAAAAGGTTGTGGAATAAAGTTTCGTGCACTCTGTTCAGTGAAAAGAAATCATTTTCGTGAAGAAAACAATAAATATCACGTAAAGTATCTAAACTGCGACACGGGGAATATACACCTTGTATTATATGCATCCATATAATTATATACTCACTGGAAAGGCAAAAGGGCTTATGCAAAAAGTTGGTCAAAAATGAGTTAAATAAGTAGTGTTGATCAGTTTTTGTTTCTGCATCGAATGTTCAAACTCTCGTTTGATTCTGAAGACTTCTTTGGCACTTCAACCATTTAAAATATATTTACCATTTGGGAGAAGGCTTGACTCAAGCGACACAATTTCGGGATATTTTCACCTTTTTGAGTTAACTTTTTTTTTTAAATTCAACCAGGTAATTTTATTGTAAAACAAAGAAAAAAAAATTTAGTGCTCTGGTGTAAACTTTCCAAAATGGTGCTTTAGCTTTTCTGCCTTTCCGGCGACGATATTTTCTCGCAGGGCCTCCTGTGTTTAGTTAATGTAAAAAATATATAAACAAATAGTATGACTTATTAACCGGTAATCGGACGGCAACTTTCAATCTTGTACAAATACTGGGCACGCGTTCGGAGTGATTCTCTCGGCTGTTCGTCAATGAACCTTCCATTCCAAAAAAAAAAAAAAAATAATAATAATAAATTTAAAAAATACTCTACATATTTTACACCATGAGAGAGAAAGAGACAACAAATATAATACTCCGCTTCTACGTACTGTCGCGATGATCTTGGGCTCCTGGGTCACCGCGGGACTCCGCCCACATTTTTTTATTATGTCACTAAACTTGACACAACTAAACGGTTCTTCAGATCATATGCTATATTTTTGTTGAAAACAATACTGTGAAAAAGTGGTTATACGAATAAACAAAAACATTGTGTCGATATGTGATATGAATGGATGTATAAATACCCTAGCCTTAGTCTTAGCCACGCCCAGGTCCGCCGAGTCCGGTAAAAATCATCAAAAACTGACTACACTGCCTTGGATAGATGCCGCTCTATGTACTCTAAGCTTACCACAAAGTGAGTGCTTCGTGTCAAAGTTTTTTTTACATTTATTTTTTTCAACGGACCAACCCATCGCGAGCAATCACAAACCCCATTTTTTTTTTACAGTCAGTGTTTTACAAAAAAAAAACCAATCACTATCGCCGGTGGGTGTGACATTTTACTCCGAGGCGTGTCTCCGCGACTTTATGGTCTCGATAAACGTCTAAATATAACGGCATTGACGACCCCTGCCAGTCATCAGGTCCCCAGAGATGCAACTCGTAAAAACAGACGCGTGACAAAAATACAAGCAAAATAACATCATTAAGTATTTGACCCGCGGTTTATTGCTTCTGACGCTTAACCGGACGAAATTTTCCAATCGAGTTATTTTGATTGTGTGTTCATTGCGTTTGAGCAAAAGTTTCGAGGCCACCTTACAGTCTTCTTTTACTACGTCTTGCATCGATCTGTCTCTGGATTATCAGTTTCACAAGAGTCTCAACTGCTCCCAACCGTCTAGAACCAGTGAGACTATGGCATCCCCAAATAGGGTATGTCGTGAAGCTGACTGTAGTAGGAAGAGGAAGGAGATAGGGAAGAGGAAGGTTGGGAAGTACCTGGCTATTCAGATCTGGTCACCAAACACGGCTAAAGCCATTTCAAGCAACTTTTCAATTCTGAATGGTGGTCTTTCACCAGGGCGATACTTAGAGTATCTACCACTCTGGAACGTGCCGCAAATATACTTTTTTTTTTTTTTCATATGAATTAAATGTGTTATGACACATATTGATTAAATAAAAGTTATTGGCGCACGCCGGGTTTGAACCCGCGACCTTTGGATTCGTAGTCGAGCGTCTTACCACTCGACCACGGAGGCCGTCAAAATGAATAACTTTGTACAAGACCACAGATTTTATTTTAATTTTAATGACCGGCCAGTTTCGCTTAGCCTAAGCATCATCAGGGTACACAATTTAATTCATATTTATTAGTAACCCAGATGATGCTTAGGCAAAGCGAAACCGGTCGGTCGTATTTTTTTTTAATAAAATCTGTGGTCTTATAGAAAGTTATTATTTCACTGTCATTAAATGTGCCAAACCACAAAGAGATTGCTTTCTACGAAAATATAATCTTGTTTTGTTGCTCCTCGTGATGTGACTAAGATTTTTAAGTTTCGGTCTACGTAAAACTTCATACCAATTATTACTCAAGTATCGCCCTGGCGAAAGACCACCATTCACGAGACGGTCTCCATGGTCAAGTGGTAAGACGCTCGACTACGAATTTAAATGCCGCGGGTTCAAACCCGGCGTGCGCCAATAACTTTTATCTAATTAATATGTGTCATATTACATTTGATTCATATAAAAAAAAAAAAAGTATTTTTGCAGCACGTTTCAGAGTGGTAGATATTCAAAGTATCGCCCTGGTGAAAGACCACCATTAAGAATCGAAGCGTTGCTTGAAATGGCTTTAGCCGTGTTTGGTGACCATTTCTGAATATCCAGGTACTTCCCAACCGTCATCTTCCTTATCTCTTTCCCCTCTTCACTAACTATAGTCTCACAACATACCCCAATTAGGGATGCCACAGACTCACTGGCTCTAGATAGTCGGGAGCAGTTGGAACTCCTGTGCGGTATTCACTATATATTTTTTTAAGCTGCGTGCTATTTTTCGAATCGTATGCAGATAATATGTAATGATTCTAAATATATTTCGTTGAAAGATCAAAAGAACGACAAATTCTCCGCTGAAATTTTTCGCTCTTAAGAAAAGCAGATGGAATTTTTCGGACAAATCTTTCTTTACAGATACTCGGCCTTTGACCTTTGTTCCTTTCCACTGTATTCCGAATATAATTTAATATGCAAACAAAAGCCCAAATATATACCATCCAATTTCAGTGAATCCATAACAATATTCGGAATTTTCAAAGTAGATTAATAATAAATATTGTGTTGGTAAAAACAATATTACATCATGTCCTAAATAAATTTCCATGGAGGCTTCTTAATGGACTGAAGCTAATGAAAGTTTTCTTTGAGGGCCTTGTGTTCTTACTTGTTAAGTACACAATTGCTAGGAAAACAAATGATCAACTAATTTATCTGAATAATTTTTTTAACAACATTTTGTACTTGTAATCTGCAGATATGAAGCCTTTGTTTATTCTCTGCAAATATTTTTCTCCGACAGAATATTAATTTTAAATCGAGATATATATATATATTTTTTTTTAAATATTAAATGAGTTTAAAAGAATTCTGTTTTCAATAAATTTATAAAACAATATGTCAATAATAAAAATATTATATTTTGTTTCAAACCACTTTGTTTAGTGAAATTTTTGGCCAGCTTTGGAAGTACCCTTCTATCATCAGGACAACAAGAAATTAATTCCGAAACCGGTTATGGTAAGCCACAAAGTAAATGCTTTTTACGACCAAACTAACTAACTAACAAACCATCACGCCGTTTCTCCGCAGGGGTAGGCAGAGAGGACGGACCGCCATATAACTCTGTCTTGGCACACACTCCTTGCTTCATTTACATTCATACATCGTCTCATGTTTTTTTTTTAATTATTGAATACCGCACAAGAGTCCAAACTGCTCCCAACCTTCTCAAACCGGTGGAACTATGACATACCCGTTCGGGGTATGTTGTAAGGCTGAAGTTAGTGAAAAGGGTAAGGAAATGGGGAAGAAGAAAGTAAGAAAGTACCCAGCTAGTCAGATCTGGTCACCAAACACGGATAAAACCATTTCTCTTCTGTTATTCTGACTCTTCAGGTGGCCCGATTCAAGTATTTGATTCACATGTCTTCTTCGGACGTCCATGACTTCTTCTTCCATTCAATTTTGCATCATATATTCTTTCACACTCCTTTCTTCGTTCATTCGCTCTATATGCCCAAACCATCTTAGCGTTCCTTTCTTGATTCTATTCATTAGGCTTACTTCAGCCTTGCATTCTTTCCGGATATCCACATTTTTAACATGGTCATACATGGTTTTACCGCACATACGTCTCGGGGATCTCATTTCAAAAGCATTCAGTCTTCTATTCTGGACTGCTAGCTTTGCTTCTTTGGACAATTTTTTATTAGCGCCAACAGCGTTCAGTCCTCTATTAATGAAGTTTGCTGCATTCACCCTTTTTTCAATATTCTTATCGGCCTTTCCATCTCTCGTAAACATGCTTCTTTAATACACAAACTCATCCATTTGCTCCAAGTATTCATCATTCACAACACAACTCTGGAAACTCCGTTGAAAATATGAATTAAGCAAAGATAATTATTATTTTTCGAAAGAAACACCAATAGGGGTGCAAATAAAAAACTATCCACGTGCATAAAAATATCCTCTAAAAGCTCATGCATTTGTCTTCAGGGTGAAAGTTTTGTGCGCTCATCGATTCGAGTACAAAACGACATGATTTCTTTTTGCTCGGTGCCTCCATGAATCCGGATCACGACTCCCTCGAGACGCTCTCACCCCTTTTTGTGCCGATTCAGCATTCCGTGAGACGTGGCTTAGTAAATTTATTTTTCTGTTCGAGTTCGAAGTACGTTGGTACAAATAATCTATGGCTTCCTGCTTTTACGATGGCTGAAAGCTCTTTACTCTAAGTATTTTTAAAAAACCTCCATGTGAAAGCTGTCAACTTTTTAAAGATTTTATAATTAGCAATCAATGTGGAGATGCCCACGCTGAATTTCTAATACATCACAGCTTCACAAAAGTGCTATTTTTTTCCAACATTTGAATGGTACCCGTTAAACGTGAATTCTAGACACGTTTCAGCTTTTGAAAAAATTTTATAATTATTAATTGATTATAAGCATAACAACATGACCTTTATGCTTTTCAGCTGATTACAATGTGTTAAAAATGAGTTAAAATTTAAATTTCTCAAAAAATTTGGCATAAATGGAAATACTTTGAAATGTTTTGAGAGTTACATTACCGAAAGATAATTACAAGTAGTTGTAGGAGGGTACTCCGCGGACCGTTTTACTGTAACATCGGGAATTTCACAGGGCTCTAATCTTGGACCATTGTTGTTCTTAATCTTCATTAACGACATAGTTTCAAGCATAAAATTTACAAAATATCTCGATTTTGTTTCTTATTCATTTACTCTTGCATTTTTCATAAACTTTTACTTGATTACTTACTATTGTTAAATATTCCAATTAAATAACCACTCATGTATTTATGTTTTCGGCATCATGCATGTTATATGTACTAAAATAAAATAATAAAAAATAATAATAATTAATAATTAAATGCATAATTAATTCAATTTCCAATTCATTCGGAAACCTTTCATGAACCAGGCCGTCCAACTATACAGTAAAATTCTAACAGAAATTAATGCAATAGACAAATATTTTACAATTTAAAAAATAAATCAGGAAAATTGTTTACTATAACCATGTTACCCATTATATAAAATGTTCACTTTCGTAATTGAATATTCTCAAATTTTTAATATTAACTCATTGGAATAACAAGGTTCCATCTGATACCGTACTGCTATGCGATAATAAACTTTAAAGTAACTTTACATAGAGCCCATTATCCCATGACATTGCCGTGTCATATAGAACCTTGTTATTTCAAGAGGTCGATATGTCATTAGAAAAACATGTATGTAATAAATGAAATATTTTACACTGGAAAAGTTTGTAAAACTGATGTAAGCGAAATAAATAGTATCAAGAAGGGGACGCTTAGATGGTTTGGGCATGTAAAGCGAATGAAATAAGAAAGGAGCGTGAAAAAAATGTTTGACGCAAAAACTAATCAAAGAAGAAGTCGGGGATACCCGAGGAAGACGAGACATGATCAAGTGAATCAAATACTTGAGTCGGGCCGTGTCAAGAGTCAGAATAATAGAAGAGTATGTATGAGACGATGTATGAATGTGAATGAAGCAAGGAGTGTGTGTTATGACAGAGTTTTATGGCGTCTTTTCTGCTTACACCTACGGGGAAACGGCGTGATGGTTAGTTAGTTAGTTACATTAGAACCAACAAATAATGTGACCTAACTTAAGATGAAAAAATAATATATCAACCGGCGCAAACAGGATATTTATTTATTTTTTATGTCCAGTCTAAATAAAGGTACTTTTTTCCATAGCCCTACATATGCATCCAAAAAACTTACTCTCGCAGGTCAGTATTAAAATTTTGAACAAAATTTAAAGAACAATTTTATATTATCACTTCTTACTTCTCAGAAAATTTTGATAAAATTAGACAGCGAAATTGATATTAAAGTTTCTAAAACGAAATAAAATTCGTCGCGAAATAAAAATGTTTCGTCAGTCGACCTTTTCGTTGGAAAGTGTGATCTTTAATATCGCGTCTATTTTGGGGAAACGTGACACGGTCAAAATGGCAACTTTCATTTGGCGTAAATCAAAATCATGTACCAAAGAGCCTCCGCTCGCATTTATTCATAGAAATAAAACAGGTTTACGCGAGTAGATCGTTTCTGAGATACATTTTTCGTAGAATTTGACATTTGCATGGGGTATTATTAATTTTGATAGCAGTAATTTATTTATTTAATTCCAGAAAAGAGTCTCAAATTTTCTTCCCTATTTTTATTTTCTTTTTTTATAGTCCCAACTGTTCCCAACCGTCTAAAGTTAGTGAAACTATGGCATTTTTTATTGAGTATTTTGAAAGGGAAGGATATGGGGAAGAGGAAGATTGAAAAGTACCGGGCTATTCAGATCTGGTCGCCAAGCACGGCTAAATCCATTACAAGCAACTTTTCGATTCTGAATGGTTGTCTTTCACCAGGGCGATACATAGAGTATCTACCACTCTGGAACGTGCCGCAAATATACTTTATGTAATTAATATCGATTATTTGTGTTATCACACATATCTATTTAATAAATAAGAGTTATTAGCGCATGCCGGGTTTGAACACGTCTCCCTGGGTTCGTAGCCGAGGGTCTTACCACTCGACCGCGGAGGCCGTCAAATTAATATGTTCGAAGTAAAATGCGTATATTTTACTTAATTTATGTGAAATTTCATAGCTCCGATACCCACGATGGGAATGACATTGCGGACATAGATGTACTCCCTTGTCGAGTGGTTAATATTCTTGACTATGATTCCTAGAGGTCGCGGGTTAAAATCCCGACGTGCAAAAACAAACGAAATTTAATTAATTTTTGGAAAATTTACAATTAACTCACTTTAAATAATACTGACATAGCATAATTGCGGCATGTTCCAGAATGGAATTTACTCTTTGTATCGTCATGGTGAAATACCACCATTCAGAATCAAAATTTTGCTTGAAATGACTTTAGTCTTGTTTACAGATATTTCTAATCTTCCTCTTCCCCATCTCCTTTCCTTCTTCGCCATCTTCAGCTTCACGACATTCCCTAATTGGGGATGCTATAGTCCCACAGGCTCCAAACGGTTGAGAGAGTGGGACCCTTGTGCGATATTTTCATTAAAACAACGAAAAAAATATACATATCTAAAAATATACGACCCTAAGCCAGCTTATAGTTGCGTTGACCTGTAAATTTCAGACAATAATATCCAATTTCATGACACAGAGTTCACCGTTGGAAAGTTTTTGCTACTTTTCAACTTTGAACTCAGAATTTCTTTCTGAATTTGCTACCCCAAAAAAATATGCCATGCCAGGGGGAGTTGAAAAATCTAGTCGATTGGCAATCGGATGGATCGAGTCTGAATCTCACACATGCTCAACCCTTTCCAACCGGAGTTTTATTTTATTTTTATGTAATAAATAACATAATGAGCTTTCGAAAAAAATAAAACATGTATTTGATATTTCTGTAAAAGCCTTTAACGGGCGTAAATAAATAAATTAATCAATTAATATTATTATACCAGTACCGTAGATTTTAATATCCCAGCAAACGAAGGGCTACAAATTTTGCACACCATATGCGACATACGTACGTAGTGTGCGCCCCAGGGATGGATCTAACCAATCGGTGGCCTACTTGCTTTATAAATTTGAGTCTTTCCAAATAAAATGATATTTAATATATAACGACAAAAAAGCACTCTTGACAAAATTGCATAGGCCACCCGCAAAATTGTATTTCTTACAGTTTCAATTTTACAAAAAATGATGATTTTACATGGATTAAGGTGTTATTTACCCATTTTCCACCTATATCATAACAATTCAGATCACCTGCAATAACCACTTCCGTATTTTGAGGTATATGATTGACTAAAATACAATTATTAAGCGGCTTTCAATAATAAAACAAATTATATTTCCTATGTTTATTCGATTTAATAATAATAAAATAATAATAATAATAATATTTGGATGATTTTTACAGCGCCGTTTTTGTGGAAAATCACCTCAAGGGCGCTGTTTATTTACTTATATTCATTGAAAAAAATGTTTCCTGGGGGCAATAAAGCTTATCTGTGATTTATCAATATCTAAATCCTTTAACATCAATATGAAAGAAAGAAAAAAAAGATTTTTACTAGTTTTAAAAATAAATTATATTTATTTAATAATAAAAAAGTCTAGGATTTAATATTTAAACAGCACCTTTGGGGTGATTTTTTAAAATAAAAGTTGCGTTATACAACGAAATGTAACTTTACTTACCAAGATAAAATATTAATGATTTAATAAAACAAATTTATAACTTTATTCCACTTTTTTTTTTTTTACTGGACCGGTTTCAGCCTATAACTGTACTAGTCTGAAGATGGCCGTTATTGGCTGAAACCGGTCCAGTCAAAAAATAAAAAAGTGGAATAAAGTTTTTAATTTGTTTTATTAAATCATTAAAATGGAATTCCACCATGAATTAACAGTTACAAAATTAGAAATAATAAAGTATTAGTTACTTAAATTACACCCGTTTCAAATATTTGAAAAGGTTTGCTAAAATTTATTATAGGCAGGTACTTTATTAGGTAGGTAGAGATTTTAAAAGATTTATTTTTTTAGTTGATGATTTTAATAACCATCAGTTCCAAATTTGAAAGGCTTTTACGTATGTACTAAAATAAAAAGATAATATATTTGCAGCTGATAGTCATATTTTGTTATTCCTACGAATCTACCCTGTATCCTGATAATTGACACTACAAGGCTTTCCTTGTCCCTGCGAAGGTTGGTTCAAGAGGGAGGCAAACAACATTACTTTGAAGCTCTTTGTTTGGCACTTTCCGACTGACAATATATCTGTTCTTTGATACATTATTTTGAAAAATGTCCCCATATCGTCGCTGGAAAGGCAAAAGGGCTAGATCGCCATTTCGGGAAGTTTACACGAGAGCACTTTAAAGTTTTTTTCTTTAAAGTCTTCAGTACCAGGTTAGATTTTGAAAAAAAATAATACAGGTAAGTAAATGCTCTCACTGAATTTTACCTAAAGCGACAAAAAGTTTAAAAAGTCCCAAATTTGTGTCGCTTGAGTGAAGCTTTCTCCGGAATGGTAAATATATTTTAGATGGCTGAAGGGCCACAAAAGTCTTCAGAAACAAACGAGAGTCAGAACATTCGATGCAGAAAAGAACCTGATCATAACTGCACATTTAATTTTTTTTTTACCAAAGTGTCGTTAAGCGCTTTTGCCTTCCCAGCGTCGATATCTGCAAACTCTCTGTACAGGCGGCCAAAATTTGAACTGACGGTAAATCCACCCCTGACTGAAACGATCATACGAAAACTACTTGCGGGAATGTAATGCATACGACTACGGGCAAGAAAACAAACTCCCCGAGATGAAAATATATTTGAAAACTTGGGCCATTTCCCTCGCAAATCGTGAGTTATGTGTCTATCTGTGATCGAATGGTGAAATGCATCTTGTACTATGCAAACAAAAACACCGTAGCGCGAGCTGGTTCGACATCGCTCCGGGGCTGGTTTGGAGGGGGTTTTCCAAAGTTTTGTCGGCGGTTGGGGAACATAAAAGATAAAAGCGTGCATAAATAATCCATTACCGAAATGAATCAATGCTTTCCTGCATTAGATTGAGATTTGTGAGGGGTTGGTGAAGTTGCGGCCACGCAAATAAGAAATAACTTCTCAATTTGACTCGATGGGTTTTCAAACGAAAAATAGTTTCCATTTCAAAACCCATAAAGATGTAAACATGCTCTAAAGAGGGAATCAGTGTAATCATACGGGGTGTGTTTAATATTCATAAGTGTGAATAAAGAAAAAATACCCTGTGATCACCAACCTTTATAGATAATTACCAAATTACTATGTTTTTTTTATAATTGTTAGATATAGATTATTTAAATTTATATTATAACTTTGTATAGGACCATGGATATTATTTTTTTTTTTTTGATTCTTATACAAAGTTATTTTTTCATTTCTTTAAATAAACCACAAAATGATTGCTTTCTATGAAAACATAAAAAAAACATCGTTCTTTTCACAATAAGCAAACACTTTGTGGATTGGCACGATGAATTAAATAAAAAGACACTTTGTTTGAACCCAATTTATTTGGTATAAATACGTCGACAAGTTTCAATTCAACTGAATCTTCTTCGGGACTTAAAATATATTCGGGACTAATTATATATTTTTCATTTAGTATATTTTAAGTCCCGAAGAAGATTCAGGTGAATCGAAACTAGTCGACGTATTTAATAATAATAATAATAATAATATTTGGATGATTTATATAGCGCCGTTTTTGTGAAAAATCACCTCAAGGGCGCTGTACAGATCTTACTTTCTATCACTACATACTAATTCCTAGCTTAAATAAGAAAATATACAGGAACATACTTACCTGGCAGGTCCCATCAGATAGACACGATTTTTAACTTAAAATTATGATGATTATTATTATTATTATTTTTTATTTATTTTTTATTTTTATTATTATTATTATTACACCAAACAAAAGTGGATTCAAACAAAGTGTATTTTTGTTTAATAAAATTCTTCACAAAAAAAACGTTTTCTCAAATAAAATTATATTAATTATTATTAAAAATGAAAACTTAAGAATTAGAACGAAATTCTAAAAATAATTTTAAAACAATAAATATCTACCTACTAGTTAGTTCATTATTCTGAGGTATGTAGGGAAATGTATTGGCTTATTAAATGTCATAATATTATATATATTGCTGGAAAGGCAAAGGGTGTTAAGCGCCACTTTGATAAAAAAGAAGTTAAATTTGCAGTTTTAGTCAGTTTCTTTTTCTGCATCGAATGCACTGACTCTTGTTTGATTCTTAGGACTTTTGTGGCCCTCCAGCCATCTAAGATATATTTACCATTCGGGAGAAGGCTTAACTCAAGCGACACAAGTTTGGGACTTTTTTAATATTGTTGTCGCTTCAAGTAACTCAGTGAGAACATTGAGTTGCCTGATTATTATTTTTTTTCAAAATCCAACCAGGTACAGAAGACTTATGAATTTTATTGTAAAACAAACAAAAAACTTTAAATTAATCTGGTGCACACTTCACAAAATGGCGCTTCGGCCTTTTAACCTTTCCGACGACGATATGTCAATTAAATAGATTTTTATGGACCGATTACTTGGACCGAAATCGAATAATTGACGGAATTGAGAGGCGGTTCGTCTCCACGATAATTATTATGGCGAATGGGCGAAAATTCACTTCTACAATTTTACAGGCTCTAAAACAAGTGTTACACTAGAGTACTATTAACTTATTTCCTAATCATAGGCATAGTTTAGTTCGCTCTGTCAAAAGGTGTAATTAATGAACTTTTATTTTAGTTCAAAATGTTATATCATTGGCGTCTAAACCCATGGGGAGTAAAATACTATTTGTGTTTCAGCTCTCGTTAATTACAATCATTACATCTTTACACGATTGGCTGAACATTTTATGTAAAATGATAACTTCTCAGTTTAATTGGTGATTAACAATTTTTTCAAAATTCACAACGTTTCCAAAATCACAAATGTTAATAAGGCTCTTCAAAATTTCCTATATTTTACGTTCTCCCAATAGAAAAACTTTTGAAAAGGTAAAAATTTTAGTTTTAAATTACAAATATATGCAATAAATTCATTATATTATTTATCTTGTAACAAAATCACACAGTAAATTCATAATATCGTAACGGCCTTTGTGGTCAACAGGTAAGACGCTCGACTTCCAATCCAGAGGTCGCGGACTCCAACCCGGCGTGCGCAAATAAATTTAATTGAAATTAATATGTGCCATAACATATTTAATTAATCAAAAATAGTATATGATATATTTTCGGCATGTTCCAGAGTGGTAGATACTCTAGGTATCGCCCTGGAGAAAGGCCACCATTCAGAATCGAAACGTTGCTTGAAATGTCTTCAGCCGTCTTTCGTGACAAGATCTGAATAGCATGGTACTCCCCAACTTCCTCTTTCTCATCTCTTTCCCATTCCTAATACCTTCAGTCTCATAACAAATCCCAATTGGGGTTGCCATAGTATCGCTGGTTGAGAGCAGTTGGGACTCTTGTGCGGTATTCACTGTAAAAAAATATATATATAAATATTTTTTATTGAATATTCATTGTTCTAGACAGTTTTATCTATCGCGTGATTGTGTTCTCTTAAATATTTGTTCTTAATTCAATTGTTCTTAATAAAGACTTGGACTGAAGGATTGAAAGCTAAAAATTCTGTCATAGTGTATTTTTCTGACCTTCTCTCAAAATATTATCTAAGATAATAAAAAATCTCTTAAGTATTTTCCAGTACTATTAATCCTAAAATAGCCAAGGAAGTCTCCTTCACATGAGGTGAGCAAGTGGATTAAATACTTAAATCGGGTAATGTGAAGAGTTAGAATAACAGAAGAGTGTCTTGGCACACACTTCTTGCTTCATTAACATTCATACATTGTTTCATACATACTAGTTATACGGCAATCTGTCCTCTTTGCCTACACTTGCGGGGAAACGGCGTGATGGTTAGTTAGTTTAGGTAAGGTAACTCTTTTTAAGCTTCACTCCAGGCTTAAGTCATCGGAAATTTTCGCATCGCCTCAACCCGCCCCGCCAATGTAATCTAAAAACAATGCCGTTTATCTCTGAGGCGCACGCGGACATCTTTTACGCTCTATTTTTTCGGTGTAAGAGCGTCGGTGTGTTCCCGTCAGCGTTTTTTTTTGTTTGGCCCCGCTGCTGAGGGCGGGGAGGGCGGGGAGGGCGCCGAAACGCAGCGAATCTCCATCTCTTTGTGTTCTCCGCTCGAGTGGCCCCGTCACTTCTGCGCGCACAATAAAACTTTATTTTGCGGGCGCTTGCAGCGGAGCGGGGCTTGTTGGCACCGGGGGCAATGCGATCGCAAACAAAAATACATTTTGTTTTACTTATTTCTTCTGGGGTTGGCTCAGGGCAATAATATACAAGAGAGAGCGCTGTAGAGAGAGCTGTAGTCGGATTATACGAGGTTTGCCGGACTCGGCTAGACCTGGACGTGGCTAGAACAAGGGCCAGGGTATTTTTACATCCATTCATTGCACATGTCGACATAAAATAGGTCGCTCTAATATTGCAAACTACTGTAAAACACCTACTTAGACTTGCATACTTCAATTTTCAATCTATCTTTATCTCTAGGCTTATACAATCCTATTTTTTATTTTCTGTATTAACCTTTACCTAGATCATAAAACACCCAAAAACATTATAAATGTACCTTATGCACAACCTCTATACTCCCAAACAATATCTATAAAATGTTACCTCCACGTAATAACTTTATTCTAATATTTATTTAATGTCATCTTTCTCTTCTTTTCCCTTTTATTTCTTTTTTTTTATTATTACTTTTTACTATTGTGCACAACCTAAACAATATCTATAAAACGCAACCTCCATGTAATAACTTTTTTCTAATTTTCATTTAATTTCATCTTTCATTTCTTTTCTTATTTCTCCTTTTTATTTTATCTTTATTAATATTAACATATAATATTTTATATAATTTATGTACACTACGTCTGTTTTGACACAGGAATATCCTAGTGAGACAGAAATGGACCAAACCCATGTATTTTTTTTAAATATTTTAGCAAGAATAAATAAATGTTAATTTAATCAAGTTTAATTTAGTTCTTCTAATGTAGATTCTATATCTTCTAATTTGCCATTTACTTATATTATTTATTTATTTTATTATGGATGTACTATATTTTCGATATTAACATGTTACTATGTAGCTAAAAAACCACTTTTACAAATTGCCATCCCAACACATTCTTATGTTTAGTGGGGTGGGCAATATACCAGCTTATGAAAAAATGTATGTTCAAGTAAAATAATAAATAAACAAATGTTTGTGTTTATTCGTATAAACAATTTTTCACAATATTGTTAAAAAAAATAACGTGTAACCTTATAAACCGTTGAGTTATGTCAGTTTATTTCGCGTATCATACCGTGTGGGCGGAGTCACGAAGAACATTCTAACAATACTTAATAGCGGTGTGATAATTCTTGAAAATTTGTTGTCTCTTTCTTTCTCGTGGTGTATGACGTAAAAACCCGGAGAAAGTGATTTATCCCAAATCTGTATAGGTTGGGTAAAAATAATTATTGTTGATAAGTGAGGTTTATTTGACCATGAGAATAGCGGTGTTATCTTTATAAAAATATTGTAGTACTACCTAGAGAGGGAAAATTTCGTGTGTCGAAGCAGCAACCACCCTCGAAATCTGAACTATGACATCGTGAAATTTGCTTCTTTGATGTGGAATTTCTGGGTCAACGCATCAGTTTTCCGTTAGCTGCATAATTTTTTTATCATTATGTTTACACATTTGCCATCTTTGAAGATGCTGTGTGGAGAGTCTTTTTGAGGTAAGGAAGGAATGAGCCTGAAGATACCCATGTCAATGGAGGGAGGAAACACAGAGGCCGGAAAATCGTTCCACAGCCGAACTGTTGAACATAAGAACGAGTCGTAAAAGCGATTCGTATTTCAACCATTTACAAATGTTGGGCGCGCGTTCGGCGATTTTTCCGACTATGGACTGGTTCTGAAAAGATCAATGACGCATGTTCTTCGGAGCATATTCCGTTAAAATACCGGTAGAACAAGGACAGCATTCCCACCTGACGTCTGTACTCCAAATATTGCAATCCGGTTTTTTAAGATAGAAGAATCTGTCAAACGGACCCCCCGTTTATGCACAGAGTCATGGGTTTTTTCGGGTAGAAACTCACGCAAATCTTTCAAATATTCATTCAACTGTTTAAAATATGTACGAAATCTACTTGGAGAAAAAATATATTTCTGGGCGAAACCAGGTAGCAGAACTAGAAGATATTAATGTACCGAAACCTAAATCACAACGTGAAAATACCGCCATTTTAGCGAAAAAAATAATAAATTCTTGAAAATGTTACATCTTAGATTTTTTTAGCTAAATTTATATTATTTTTAAACGCATCTAAAGAATTTAACTATTTTGACCATTTAGTGCCTGATAATAATAATAAAAATTAACTTATACAGCGTATTTTTGTGATATTTCACCTCAAGTGCACTTTATATTAAATTAATTAAGGTAATACGACTAACTAACAAGGAGAAAATAATATATAATATGTATACAAATTAAAACTATCTAAAATCATGATCGTTATGAAAAATCGTGAGAGATAAAGGTTCAGATATGGGTATAACAGTGCATGTGTACATCAACAGATTTAAAAAAAAAAACAGTTTACCAGAAGCTAAGGGTCTGAGTGGAGAAACGCGTCGGATTCCCACTCGGGCATCGTGAGTTTAATTCCTCTGCTAGCTAAGTCCTCCATCATTGTAAACGCAACATCTTCCGCTTATTATGATGGTAATAGGATTTTTTCAAATATTGTTAGGTTATTTCAAGCCGGGAAAGTTTGCTTTCTGAAAAAAAAAGTTTCGCTTTGAATGTTTTAAAACGTTTAAAAAAACTGTCAATTTTATGTTGAAATTTCTGTTTATCCGCCCTAAACTCATCAAATTAAGATATCAATGTGCGTGACTCGTCCTTAAAAGCTCAAATAAGGTTCCAAAAAAGGCATGTGAACTTCTTACCACTTAGCGAAATATCCCACGTCCTCCCAACCCTCCGCGTTATTAGCCAATGCACCACGTCGTCTCGGATTATTACCATTATTTTTACGGCAAGTGATTCAACCAGCCCCCTTTGCCTTTCACCTCTCCCGCCGCGCGTCTTCCGATGATGGGGACTCCGTATCGCGCGCTGCCAGTATTGTCTCGAGACTCGATACGCAACGCGATCTAAGGTCGTATGAGCCGGCAACTTGCACGCCAAAACAGGCTTTCGGTCCACTTGACACAGAGCCGGATGTGTCTGGCAGTTTCTGGTAGCCGAAACTTTTCGCCGGGCCTTTTTCGTGATAAAACGGCGAACAGTTTCGGAGGCAAACTGCAGCTCATACAAACTTTAGGGGCAGTTTGGCAGAGGGATAAAGATTGTGAAACAGAACAACGCATGTTAAAACATCGTTTTTTTTTAAATTCCATTACAGTTTTAAATTTTATTTTATTTTAGATTAATAAATTTTAGTCAATTTATAAATAAATAAAAAACGGTAGAGTTAAAAAGAGAAAATAATGTTGTTTTTAATATTTATCTAATAAGTTTTGTATTTCTTTGAAGAGAGAAAACTTTTCCAAAACATTTTTGAGCGTTAAACAAATGCGCGTTTTACGAATTCTGTTTTAATTAACACAATGTACTTAGATTGCAAAACTTAACGGATACAAACCTTCATAAAATATTAGGATTTGATGTTGATTTGTGTATTTTAATTCGATTATTTGCTTCGTTCTCTTCTTAACTTCGAAGATTCGACTGTGACTTGCCGTTCGTTCTAGAAAACCGGGAGAATCTCTATAGTTGTAAATATCCTTAAAAAAAAGCAGCTTGTACTGCACCACTGTTGGATCCGAAGCTTTTTTTATTTAATTATTTTCATAGTGAATACCATCCAAGAGTCGCAACTGCTTCCAACAGTCTAGAGTCCGTAATATGGCATCCCCAATTAGGGTATGTTGTGAGGAGGGGATGGAGATGAGGAAGAGGAAGAGGAAGGTTGGGTATACAGTCTACGTTTCCCATTATTTGTGGCATGATAAAGAGTTGTTCATGCAAGTCAACCACTGCTATTTATTTAATACTCAACTCTTAAAGCTTTGGTACAATGTTTTTTTTTTTTTTAGTTTCATTTTCTAGATTCTTATTTATCATTGATTGATGAATCATTTAAAGTTACTGACTCTAATTCTTGTTCCTTATACCAATAGAACGGCGCTATGCGCCTTACTTCGTTACCTCATGTGGGTGGAAAAATGCTTTTACATGACTATTGAATTTAAATTCACGATATTCGTAAAAAGCATTTACTTTGTTGCATGCCATATTTATAAATAAAACACATAAACTTTGTATATAACCACTTTATTATTTATTATTACGTCTGCCGGTTTCTAAAATACCCTTCCATCATCAGGACAAATTAAAATTAATTTTAATATTGTCCTGATGATGGAAGGGTACTTTCGAAACCGGTAGACGTAATATTAAATAATAAAGTGGTTATAAACAATGTTTATGTGTTTTCTTTATAAATTCACGAGTTTACGTAGGGAAAAGTGTGTTTCTAAAAACCCTTCCTGTTTGGTTTTGGTTTGGTTTTAGTTTGATAGCAAAATATAAAAACATTTACTGTAACTTTTTTCTTAAGTATTTAATTCACGATCAAACGAATCAAATAATACAAATACTTGGGTCGGCTCGCGTAAAGACTCAAAACAATAAGAGAATGAACGAGACAATCCATAAAGTTGCAAGTCAAGTTACATCCCGCGATCTTTCAAGGAAAAAAACAGTTAGTTTTTTTGTTATTTTTATAATGAATACCGCACTAGAATCCCAGCTGCTCCCAATCGTCTGGAGCCAGTGGGACTATGGCATCCCCAATTGAGGTGCGTCGGGAGGCTGAAGGTATTGAGGGGGTAAGAGATGGCGAAGAGGAAGGTTGAAAAGTACCTGGCTATTCAGATCTGGTCACCAAACACGACTAAAGCCATTCCAAGCAACGTTTCGATTCTGAATGGTGGTCTTTCACCAGGGCGATACTCAGTGTCTACCACTCTGCTACTCACCGGTCATTTCACAACAACAGTTATTAAACACTAAAACTATATAAATAAGTCCTTCCGATAAGGCCTAGCCACAGTTTGATAATCGCTTGGAATGCCGAACAAGCTTTCACTATAAATAAAAACGAAATAATAGCAAAACTTAATATTAAAGTTTAAAATTTTATTATAAAAATTCTAAATTTTTAAATTAAAATCTAAAAGTTGCGAAAGTCTTATTAGTAAAAATGTGACTATTTTTGCCAAATTTTGAATTTAAAATGAACTACCCCATTTCGCAAAGAATGAACCCGCCTCACGAAGGTGTAAATGAAGTACCGTCAACAACCTACAAACTCCAGCCCACAAGTAGCGAAGAGTGCAAAGGACCGCCTGGAAGTCGGAAGCGGGGAGCGGGAAGGAGTCGGAGTTCAAAGTAAGTGCACACAAGTTATGTAAGTTAAACCTAAGTCCCACAATCGTCCCGGATTGCGTAATCCTTTGATGAAGAGTAATTATCGCCGGGTGACAGGGGTGCCTGGCGACGGAAGGGTTAAACTGGGGGGAATCTTTCACATTTGTTTGTGAATCTTTGAACTTGTAATAAATCATTTCAACATTTAAGTTGCCATTAAGATGTGGAACGCAAACTATTTCATATGTATTAAGTTTTTGACGAAATATTTCAGGGTTGATTAAATACGAAATTTTGCTCAGAAATGCATCGTTGTTAACCTTTTCGTGCCTTACAGAGAACATCAAACGTACGATCCGAAGGGGTGTGACGTAGTTACCCCATTTGATCTTGCTTATTAAAGCGTTTAGTGACATAAATTTTGGTAATTTGTTTTTGGTAACACTTCAGATATCGCCTGGCCTCCATGGCCACGGCCTCCATGGTTGAGTGGTAAGACGCTCGACTACGAATCCAGAGGTCGCGGGTTCAAACCCGGCGTGCGCCAATAACTTTTATTTAATAAATATGTGTCATAACACATTTTCATTCATATAAACATAATAAAAAATGTATTTGCGGGACGTTCCAGAGTAGTAGATACTCTAAGCTTGAAATGGCTTGAGCCGTGTTTGATGACTAGATCTGAATAGCCAGGTACTTCCCAACCTTCCTCTTCCCAATCTCCTTCCCCTCCCCACTACCTTCAGCCTCACAACATACCCTATTTGGGGATGCCACAGTCTCACTGGCTCTAGACGGTTGGGAGCAGTTGAGACTCTTGTACGGTTTTCATATATTTTTAAAAAGACTTTTTTTCTTTAAGCGTCTCCAGTTTTTTCGATTATTGACAGTTATCTTTATGCCGTAAGAGTATACAGATAACTGTCAAAATCGGTAAGTATATTTTATGTGGACTTGCGAATGGATCTCATGTGTGGGCTTCTTGATGTGGTGACACAATCTGGATTCTGTGGATTTGGAGATCAGAGACCCAATACCACAAAGACCCTTGGCCGTTCTAATATGACATTTTATCAGCAAGGCTTGCAACCTGCGAGTAATTTCTAATACCAGTCCTGATGTATGGAAGAGAAGGACTGAAATGGACTGTAGAAGTATTCCTTAGACCTATGTTTGCCAAGCCATGTAAAAATGCCACTTTCATATTTTTACACACATGTGATTTTGTAGTGTTATTTTTTCAATTTAATTATCCCGTAAGAATCTTAACAAGCCGGATAGAGTGTCGTCTCCGATTCAGGCAATATTGTGAGACTGAAAGAATGCGTCAAGTGAGGGAGATAGGGAAATATTCAGATCTAAGCACTTAACACGGTTGAAGCTATTTCAAGCAACATGTCGATTCTAAATGGAGATTTTTTGCCAAAGCGATAACGTAGCAAATTTAATTTAAAGTTACATCACATCCCAGTTGGAAATATTGTGATCAAAAAGTGACTCGGCATTCGGACTCATCAAATAGCTTCCATACTGTTACATAATCACATCCCCTTTGCCGTAAAATCTCTGCTTTTCCACTTAACACGCTGTAGGTTACTGCCCCCTCCGAAGCAGATTATTCAGGGAATTTTCCCGGAAGGTAAAACCCCAATTCATTATTTGCTAATTAACTGAAATTCTCCTGTCTGACTTTATGTTACATTAAATCGTTAAACTTCTAATTAATGTAGGTTTTCGAAAACATTTCACCGAAACGCGTACTTTGCGTAAATGTGGTTATTTTCCACGTGACAGAACGTCAGTCGCTTAAAATCTAGCATAAATTTTGTTTTACTCTACTAGAATCTGTAAAAGGAAACATTCATTAAAATTGTTTTGTTATATTCCCTTTACGCTTCATATTGACTATGTCTGTGTCACATGGGAATGCTGCATGGGGAATATTTAAGGGAAATAAGCAAGGAAGAAATCAACCTGGGTGTTAAAGAGAATTTAGGAGGGATGAAACATCAAAGCTTGTGAATCATTCCACAGCCGAGCATCACGAAGAAATTTCAACCACCTGTAAAGTTTGGGCACGCGTTTGAAGTGGCCCTCGGCTGTGCACAGGTACCGGAGGATTAAAGTCGTTAGTTTTCGGAGCACTTTCTACTGAAATGCTGGTAAAACAACTGACTGACTTTTCCATTTGACTTTTATGTTCTAAAGATCGCTATTCCTATTTTTACATAAGAGAATCTATCAATCTGTTTACACTCTTTTAAACAAATTTCAGACAAGATATGGCTGCCAATAATAATAATTTTGTATGTGATGTGATGTGAGTACTCATCATGCTAAAATACAATTATTGTTTATAGTTTTTGTGTTCAGTTTGTAGATCTACTTTAAAAAATATATTATAATTCAATTGAATTAAATTTAATATTATTAATATTTAGTTCTGCTAGTTTTTAGTTTTTATTTTTAGTGACAGCTGTTTTGGCATTTAAGGCAATTTTTAAACGGTGTGTTAATGGTCTTAAACGTCAAAACAGCTGTCACTAAAAATAAAAACTAAATGATATTAAATTTAACTTGATTGAATTATTTAAAAAAAATCATTCTTATTTTTAGTGCATATAATGAATTTATACCACAGTTCTTACAAATAGTTGGTGGTGTATAACAATCGGCATAATTTGCATAGTCTGCATAGTCCGCATGTCTTCCATGCAGTTGATCAGGGTTCGATTCTCGGCCGAGGAATTTTATTTTTTAAATTATAATTTTTTTTTTTAAATGTGAAATTTAAATCAAAAATCATAAAAAATAATAGCTTAGGTAAGTAAGTACCTGTGAAAAATTGTTGAAAACCAAATTCAAATGAAACCAAACTTGTGGTGCGAGCCTTAAATGAGATTTTTTTCGGCGCCAAAATAATCACTGCAGAAAAAAAGGAGAGCTAGTTTTTATACAAATACTTAACTTAAGGCCTACCGATTCTAGCTTGCCCCATGTAATATTTCATGATTTTACATTATTCGAGTAATTTGCGAGGATAAATCATTTCATAATATTATGATGTGGTTCTACTGAGTAGGATTCAACTCATTCTGGGAAGGTACGATTCAAAATCTCAAGGTCAATATTGATGTTGTTAGACTTTTGGGGTAGTTACTAATCGCTCGTGAATATTTACTATTCCTTTCATGTTCTTCCTTGATTCTTCGTTTCGGACAGCTTTACAGCGTCTATCATCGGGCTAGTTAAATGTAGAGAAGCATTTGCTTATGTATTCTCTTTGGAAAATGACAATGAAATGAAATGAAAACATTTTTATTCAAATTTGAAGCGCCATTAATATATTGCGTGGTGTATAAATAAAAAATAAGATTATTGAAAACATTAAAAAATAGTATCAGACAAATGAAGTGAAAAGAAAAATTTATTTGCCATTCAAATAGGTGTTCAGATTTTCACACAGAATAAAATCTTTGGTAAGTTCTTTGTTATTAACATATTGTGTGCTTTCTTTGGCCGCGATCACTCTCTTTTTAAACGTTACCTATCAAAGAATCGAAAATCATTAAGGTTTTCTTGATAAAGGTAATTATTGTGTAAATAAAAATAACTTATTAAAGCTTTACGCTTTGTTGTGATATTGATTTTTTTTTTAACAATCTTCAAATAATATGAGAATAGAAAAACAGAAAATAAAAGGTTAGGTTATGACCAAGACTCGAACTCGGTACCTCTACTTTATCCGGGAGCAGCGCAATAACCAACTTTAACACCCAACCAATTTTCCCCTGTCATTTTTAACAATCTCATACTTTTTGAATACTTTTAATATTCTTTTTTAATTTTTCCATCATTTGGTATCCATGTTTTTAATCTTTAGCAAAGCTCTATCCGAACATAGTTGGAAACATAAATGACGTCATGAATAGATTCATCCTTTTTTTTATTTTACGAGACATCTTTGACATTTTACAAAGTCTAAAATATTAACTCAGTAAAGTCACAATTAATTTTACAGAACTTATTGTTGAGGGGGCGTAAAACCGATTCTCAAACTTACCCACAAAGACGAAGAGTAAAAATAAAAATGCTCCTGGAACATCTCTCTGCTTTTTGTTTTGTTTTTGTTTTGCATTTATGACTTGTATTCTTTTATCTTTTCACCGAGTAATCTATTATGTTTATTGCGAACAAAACATGGACTTTGTTTTCATTTCTGCCATTTGGGTGGTTATTAGCCTATTCAAATTCATTTCCCGGGAATAATGCATTTCTTGTTCCCTTGTACAAACTTCTTCCCCAAACTTGTAAGCAAATAGTCCCCCCTTCCTTGTTAAGTTCATTTACATATCATTTCTCTTGCGGCTTATTTTTCAACAATAAATTTTAACTTTCTCGCTTCTATTGGTTATTCAGTGCACAGGGGAAAATAATATTATCCCCCGTATAATAAAAAAAAACTTTGCTTTAAACCGACTCATTAGTATTTTAATCTCGCAAAGAGACACCTCGACAGGCTCTTTGTACAAAACTTTCTGAAGTAAATGCTTTCTCATTGAAAGCCCCTCTAGTGGCAGATGCATTGGCATCTTATTCAAAATCATAGTTTTTTTTACCTATCTATTATTAATTTTCTGGATATTTTTTACTGTTTTATTATTTAGGGATTAAAAATGAGTAAAGAGTTATATATCCACCATTAAAGATTTTTTTTATTAAATTACATTATATTATAATTGTAGGATTTGCAAAACTGAATATTTGCACCGTTTTACTATTTATATTTGTTCAAATTAAAATTTTAAATAAATGTTTTTTTTAATAAAAGTTAATAAATTTTTTTTTTTTTTATTTAATTATAATTTGTCGGTTTATTGTCTCGGCTAAGAATCGAACGCCATCAACTGCGCGGAAGATAACTATGCCGACCATTACACCACCAACAATTGTGAAAATGGCGGCATAAATTCATTATATTTAATGAAAATTCGAATTGTACAGTTTTATTGAATTTTAGTTTTGTCGAGGACGCCCGAGAAAGACATGGCACAATCAAGTTAATCAAATACTTGAATCGGGTCACGTGAAGAGTCAGAATAACAGAAGAGTATGTATAAGACGATGTATGAATGTGAATGAAGCAAGGAGTGTGTGCCAATACAGAGTTATATGGCAGTCCGTCCTATCTGCCTACCCCTGCGGAGAAACGGCGTGATGGTTAGTTATTTAGTTGAATTTTAGAATGTTACGTGCTCACATCACAACCGAAATTATATTGTTTTATTTTTATTTTTAAATTTCAATACCGTGCTGACATCATGCAGGAGCGACAAATATAAGTTAATTCCACTGATAATTTGGGGAACGAATGGTGGTAGATACTCTTAGTATCGCCCTGGTGAAATACCACCATTCAGAATCGAAACGTTGCTTGAAATGGCTTTAGTCGTGTTTGGTGACCAGATCTGTTTTTGGTTTTTTGTTTTTTTATTAACTTTTTGTTTCTTACATTATTTTTTTACATTACCTACCTCACTAGGTCATAAGAACCTATTCTGAGGTAAGTAACAGTGAGTACAAGTAGAATATTTAAAAAAAAAATGATGATATTTGTTACACAATGTTCTAGTTTGTCATGGTGAAAAATTTCGAGTGCTATTTTAGGAGGTCTTCATTTTCCTTGCGGTCCTTACTCATTAGCAATTTAGTAATGTTTTGATTAAAGGAATACATATTGGTGATGGCTACAGTCAAATTGTGTACATATGGTGTCTTTGTGCAAAAGCTGTATTGTATTTAGGTACTAAAAGTCTTTCATGGTGTTTGGCCCTTGTATTTTTATTATGTGTGATATACATTAAAGATTTTGAAGAATTAGTTATTTTAAACACTATTTAAAGATATAACTGTCTGATATTGAAGATTCCTAAAGTTTGAAAGAGTGGCGTTGCTGGGTGCTTGAAGGGCTTTCCAAATATAATTCCTTAAAATTACTTTTTGTATTTTTATAAGAGGACCTAGCAAGGCAATAGCTACGCCCCTCCCCCCCCAACGATTAGCCAGGTACTTTCCAACCTTTCTCTATCTCATCTCCTTCCCATCATCACTACCTTCAGCCTCACAATATACCCCAATCATGCTATAGTCTCACTGGCTCCAGACAATTGGGAGCAGTTGGGACTCTTGTGCGGTATTCACCATAAAATATATAAAAAGGGACGGTAGAAAAAGACACCGCTCTTCAGGATTTCAAATCTAACGTGACTGGTACGAGTTCAGTTCTTCCTCTAAATTGTTCCAGTTTACACTTTGCAGGCCGAAGACTAATCCGACAGGAGAGGACCAGAATAAGAATAATGAATAATGATTGGAAATGAGTCAACCCATCTTCCACTCATTATTTTTTTTTGAATGAGATGTGTATGGTCAAAGAAAGACTTTTTTAAGTACTCGTAAGATCCTAAATAATTAAGCTATTAGGCCAGACACAGGGACAAACTCAAATAAAAGCCTCCAAGATTACCCCCAATCCGTAGCAGTGGGGAGACGATAGATAAGTACCTACGCTTTTTTGCCGAGAGCGCACGAACGAAACACAACTCAGCTGAGCACATACAAACCATAAATAAAGACAAACACACCTAACGACCAAACACGTTCATAGTAACATGAGCACATTCGAGAAATAGCGACAAAATAGTAAAATAATAATAATGGAAAGAAAATATGAAAGGGTAAAGATAAAGATTATTTACTAAAAACCGCTACAACACAGGCATTGTTAGATCCAAAGCTGCGATGAAAAACCAAATGTTCTAAACATTATAAAACTTGATGGAAATGTCTGATTATAAACTGTGGAAAGATTAAGAAAGGAAAGGGAAACCATTCACTCACCGATAAAGCTGGAGTTCTTGGAAGATGATTCTTCATACACAATTTTATTTACGAAACGACGCACGATTCATGAAACACCACATTTATTATGGTCTTCTGATCCACGAAACACCACATTTATTTTTATATTTTTGGAATAGTAAACAACACACCAACCAACTAGCGAAACGAACGAGCAACGACCACGTTTTTTAACTTTCGAACGAAAAAATAGTCTGTTTGACTTTCAATTGTTTCGATCATCGCCGTTTTGAATAAAACGGTGATACACTGGAATGGCTAAGTAGGTAGGAACTTAGATAATAAACATGAAGGTAAAAACTCAACAAAACATCATCCTTAAATCCAACAGGCTTATACAAGCATTCTGAATTAAGGTGACATAGCACCCAAAAACGGGAAGTTTGCCCGAGATTCATATTTGAATTAATGCTGATGAATATTTAACAAAAAATATAAAAAGTTCTCCGAGGATGCACTCAAGATGAAAGTAATTTATAATTTAGATCAATAAAAACTGACCCTCACCATTCACATTCTAACCGTAAAATGATTTCCAAAATATCCGTTTTTTAGCAACAATATAAGCCGTAAGTTAGTTACTTCCCGAGATATCCTTCGGAAAACATTTGAGACTATGGTAATATATTAATCAGAATTAATTAAAATAAACGCCTTGGACAGAACACTCTTCTAGGCCTGACACAGTAAACTCGACCCTATATTCGATGATTCAATTTTTTATCCAACCTTTTTCCTCAGGCCGTTTTTGGCTCAGTCGCCGCTCGAGAGTCGACGAATAGAGACGTCAGATCTGCACATGAATTCTTATTTAGTTTGACGAGTACTTCAGCCCTTTTGCCTTTCCGGCGACGATGTGCTGTCTTAAGTTGTGTGCGCTTGAATGCTAACAATTTTATTCGCTGTCTTAAAAATGAATAAATCTGATGGTTCAGAGGAGACAAAGTCGTCCAGACAATTTTAAAGAGCAACGTCTATATAATATAGAATATTCCTCATAGTTTATTGGATATAAAGCGAAAGATATGAAACTTTAATGGATCAATAAGAAAATATGGCAGATGTAAAATTACCTCCCTGACGAGATCAATAGGCGCTTTTGTTATGTTAGCATTCGTTTGGCGAATATACACGGAGATATAGCTAAATTTTTTTACCCAACCAACACGAATTTGCGATAAATCATTATCTCCGGGTTTTTACTTCGTATACCGTGAGAGAGAAAGAGACAAGAAAGGTCGTCACATAATATTGCAGCACTTCTAAGTATGCAAGGATGTTCTCCATCTGCGCTAACTTCACATCATCGAGTCGCATAACTTACGTCAACGGATATTGAGGTTATTTCCTATTCTTTTGTTGATTAAAAACTTGCAGTGGTCATACAAATAAATCGAACATGATGGTAATATTTATTATGCGTGAATGTCCAAATAAGACCAAACAAAGATTATAAAACATCACTTTTCAGAGGTATTTCAATAGTTTTAAATATTTTTGACCAAACTTTAGAATTTTCACATTTTTAATGATATAAAGACATAAAATCAACAAAAAGCTTCCATCAATATTTAGGAAAACTTTTTGTTATTAGTGTCTGTGTTATGTTTTGACCTTATAAATCATTTAAATGGTGTATTGATATTGTTTTGTTTAATGTGTACAAATATATTTATTTAAAATATCCGAACTCCATGTGGGCGGTATCTAATAGGCTATCCAACTTCCTTTAACATATCTTTGTCTCTTTCTATCGAGTCAGTATAAAATCAACAATACTGACTACACTTTTTGCAAAAAGTACCTCTCAATGTATACTTTTACTCCAGGATTCAGATGTTCACTGCACTAAAACTCTTTAAAGTACTATTTTTGCATTGGAAGCCAAAAACTCCAAGAACGACTGAATTTACGCATATTTGGGATTAACTCAAATCTCTGCGTACTGGGAATGATCCCTACAGCAGTCAAGTATGCTTCAAACAGACCAAAAAACTTGATCCAATGATTAATTAAGTTTTGATTTACATATAATTATATAGTGTACCTATCTAAATGTTAACTAAACGTGTCACTCATCCCTTTACTTCGCTGTATGAAAATATACATCACTACAGATAGGATATAACTGTGTATATAGTTGGAAGAAGGTACAACGATGATTGAAAGCAAACTTCCCTTGTTTGGTAACCACTCCGGGCGGATACAGAGGTAGCTAACCGCGTCTGCGTCCGCCAATAGCACCAAGCGATAAGTAGGTATCGTATTTATATATATATATATATATATATATATATATATATATATATATATATATATATATATATATATATATATATAAAAGGGTATGTTTGTATGCAGGACCCGCGCGCGCTTCTAGACACGCGGATTTGGCGCGATTTATCGTCCCGCTATTCCGCATCTATTCCCCGTCGTCTGTGGTTATCACAGACCATAGATAAATACAAGACAAAGCGAAAAGTTCAAAGATTGGTGAAAATACATTTGGTACCTGCCGGCGAATGGCTATTTTAATTAATGTTTAAAAAAATAATCAAAATGAAAACTTATTTTTATTACAATGGAAATCGTTTATGACGAAACTACTAACACATGACAGAATTATTAATTTTTTTTACGACAGAAACAATCGCCATAAACAATATAACTTCTTAGTATGTCACAAATGTTAAATATTATACAAAGCCAATAGTGGCCAATGTTACATATATGAAAGATTCGCTTTAAATTTTACCAGTCTGAAGATGCTCGTTGCAAGGTAAAACCGGTCTGGTCAAAAATAAAAAACGTGGAAATAAGTTTTTAGTGTTTTTAAAAATTAATGTTTACAATTTTACTATTTTTAAAGCTGCTCTGACAAAACAAACAATTGTTAAAAATGTTTTATTGAATGTTTTAATAAAACATAAAAATTAACAAAATATTTTTTTACCATACTTATACCTATCTAATGTTGGATACTATAAGTATCGCCCTGGTAAAACACAACCATTCAGAATCGAAACGTTTCTTTAAGTGACTTTAGCTACGTTTGGGGACCAGATCTGATTAGCTAGGTCCTTACCCAACCTTTTTTTCCCCATCTCCTTCCCCTCCCCACTATCTTCAACCTCACAACATACCCCGATTGGAGATGCCATAGTTTCACTGACTCTAGATAGTTAGGAGCAGTAATGACTCATGTGCGGTATCAAGGGTGAGCGCTCAAAAATACACACTTTCTGGCTTTCTAATACAATCAATACTACAAATTATTTATCTGTTAATTATATGCGGGTAATTATGAAAATGTGTAAGGTTTCCTGTGAATACAATTTTTACACAGGAATATTTTAAATAATTTATGAAATGCATACTGGAATTTTATAAAAACCTTCAAAAATACCTTCTCTGTTTTTCCAAACTGCACTTTTCACTGACATTTTAGTACGTTTTCATAAGAATTTAAAAGATTTCAGCTTTAAAAAAAATATTCATTAGAAACCTTAGACATTTTTCTAACTACCCACAGAACATTTAAAAATAAATCATTTGTAGTATTGCTTGTATTAGAATGCTACAAAGTGACGTTTAACGCCATTTTGGGTGCTAAAGCTTAACTATCACCTTACTCTCCCACTACTTTCAGCCTCGCAACATACCCCGATTGGGGATGGCACGGTCTCACTAGTTCCAGACGGTAGGGAGCATTTGGAACACGGTCTCACTAGCTCCATTTGGGGCATTTGGAACTCTTGCGCTGTATTCACTAACCATTCCGAAATTCGTGCTACAATCTAATCTAAGCGCAAATAGAAATTCCCATTTTTTGTAAATGATTTAAGCATGTCTATCAGAGACAACAAGTTGTGCTGGGGGCGCGGGGGGCGCGGGCTCCCCTCCAGCGAGTCTCGTCATAAAACTATGATCGTCTAGAAATTTACATTACATTTCCCGCTCGGGGAAACTGCGCGCCACTTTACGTCTTCACTCCCACCCACTCCTAACTTATTGTACTCTCATTTATTCAATTTTTACTGACTAGCTTTTTATCGGCGTAGATAACCTCTTATACAGGGGGGTTAGCATTTCGATAGAGTATACCTAAGCAAATAAATATAATATTTAACGTTGGAACTACGATAAAAACAAATGTATTTTAAGAAATCAACCCTTAACCCTCCCGTCCCAAAGGGGGGTTTTTACGGCCTTCGTGGTCGAGTGGTAAGACGCTCGACTACGAATCAAAAGGTCGCGGTTTCAAACGCGGCATGCGCCAATAACTTTTATTTAATTAATATCTGTCATAACACATTTAATTCATATAAAATAATAAAAAGTATATTTGCGGCACGTTCCAGAGTGGTAGATACTCTAAGTATCGCCCTGGTGAAAGACCACCAATCAGAATAGAAACGTTGCTTGAAATGGCTTTAACTGTGTTTGGTGACCAGATCTGTATAGCCAGGTACTTTCCAACCTTCCTCTTTCCCACCTCCTTCCTTTCCCTACTACATTCAGCCTCACAACATACCCTATTTGGGGATGCCATAGTCTCACTGGCTCTCGACGGTCGGGAGCAGTTGAGTGTGCGGTATTCATAGTTTTAAAAAATATATCACCCCGAACGAGCGTTATGTGCAATATCTTAGATGAAGATTACTGAAATATTATAAATATACTTACTTCTCTCTAAGTATTACGAAAAACAAATCACCTAAGATCGTGTCATGAAAACACTTTTATAATCAAGGTCCAAATGGGCAACTAAGTCACCTCTTCGGATCGTACGTTTGATTTTCACTTCCAGGTGTGGAAAAGTTAAAAATCCGTAATATTTTACTCAACAGAATAAACAATGTTTGACTGAAGTAGAATAAATTCTCGAATCTCTAACTTTTTTATATGAATACCGCACAAGAGTCCCAAATGCCCGAAACCAGTGAGACAATGGCATCCCTAATTAGGGTATGTTGTGAGGCTCAGGGTAGAGGGGAGAGGAAGGAGGTAAGGAAGAGAAAGGTGAGGAAGTATCTGACCATTCAGGTCTGGTCACCAAACACGGCTTAAGCCATTCCAATCAACGTTTATGAAAGGTGCTTTTTCACCAGGGCAATGCTGAGAGTATCTACCGCTCTGCCGTCATGAAATTTACCCAGCTGTTTGTCTGATTTTTTTTGTTGTTACATATTTTTCAACTTATTAATAAAAAATTTAAAAAATCCCGGGTAACGAATAACCTTATAATATTTCAAACTTCTTCTGCCATCATAATAAGCAGAAGACGTTGCTTGTGCAATGGTGGAGAATTTATCTAGCAGAGGAATTAAACCCCTGCGCCCTGATGGGATTCCGACGCATATGTCCACTCAGCTACTAACCAGTTAAGACATTTCATTCATTAAATTAATAACTTTTAAATATCCGCTAAGCCGTCGTAAATAAGAAAATCCGTATATTTTTTATTATAATAATAATAATAAATGGATAACTTTTATAGCGCCGTTTTTGTGGGAAAATCACCTCGAAAAAGTATGCCAAAAATAAATAAAAGCGTAAGTTCTCTCTGTTGTATAATACATTATTTCTAACAATAAAATATCTCAGTTCGATCGAATAACGTAATTCAACTATCTGTCTAATCGTTATATCATCGCAATTATAAAAGCTCCAAAAATCCTTAGTTTGAAAAAAAAATTTCATTAAAATTTACAAAGTATCAAATTATTTCTTTTTTTTGACTTTATAATATTTTAACTTATGTACTACTTATTATTTTGATTTATATGCATTTTAAATAGTTCTTACAGGCTATAATTTTGATGGTTTCCGGCAGCGCATTTTAAGATTTCATCCCTTAATATAGTAAGCTATTTTGTGTGTTGGCTTTATTCTTTTCGGGTAGTGTAATTTCTTACATGCCCTTGTATTATATTTGTGAATATCAACATTGTAGATAATTGTCAGAAAAATATTTTGCTACCAAGTTGTTCTTTATTTTATTTATAAACATCAATGTGTTTAATGTTAGCATCTGTTTTACTGTTAGCCAATTTATTCCTCTGACATTTTAGCCACTTTTGAGTATCTATTTCGCCAAGTATAATTCTCATTGCTCTATTTTAGAGAATTTGAAACCTGTTTTGTTATCTGTCGTCACACAAGAAAAGAATCGTTGAACAGTAATAAATTTTAAAAAATTAAAATTTAAGAAGAAAAAAAAGCTTTAATGTCAAATAGTTTCCTATTATTATGGCACATCCTATACCGGAGATACTTTACGACAATGTTCCGTTTTGTTTACCCGATAAAGACACCCAGTTTTTACGCCGTCCGTTACATTAGCATTTCATTGTCAGCGTTGGCGTATATATTTCCCACTTATCCTAGGAAGATGAAATATTTCCTAGCATTTTATTTTTTTATCAAACTCTACGAAGTTTATTGAAAATAAGCCCATCAATAAAATGGGTAGATATAAAATAGAAAATAACGCTAAAAGAATATAAATTGTTTTGCATAGATGGCGCAATAAAGTATTTTTTTCTGATACGAGTTTAGTATCTTGTTTTTTACGCACATTTCAGATGTTCATATTATACATAAAAATTTACGCAAAAAAAAATAAAAAAATTAAGGTAATTATGTTTGAAGTGTTCATAATAAAGCCTCCGTGGTCGAGTGGTTAAGATAAAGTCGCGGGCTCAGATCCTGGCGTGCGAAAATATTTTTTATTTAATTTAATATTTTAACTTCTTTATAGTGATTTTCACACAAGGGTTCCAACTGCTCTCAACCGTCTAGAGCCAGCGAGACTATGACATCCCTAATTGGGGTATGTTGTGAGGCTGAATGTACAAGGGAAGGGAAGGAGATGGGAAAGAGGAAGTTTGGAAAGTACCTGGCTATACAGATCTGGTCACCAAACACAGTTTAAGTCATTTCAAGCAACGTTTCTCTTCTGATTGGTGGTCTTTCACCAGGGCGATACTTAAAGTATCTACCACAATTAAATGCGCACGCCGGGTTTAAAACCGCGACCTTTGGATTCTTAGTCGAGCGTCTTACCACTCGACAATGGAGGCCGTAAGAACCCCCCTTTGGGACGGGAGGGTTAAGGGTTGATGTTTCAAAATTCATAACAGGATATAACTCAACGTTTTTTAGGTTATATCCTATATTTCTGTTGAAAACAATACTGAGAAAAAGTGGTAATACAAATAAACAAAAATTACATCGAAATGTGCTATTAATTGATCTATAAATACCCTAGCCCTAGTCTTAGCCCTTGCCACACCCGAGTCAGGAAAAAATCAACAATCCTGACTACACAAGCTATCCCTCCTGGTAATAATATTTGTTGCTCTGAAATTGCAGCTTACCCTCGCTACCCTCGTGTAAAAATCGTATTATTGTGTATAACGCATCAAATAAATAAAAAATATCTTGATTTATACATGGTATTTTTTTTTCCCTTTTAATAAGTTCAAACATTTTTTTGCAGACGGAAGCAACGGCAGCGTCCCACTCCCCTGGGCGGCGGCCGTCGCGGCGCTCGCCGCCCTGTGCGTCGCGGCGCTGTTCGCCGCCGCGCTGGCCGCCTACCGCCGCGTGCGCCGCGCGCCGCCGCGCTCCGAGTGCGCGGGCAAGCAGCCGCCGCCCGCCGCCGCGCCGCCCGGCCCGCCCGCCGCGCCGCCCCCGCACGCGCTGCGCCGGCCCCAGGGCTCCCTGCTGGAGATCAACACCGGCGAGCAGCGGTACGTGGTGGCCTACACACTTAAGCCCACGGAAAACAGACAGCCTGATATATTGAATCCCAGATCAGGTAAATACATGAACAATTATTTTTTCCATGCATTTTTTTTCTTCTGTTCCTAATTGTTGTTTTTTTTTTTTTGGGAAAATCAACAGCAAATCAACAATTATCAATACATGTATAGTTATAAAAATAACTAATTATACCAATTTCAAAATTTCTTCTGCTGATGATATAGTATAGGTGGGGGAGAGGAAGGTGGAAGGGAACATAGGAATGGGATAAAGGAAGAAGAACGGGAGCAGATGAGAGGTCATTTTCAATGTTCTAGTTTGGGTGCAGTAGTGTCATGGATTTTTGTTTAATATTTTGTATAGTCTAGCTAAAGATGTCGTATATAAGCGGAAAATGGGGCTTGTGCAATTATGGAGGACTTGTTTAGGAGAGGAATTGAACCTACGGTAGTACCTAGGTGGGAATCTGACGCGTTTGTCCACTCAGCTACTAACGGTCAATACTTTTAATTTGTAGAAATGTTTCGAGGTCGTCTGCGAAAAGGTAAAAGCCCCAAAAACGGATGACTTCAGTAATGTCATTAATGAAAATGGAAAAAAAAAGTGGACCTACAATAGACCCTTGGGGAACACAAGAAAAAAACAAAAAAAAACTTAGCGTTTTCGAAAATTCCGTGTGTGACAAATTATTTAATATTTTTGAGAGGAATATAATAAAGGGCTATTATAAACTTTTATTGTAAAGTTTTTTTTATAATAAAGACTTAGGGTTTAACGCACACCAGAGAAACAAAGCGCACACCAAGCCAACATTAAAATTCTGAGAGTGTGCCTTCGAAGTGTCAGGTTTCAAAGTCTGAAATAGACTGCCACATGAAGTGATGATGATAAAAGACTCGACAAAGTTCAGAGCTAAACTCAAAAATTCATATTTTCTAAAAATTATATTCATAAATAATAGAATACCCCTAATTATTAAAGCTACACTAGCCCGTTAGCACCACTTACCAGTATAATAGTATATTTTAATGCAATGGTCGGTAAATTCTCGATTCACTGCTAAACAAAAGTCCGAAACCTTTTCATAGCCTGCAACATACGTAAATAATGAATATTTAAATATAAGTAAGGTGATAATAGCTACAGTTTTGAGTATTTCGATGGTTTTATGGTAAATTTACCTAACATTTTTAGGTTTTTGAAAAGCGCCTTTGAAGTGATATTTCACAAACATTACGTGGTCTTTTTTTAAATTCTTTATTTTTTTATTTCTTTATTAATATGAATATATCAAATAGGGACGTGATTGCTATTGTGTGATGTTCATTTGTTTCACCAGCTTCTTGGTGAGAGTCCAAATTCGCACTTCAAATGTGACTAATACTCCAGTTGAATCTAAGTATTAATTTAAAACAACATAATAACATAACAGTCTAAACTTTTGCTTACAAGTTAAGCAAACTTACTTTTTTATTCTTAAATCTATGGGTCCATGATCGATCTCAAAAACCCATTAACAAAAGGCTTTGTCCTTCTTAGGAGTCAATACTAAAAAACACTTTTTGGATTTCTAGTACAAGCAATACTACAAAAGATTCATCTGTTAATTATATTTGGGTAGTTAGAAAAATGTTTGAGGTTTCCATTGCATACAATTGTTAAACAATAATCTTTTAAAGTCTTTATGAAAAGCATACTAGAATTTTAAGTAAGACTTTCAAAAATGCCTTTATTTGTTTAAAAACTGCACTTTTTACTGACATTTTCCCTAGTTTTTCATAGAATTGAAAGAATTACAGTTGTAATATGAACATTTTTCTAACTACTTATAGAAAATTTTCAGATACATCATTTCTAGGATTGCTTGAATGCTAGAAAATAACATTTAGCGTCATTTTGAGAACTGACCCTTAGGCACGATAGAAAACTGATGATTCCCATAAAAACGTAATTATCTCTGGTGTATAACGGTCGGGAAAGAGTGAAATTACAATTTAAATAATTCCACCGGGAGAGAATATCACCATTAATCAGCAAAAGTATTAATAATCACATGATGTGGGTGTTTTCAATGGTCCCTGGGTACAATGTACCGTTGATAGGGTGACATTTAGATTCCCACGCATTAGCATACGAAAATTCTCGAATACGGTGGTTATTAAAAGGAATGACTGACAGATACAAATATGGCAGATTTTGGCAGGCGAAAACGACTGTGTGCCAATTAAATCTCGTTCGATTCCTCGCGGCATTTCGATTTGCGAAACGAGAATTCCAAAACACTCAATGTAACGTATTATAAGTACATCACGTCACGGAAAACCATTTCTCCCACGTAGGTAATACGTCGGATAACACAAGGACATCGTTTGATATATACTCTAAGAAGTATCACGTTGAAACGTTGCTTGAAATAGCTTTAACCGCGTTCGTCGACCAGATCTGAATAGCCAGGTACTTCCCAACCTTCCTCTTTTACACCTCTTTCTCGTCCCCACCACCGTCAGTTGTACAAAATACCCCAATCGGGGATGTAATAGTCGTATTTAGACTCTTGTGTGGTATTCACAAATTTCAAAAATATATTTTTTTAAATATTCATTGAAATCTTTTTTAATATGAGTAACGAATGGGTAAAAATCAAGATTAAGCTCACCGTACTATTATTTGCTGCCTTAGATATAATACAAACAGATTTTCTAGTTCATATTAGGGCTTTTAAAATTTAAATTGCTTATCTATATTTTAATACTAACACGTGACAGCTTTTTCCCCCAAGGCATTATCTGACGTATTATGATGCATAAATACATGTGAAATCATTTCAATATCGTACTTAAATAGTTGAAAATCGTTAAAGTCGTACTTGTAATTTATGGTAAAATAAATAAAAAAATTAACACCACCCGAAAGTTCTAATCTCCGGAATCAGTAGAACGAATGCATCTCCAATCGGGGAATATTTGGGAAAATAAGGAGGTGGAAGGAACGTGGGTAGTAATATTAGAATCCTGGAAATTCTAGAAACAATTTTTTTTAATCCTTTATTGATTAAAAAACCTTCAAAATAAGTTACAAAAGGTTTTTTATTCATAAATTCATATTAAATGGAATTTCAACACCATTTGATCAGTTTATAAATCACAAATTATATCTAAAGCCATTTTAATATAAATACGTAAATTTAAACACATCTAAATTTGAACTTCTTCGGTTTTTGAACTCCCGACCACTGGCCCAAGGCCAAGTATTTCACCGCTTTGCCACGGAGTCATCAGATTGGGCAGTATCTTCCGATTCTACTCGTATCAACAAAACATCGCTAAAGCCATTTCAATCCATGATGTTTTCGTAATTTTATGAATAGGATCAAGCAAGAGACGTTTAAATGGTTTGGGCATGTAGAGCGGATGAACGAAGATAAGATTGTAAGGAGAATATTTAACGCGCAAGTGAATTGTAGAAAAAGTCGAGGACAAGATATGCCACGATCAAGTGAATCACTCGGACGTCGTGGGTTCAATTCTTCTGCTGGATAAGTCCTCCATTATTGCACAAGCAACATCTTCCGCTTATCATGATGGCAGTAGGAGTTTTTCAAATCTTGTCAGGTTATTCGTAATCCGGGAATGTTGGTCTTTCTTTTTCAAGAAAAATAATAATAATAATAATACTTGAGTCGGGCTCTGTGAAGAGGCAGAATAACAGAAGAGTATTTATGTGACGATGTACGAATGTGAATGAAGCAAGGAGTGTGTGCCAAGACAGGGTTGGTATGGTGGTTTATTCACTCCGCCTACCCCTGCGAGGAAACGATGTGTTAGTTAGTTAGTTATATTTTCGTAATTTTATTTGTGTGCAGTTCGCCGGGTATTGAGCTCGCGACCTCTTGTCCAGTCCCAAGCGTCCTACCGTTCAGCCACGGAGATGATTATTCACTAGACAGCAATACCTATCATTTTAATTTTCCTCGAACAACAGATCGGACAAAGTCTCCTCGCAGAATAAATAAACAGAAAATCGCTCCGAAGCACTGATTAATAATCTCATTGTGAATTTCCTGAAAAGGGCGTCGATATCTCAGATGAAAGCTATCAGAACTATTTTAATTAAAAACCAGCATTTAATTTCGACTTAATTAATTAATTATATATATTCACAACTTGGAAAATATCTGTTAATATTTTTGAAGTGTTGCTTTAGTTTGTTCTTGTGACTTGAACGAGTGCGAGAACTACGCAAGTCTAGAAAGTGATCCTTCTCAGAAATCTTAGCAGATAGTTTTCCATATTATATTATGAACTTTGTACCACTGTTTCCAACGATAACACATAGGAACTTTAAACGGGTGCTCCCACTCTGAAACTTCCTTCAAATGAACTTATATAATTGTGCTCGTCTCCTGAGAATGGAATTAAACACATTGTGGGGGGGATTTAAAGCAATATTATTCTGAAGATGTCTGAGTTAATAGTATTCTTCCAACTTCCAGAAAAATCATTTCTCCAAATGGTATGATTAGAATATTTGTTCATTATTCATGAAAATCTTACAAAAAAATCGTAGTGAAATTTTTCGAAAAAAGTTAACCTATTTTGTTTTAATTGTAGATAATTACAATTTGATCCTAGCTTTCCTTTCCAATTAACAAAGCGGGCTTCAGTTATATCGACGAATGTTCCCATAACGTTCGGAAGACATGGGTAGGTACCCGAATGACTCAATTAAAACAACGGCTTTCAAACAGTGAGCTTTGAGGCATTCAATTAGTAAAGTTTTAGTGTCTCGAATTTCTAACTATTTTAAAAGCATTTAATCACGCAATCACATTTTAACCATGAGCTGAGCATTGAAAATCTTTTAAATCTTAGGCAAAATAAGGGGCAATAGAGCTAGACATCTTATAAAAATTACTTCTTAAACTATATCATCGCCGGAAGTGCCGGAGTGTTTTTTACCATAAAATATTATAATAATAGTAAAGTTTTATTACAGAAGGTATGCAGGAGTAGTGCAATACAATACCTTCCATAATTGATAATAATAAATAGTAATAATAATTATTAAAAAAAGTTGGAATACATACAATAATAATAATAAAGCAATACGAGTATATAACAGATGTCTGATTGTATGAATCAGTAAAAGCTCTTGAACCGTCGTAATATTTGCACAACTTTTCTGTCTGGAACCATTTACAGCACACAACCTCATTTTCATCAAGACCTGTAAAACTTTGAAATATTAATTTAACTCACAGAAAATAAGACAAGTCGCCGGAAAGGCAAAAGGATCAGGCGCCCGAAGTTTACACCAGGAGCACCCTAAGTTTTTTTAAATCTTCAGTACCTGGTTGGATTAAAAATTAAAGTGTACTCAGGTAACTTGATGCTCTTACTGAGTTACCTGAGGTGACAAAAAGCTTTAAAAAATCCCAAGCTTGTGACGCTTTATATAATATATAAAGCGTCACAAGAAAATAATAATATATTCTAGATGTCTGGAGGGCCACATAAGTCTTTAGAATCAAACGAAGTCAGAGCATTTGATGCAGAAAAAGAAACTGATCAAAATTGCACATTTCACTCTTTTTTACAAAAGTGTCACTTAAACTCTTTTACCTCTCCAGCGACGATATTTTGTGTTTTCACTTAGGTTCTGTGATTTTTCCATTTAGATAATTGTTTTGTTGCGTAATAATGTTTTTTAATATTTTTCTTGATGTGCCCCTCCTACGGGAGGTTCTACACCATCGTGCATTAAGTAGTCTTTTATATCAATGTACTTCCACTGGCCATTACACAGAACGCAAATTAAGTAAAATATAAATTGGACACCAAGATTTGGATCACCAGCCAAAACAGATCAAACATGAACGATTTTTTCTTTAAACTACCCTATTAGTAGTGTAAGCAATCATAAATACTGAGTATAATGTTTTATAATTATGGTACAATGTTAATTGACTTTTTATTAATACTTTGTTGTAAACAATGCATTATGATATAATATACAATGGTAATGGTACAAATATAGAACATTATATTATAATAGTACAATATACACACGGATTAAAGATATGTTAAAAGAGCTTAATTTTATGACGGTGAAGCAAACAATTTATTTTAATGTTTATATTTTCATACATAAAATTATTATAGGGATGATGTCTAAGGAATTTAAAGGTAAGATACATTATAACTATGAGATACACGGACATGGGACGAGAAACCCAAAATTAATTACATTCCCAACAAGGAAGAAATCTCTCATGTACCGGGCCGTCCAACTATACAATAAAATTCCATCAGAAATCACTACAATAGACAATATTCGTCAATTTAAAAAGAATTAAGAATATTTGTTTTCCATCACCATTAATGTTGGTATATTGTATGTTCATTTTGTTGTAATCCGATGTATATAAATATTTATTTTTTAATCATAAGTTTATAAAATGCCATCAGAAAAATATCTTTAAAAAAAATCATGTCTGTATAGGAGTATACATTCAATCTTTTAAATTAGAACACACAATGATGTGATCTAACAGATAAATAAATATAATATTATTACGTTAGCTGAGAATATTTTATAATTGTACAATATTATATTGTTGTTGTACAATTATAACTTTTTATTTTATTTTTATTTTTATTTTTATTTTTATTTTTATTTTTAATTTTTATTTTTTATTTTTATTTTTATTTTTTTATTTTTTTTTATTTTTATTTTTATTTTTATTTTTATTTTTATTTTTTATTTTTATTTTTATTTTTATTTTTATTTTTATTTTTATTTTTATTTTTTATTTTTTTAAAATATGATGTAAACTGTTAACTGTAAACTGCGCCTGCTCTCAACATAGGAATTCCTAGCGAGACAGTCACAGCACTTCCACCTAATTATACCATATTGTAATGACGAAAAGAATGATAAAAAATAATAAAAAAACTCTCGAAGGATAATCTCCGGATGATCTCGTTAGCTAAATTCACGCTCATAGAACCAAATAATTTCCCGTTAAATAAGTCATTGGAGTCTCATCATAAAATATCTGATAAAAGATTTCCGCGAAATTTTCTTTGGATGGCATTTCCTCGGGAAGGAAATGTGGCTCATTATTCATTTTACACTTTGACTTGAAAGTAGAGAAGGTTGCGCAGCGGTTTAAGGTTCCAGTTTTGTGAATATGTAATCTCCAGCTGATTCCTTCCGGCGGCGCAGGTACTTGAATTCAAAATGGTTCCCGCTTCATCGACCGACGTCCGGTTCATTTTCGGAATAACACAATGCCTGCTTTATATGAGCAAGCAATTACAAACACTATATATGAGGGGTACACAAGCAAAGGCCGCAATCTTTTTCATCCTGAATTATTTCTTAAAAAGTTGATGCAAAGCGTTTTATACACTTTTTTTTTCATGAATATGTTGATAGTTTAGAGTGCATAGAGTGGTAACTATCCAAGGCAGTGAATATTGTTGATATTTTTGCCAAAGGCAGGTTTGTAGTAGAAATTCAGTTGTTGTTTTGTTTATTCGCACAATCTCTTTTTGTCTTGAACTCTTATACGAGCATATACCTGCTGTGGTTAGTTTTATGAGTTTTTTGGACTAGTTAAAATCTGGGCGGTAGGACTAAAGCTAGGGTATTTATACATTCACAGCACATCGACATAATGTTTTTGTTTATTCGTATAATTCTTTTCACGGTATTTTTATCAATAAAAATTATGTACAACCTAAAAAACCGTTTATTGTCGAGTTTAGTCGCATTTGTTTATCCCGGATACGCAGGATACCAAGATATCATTACAACATAAATTGTTTCAAATTGTTTTGTTGTCTCTTTCTCTCATGGTGTACGTCTTAAAAACCCGGAGAAAGTTTTATCGCAAGTTTGTATGTAACATATATTGTTACTCTGGATACATTTAAAGATTATTGTTTCAGATTGTTCAATTTTGATAAACAAAATTCCTTGTTTATAATAATCATTTGAATGTTGATGATGCTAGATGCAAAATGATGCAACACTGCTAGAAGCAAGAAAAAAATTAATGGCAGTAAAAAAAGGAAGGATAAAATCAGGCTTAAAGCAGTAGAAATGAGATCTCTCAGGCGCTTATATCGTGAAACCATGCACGACCGTAACTCAAAAGTATAAATCCGATATGATTTCCAGAGTGGTAGATACTCTCAGTATCACCCTGGCGAAATACCGACATTCAGAACAGAAACATTGCCTTAAATGGCGTTAGCACTCTTTGGTGATCAGATCTAAATAGCTAAGTGCTTTTCAACTCTCTTCTTCCCCATTTCCTTCCCTTCCCCCCCTCCTACAGCCTCGCAACATAATTCAATCGAGTATCCATAGTCCGGTTGGCTCCAGATGGTTGGGAGCAGTTGAGACTTTAAAAAACTATCATTAGGTCTTTGTAAGCATAATGAACAAAATTATAACATAGACACTTGTTGGTTTGGGCATGAAGAGCGATGGATGAAAAGAAAAAAAAGAAAATTGTGTTCAGAGTTATTATACTATGTGTAAGTCGACGTAAGATAAGTCGGAGATTTGTGGCGGTCCATCCTCTGCTTTGATTTATTCCAGGATGCAGTTTACGAAATGAAACTCGCCTTGTTAAAAGAAAATCACCGAACTTGTTCAACATCCCTTGCCGTAGACTAATAAACAATGAATTGCTGTTCCTCAATCATCACTCTACCATATCATTCTATCATTCTCCACTGTCCAAAATGTCGAGACTTGTTTACTCAAGCCATGGTCTTAAAATGTTGCTACCAGTCTAAATGATTTTTGTCATTCTTCACCACTCTACCAAAACTTTGTTCAGGCTTCGACTTTAAAGTTCTATCAACGACGGCCTCCATAGTCGAGTGGTAAGACGCTCGACTACGAATCCAAAGGTCGCGGGTCCAAACCCAGCGTGCTCCAAAAACTTTTATTTTATTAACATGTGTTCATAACACATTTAATTAATATAAAATAACAAAACGTGTATTTGTGGCACGTTCCAGAGTGGTAGATACTCTAAGTATCGCCCTGGTGAAAGACCACCATTTAGTTTCGAAAATAGCTTCAATCATGTTTGACGACCAGATCTGAATAACCAGGTACATCATCACCTTCCTTTTTCCCATCTCTTTCCCCTCCCCACTACCTTCAGTCTTACAACATACCCCAATTGGGGATGACATAAGCTTACTGACTCTAGACGGTTGGGAGCAGTTGAAAATCTTGTGCGGTATTCACTTTTAAAAAAAATAAAAGTATATTTTTGTCATTGCTTCAAATATTATTTATTTGCTTTTATTTCTCTGTTGCTTTTTTCCCATTTCATGTTAAGTATTTTTGTTTAAATTGGACAATGGTCCGTTAGTGTAAAAATAAATAAATATGAAAGCGAACCAGAAGATTATAGGGGTAGATTTTTACCACCGCATCAAAATGTAGGATAAAACATTAAAATAAATGCATTAACCCCCCAGAAATAGTTCCCATTATAAAAGTTAAAGATGACAGCGAGCGTGCGCTTAATGACTTCAAAAACAATATTAATTCCCCGCATAAAGCGGCCGACAAAGACGAGGATTCTGCCCTAAACTAAAGTCCCTGTTTAAACAGATTAATCCGCGCCTTGACCCTTGGAATAGTTCGGCCAAGTTGACCTTTGTGGAATAAGATTTTGGGGTCTTCTTGCCTAAAATAACATCCGCCCGTCGTCGCTCCCTAGCACGAACGTCTAAATGCTAACTTTATCAGACCAAAATACGGTCCAACCATTCATAGTGAGGCCGTGTAAAAATCATTGTATTTTGATGGAAGGATAATCAAATATGGGTGTTAGAAAAAATTACATCGCGTTTCTGGAAATGGCAGCCCGATGAATGTTATATTAAATCTCTATAGATACCAATTCTAGATGATATGTCGTCGTATAAAATAATATATTTACCATTTGAGAGAAGGCTTGACTCAAGCGACACAAGTATGGGATTTGTTTAGCGTTTTGTCGCTTCAGGTAACTCAGTGAGATCATTGAGTTACCTGTAGTAGTATTTTTTTTTAAATCCAACCAGGTACTGAAACCTTAGGAATTTAATTGTAAAACAAGAAAAAACTTTCCAAAATGGCGCTTTACCTCTTTTGCCTTTCCGGCGATGATATGATAAACTCGTAAATATATAAATATTTTTTATTATTGAACCAATTCAATAAAATAATCACCAGTGTTTCTTTAGGAAACAATTTTACCCAAAAAACATAATTTTACTTCTTTCAAATTTTCCGGAGCCTGTGGGACTCTGGCACCCTCAATCGGGGTATGTTGTGAGGTTGGATGAAGTGGAGAAAGGCAGGAGATGGGGAAGAGGAACGTTGAAAAATACCTGGCTATTCAGATCTAGTCACCAAACACGGCTTAAAGCCGTTTCAAGCAACGTTTCGATTCTAAATGGTGGCCTTTCACCAGGGCGATACTAAGAATATCTACAACTCTGAAACGTGCTGCAAAAGCATTGTCTGTTATTTTATATTTATAAAAAATAATATTAATTTAATTATTTCGAATAAATTTCATTTATTTGCACACGCCGGGATTTGAACCAGCGATTCTTCTGGATTTGTAACTGAAGACTTTTTCAGCTGTGTTATGGAATGAAACAACTTTCGATAAAATTTTCAAACGAGTGCCATGTGAGATCTCTAAGAACTAATAAAATATTATATATACTCTTTAAACGAGGAATTAACTTTATTATGGTTAGATTTGTTTTTTACATTTCAAGATTCTCGAAAAAATATATACGCAATCGAAAACGAACATTATTTTTTTCAACACCATGAAATAATGTCATAGTTTTTATGTTTATGACCCCATTTGTTTTAAACTTTTTTTGGCCAGATAAAATAGCTCTTCGAACGTCTGTGCGGTGTCGCAAAAGACATTTTACTAAGATGTGACCATAGAAAGTCACTTTGACAGATTTAATTGCCCGTTCAAATCCACTTGGCACAATTCCATGATTTCTGAAAGCCGATAAACTTGTTTCAGGCGGTCATAACCGGGTAAAAAGTGCCTTTTCAGCCGTCTGGCTACGATGGTCATCTAGTTGATTGTCTGTCATTTTTAACTCATGGGACACATTTATCATTTTAACTTGAATTTTCCAAATCACTTGGTTTTCAATGGCTTCGAAGTTTATTCGAAAAGATAATAAAATATTGGTTGATTGTTGACTGAGCGATAGCCTGAATAATTAAATTTGTAGCTTTTATAAAAATCAGAAGTAAAATAGTAAATTACATGAATCTTTGAATAAACTGTTCGGCCGGCTAGTAGCTGAGTGGACAAACGCGTCGGAATCCCACCCGGGCGTCATGGGTTCAATTCCTCTGCTAGCTAAGTCCTCTATCATTGCACAAGCAACAATTTCCGCTTGTTATGTTGGCAGTCGGAGTTTTTCAAGTATTTTCAGGTTGTTCGTAACCCGGGAATGTTTGTCTTTCCTTTAAAAAAATAAGAAAAAAATACTAATTTTGAAACCTTTCATTCGTGGTGGAACTCCAGTTTAAATGATTTAATAAAACCAATTATTTTACTTTATTCCACTATTTTTTTTATTTAAGACCTTACCAAACCACCAATGTAAACATAACCCTAACAAAATACATTGAGCAAACAGACACGGGAAAATCTAAGAGTAAATTTAAAAAAATAGCCAACTGTTAAAGATAAAGCTCATAATAATAGATAGAAATATATATCTATTATTAGATATATATCTATTATCTATGAAACTTCACTGGTTAATCCAACAATGTTATTACTCAATATATCAATATGTTTATAAAAACTGTATGTTTTCCCAATATATATATTTATAAAAAAAAAAAAAATATATATGTATATATTTATATATATATATATATATATATATATATATATATATATATATATACATATAAATATATATATGTATAAATTTATATATATTTTAGAGTTTATATATATATATATATATATATGTCATATATATATATATATATTTACATACATAAAAAACTATATATATATATATACATATATATATGTTGCTAAAAAAATATATATAAACCCACAGACGCATCTAACGCATCACTAACCCGTCTCTAAGAAGGTAATAAAACTACCTCGAAGGTTTTTTAAATGTTGTTGTAAAGCCGCCTCTGTCTGCAATAAAACAAAACCCTAAATCACAGATGTTCAAAATGTTGTTTTATCAAAGCAAGTTTATTCCGTTTAAAATGAAACACAATTTAAAAATACTTTTAAAAATTCAATTTTTATCGTTTTAGATAAACCTCTCTCAAAAGTATGAAACCAGCATGAGAAGGGTAGGTTTTTCATTAGTTTTTTTATGATAAAACCATCATGTAAAAAATATGTAAAAATTCACTACATAAATGAAAACTCTAAATTGGCAATCATTTTTCACGACACATTTTCATCAAAGCCAAGTATATCGTGAAAAGTCATTTTTCCGCTACTGACAATTTTCTTTTGCAAATGGTATAATTTCACGGCCAATTAGCTGTCTATTGTTAAAGATATAAAATTTTAAAAGCAGAAGACAGTGTCCCGAGGCACGCGACTAATTAAAATTAGTTTTAAAGTAAAATAAGTACCCACTTCGCTATTACGGAGTGTTTCTTGCGCTGAAGTACTTCCTCTTGTAATAATTACTACATTTTAGGCCGTATTACGAAAAATTATATTTCGCGAAACCATTATTTTAATTTTTGGTAATTTTCGTGTTATTTTGGAGCTTTGAAAGAGTAAGGGGATGTGTATAAGTACTACATTTTAGATAATCTATAGCCTAGAAGGTAAGAAGCTTGATTACCAGTGGGGTTTATTTGTACATGGATAATTGTATGCAAGAATAGAAAGGTGTGGGCTTGGGCGCGAAAATGAACAATCTGAAAGTATGTTACCTATTGCATGCTGATGATGCGGTGCTGAATTCTGACAATATGGAAGATCTACAGTTTCTCACACATAACACATAAGTATGTATGCAGAATGTTGATTATGAATGTAAGTCATGGTTTTTTAAACAGAAAGTACGAGAACAGCGTGCAATATGGTTGTCAATGAAAAGTACTTGGAGGAAGTGGATGAGTTTGTGTATTTAATAAGTGTTTTCTAGAGAGATGGAAAGGCTGATAAGGATATTGAAAGGAGGGGAATGCTGTAGGGGGCCCCATTAATGGAGGACTGAACGCTGTTGGGGCAAATAAGAAATTGTCCAAAGAAGCGAAGCTAGCAGCCCACAATGGAGTGCTTATACCAACCCTGATGTATGGCAGTGAGGCATGGAACTGGCAGAGGAAGGATGAAAGTAGACTGAATGCTGTGGAAATGAGATTCCTGAGGCGTATGTGCGATAAAACCATGTAAGACAGTGTTAAAATGTGGATATCAAGTAAGAATGTAAGGCTGATGTAAGCGTAATAAATAAGATCAAGAAAGGGATGCTTAGATGGTTTCGGCATGTAGAGCGAATGAACGAAGAAATGAGTGTGAAAAGAATGTTTATTGCGAAAGTGAATGGAAGAAGAAGCCGGAGACGCTCGAGGAAGACATGGCACGATCAAATAAACCAAATACTTGAATCGGGCTATGTAAAGAAGAATAACAGAAGAGTATGTATGAGACGATGTATGAAGCAAAGGAGTGTGTGCCAAGACAGAGTTGTATGGCGGTTCGTCCTCTCTGCCTACCCCTTCCTACCCATGCGTATCCCTGCCGACTTCGTATAGATGAGAACGGTCAAGATTTAGTAAAAATGGAGAAGTTTTAGGAAGGGCAAAGTTCAAACCTGAAAGATAGGAGGTATTTGTAGAAATTAAAGTTACGTGGGTAATTATACCTACCATGAAGGTACGCCAATAATATAGCTGCCTCCTCGACAACTTCACGATCCAATAGCTACAAAAAAACGAACTTGACAATTGCACGCTAATAAGTTTGACCTTAAAACTCGTTTGATTATTAAACAGGTACTCGTGTTTTTCACGTGCCAGTGTTTTTTTTCTGATAATGTAGGACAAGGTCAGTGTAAATATTATTTTAGGAGGTGCGTGTGCCAGAATGTGGAAGAAGGAAGTGATAAGAATCGTCGAGTGTGAAAAGTTCCATACACAAAACACGAAAATAAAGCACGAAAATTCTCCACTCAATTTTCAACCGCTCAATAATCTTAAAAATACATCGGAAATTTCTCGAAAATAATTTCCTTAAATCAATTTCCCTGATAAAATGTCGTCGCTAAATCAGCCCACGAGCGTTTATTATTTGTCTAGTAAAAGGTCACGAGCTTAAATTCCAAAAATTATATCTACTAGCAGATAAAAACCCGCCCGCGTAGTTTAGTCATGACGCACACATCAAAAGGAACATAGTGAGTAAATAGTAAAGAATCGTAATCGGAAGAAAATTTCAAACTTTTGTATGTATGAGCAATTTTTCCATCGAACGTGGCAGAAGACGGCTTACGGTATTTATACTATCAAATTAATTAATAATCAAGTTTTCTATTATCTTTATTTACTAAAACTGTATTTTGACACGACGCATTCGTAAAAAAGTTCATAATTTTAATTTCAACTAAAAATTTATTTAAAGAAATGAAAAAAAAACTTTGTATAATACCACGAATATTATTTTAATTTTCACGACCGACTGGTTTCGCTTAGCCTAAGCATCATCAGGGTACAAAATTAAACTTAAACAAAAAATACAATGTGTGCGGAAATATATACAAACATAGGGAGGACAAAATATAAAATAAAATAACAGAACAATATACTAACATTTAAATTTTAGCAAAGAAGCAGAAATAAAGAGACAGATAATATGAATTGAAAGAGACAAAACGTCAAATGAGAAGATGATTACAGAATAATGATAATTTTTATGAGTTTACAGGAAATATGCCTAATATTGGACTACTTGACAAATTTGTCAACGAAGTTTCAGCTGTTATCGTGAGCTATCAAGTTCGTAAATGCCAAAACTTTCCAAAATGATTATCTTTAATCCATGGTGATTACACACTAAATTGTTTGTTCCATATAATTTTAATAATATAATACCGCACAAACGTCCCAACTGCTCCCAACGGTCGGGATTGGAGTATGTTGCGAGGCTGAAGGAGCAAAAAGGGAAAGTAGATGGGAAAAAGGAAGGTTAGGATGTACGTGACTACCAAATTATAGTCAGATCTGGTCACCAAACACGGCTAAAGCCATTTCAATCAAAATTTCGATTCTGAATGGTGGTCTTTCGCCAGGGCGATATTTAGAGTATGTACCACTCTGGAACATGCCGCAGATATATACTATTATTTTATGTGAAAAATAACAATTTTTTTTTTTTTAATTAAACTTCGCACGCCGGATTTTAAGCCCGCGACCTCTGGATTCGTAGTCGAGCGTCTCGACAGCTCGACCACGGAGACCGTCAAATTTCCCAATAAAAAAGTTTTGAAAAAAGGGATATAAACAAAGCCGGATATTGAAGCTAGAATAACAAATAATTTTAATTATCGTTTCGGTTTATTTTGTATTTTATGTGACAAATCATTTATTTTAAATCCGTCACGACGAACCGCCCCTGGATACCAAATATTACCAGCAATTTCCACGAGACTGAAGCAATGCTACAGAAAATTGGTAAATACGAAGTTCCACAAGATCTCGTCGTGAGAGCTCCAGCTTTTGCAAACTTAATTTGTCTCTTTTTCTTTTGTTCATTTCCATTCTCCTAAATGTTCTTTGTGTTAACATGTGTGATTATATTTGAAATTTACATCGATAGAAGGCCTGATAGAAAATATCATTTTAAAAGACAACTGTTTTATAACAGTTCGGTAGATGTTTCAAAACTCCACAGTTCACTTTAGAAATTCTGTTGCTATCTAAAAATGAGCGTTGATCTTCACATAAAAAAACCTTTGCAATTGTCATGACGCTAGAGCACCTTTCACATCGAAAGTTTCGGCTTCTTCTAAATATGTGTTTCTTATTGAACTAAGTATACTATGGTATCTTGTCACTTTTTATGACACTTAAGTAGATATTTCAAAGCTGCACAGCTCATGATGGAAATTGTGTTGTTTTCTAACAATGAGCGTCGATATTCACTTTTTTTTTTTACAAATTTTATAACCCCAGAACACTTTGATTGAGAGTTTCGGCTTTTTCAAAATATGTGTTTTTCATTGAACAAAATATATTATGGTATCTTTTTTTATTGTATGACAGTACAATGGATGTTTCAAAGCCGTACAGCTCACGATGGAATTTGTGCTGCTTGCTAAAAATGAGCTTTAATCTTCAGATGAAAAAGCTGTTCAAATTTTATAACGCCAGAGCACCTTGATCGAGAGTTTTCGCCGACCGGTTTCACTTAGCCTAAGCATCATCAGGGTACAAAATTAAACTAAACAAAAAATCTAAAGTGTGCGATTATATTTACTCGTATGTTATATACATACAGAGGGAGAGAAAAATATTTAAAAATAAATAACAAGAGAATGAGAAAATAATAGAATAACATTTAAAAAACAAAGGAACAGAGAGAAAGAGACAGATAATATGAATTAAAAGAGGCAAAACGTCAAATAAGAAGGTGATTAAAAAATAATGATAAATTTTGGTCAGTCATAAAAAATTCAATAATATTCGTGGTCTTATACAAAATTATTTTTTAATTTCTTCAAATATGTCAAACCATAAAGTAATTGCTTTCTATAAAAATATAAAATAAACTTATTTAAGTTTTACGCTTAATTGTGATATCCATAATTCAAAGAATATTAACAATATAAAAATAAAAGAGAAAAGTAGAGGTCCCAACTTCGAGTCTTGGTCATAGCCAAATATTTTTATTTTGTGTCTATTTCATTTTTCTAATTCTTTGAAAATTATTTATGTTTTTTTTAATAATAAACAGATATTATATGGGCTTTTACATAATTGTCCAATAGAAAATATACAATATTATTGATTCACTAATAAAGAAAGCCATTAAAATTAATAGTCATATTCTTAATAATCATCATCAATCAATTAGTTCAATATTAGGTATATTTCCTGTGAACTATTAAAATTTCTCATTATTCTTTTATTACCTTCTCAGTTGACGGTTTGCCTCTTTCATTTTACATTGGCTCTCTCTTTCTCTCTGTTACTTTGATATATATTTTTTTATTCTATTATTTTCTCACTGTTTTCTTATTTTATTTTTATATTTTGTTCTCCCTCTGTATGTACAGGTATATATAACCGCACACTTTGTATTTTTTATTTGGTTTAAATTTTACCCGATGATGCTTAGGCTAAGCGAAACCGGTTGGTCATAAAAATTGAAATAATATCCGTGGTCTTATAAAAAGTTATTATTTCTTTTTCATTTAATATGTCAAACAACAAAGTGATTTATTTCTACGAAAATATAACATAATTTGTTTAAAGATAAAGAGCTTGGATATTTTGAACCAAAGACCTCTGGGTTCTGAACCAGAGAGCTTACAAAGCTCTCCAAAAAGGTATTCACACTCCACATTCGAAAAAAGCATCATAATGTATGTTTTTAAGTTGCTGCCAAAACAATGTTCCACGTGTATTTTTTTCATTCGGAACATTCAAGTTTCATCTTATCGGCAAAGGTCGCATTACCCCTCCCCTACAATATAATATCCAGAGTTACAAACTTACTACCGCCTCCGGAGTAGATACCGGAAAAGGCGGTGGTTTCAAAGGCTTGTATTTTATATTGCTTTTTGTTATAGGACTACGTAAACAAACTGGAGTAATAAACAACTTTTATCTTTTTGACAACATTTTTAAACGCATATTAAAAATAACACGGCACTATTTTTCTTCGTAGCTTTCTGGATTCCATTGGCGTCTTTGGAAATTGGTCTTAAATATTTCACGTTTCTCAAATTTTTGATGGCTTGCTTAAAATGTTTTGAATCTGTAATTAAAATGCCGTTGTGTGGTAGGTCAAAGAACTTAAGCGACACTTTTTGGTAAAAAAATGCGTCAAATATACAGTTTTGATCAGTTTTTTTTCTGTATCGAATGGTCTGACTCTCATTTGAATTTGAAGGTTTTTGTGGCCCTTCAGCCATCTAAAATATATTTACCATTTGGGAGAAGACTCGACTCAAGCGACACATGTTTGTGACTTTTTTAGCCTTTGCTTCGTCGCTTTAGGTAACTCAGTGAGAGCATTTAGTTACCTGAGTTGACTTTTTATTATAAAATCCAACGAGGTACTGAAGACTTATGAATTTTATTGAAAAAAAAACTTTAAAGTGCTCGGGTGTAATCTTCCCAAAACGGCGCTCCAGCCTTTTTACCTTTCCGGCGACGATATTGTGTTGATGTAAATATTATTAGAATCAACATCTGATTATTATTCTGAGCTGCAAAACTTACTTCCCTTCCTTTAGTTCGCCTTCTACAACTACCACTGCATGATTCATTCCAAGCGAAGGTATGACAACATCAATGTCACCTGAAACTTTAACAGTTCAGCCCAGAATAAAAATAGAGACGATTCAAATTTCACTAAGTCATGTCTCTGTTCGAGAATTTTACTGCTGCACACAGTCAGATTGAATCAATCAGACTAATTTATAATTGATGCATTTATTCAATGGCATAACGATGTTGGTTTTTACTTTAATTTTTATTCAAAGTTCCATAGCTAACTTGATTCACTTTATGCTGATATACCCAGTGAATTAATCAAAAGATATATTACGACAAAATGTATTTCTATTATTTTTAATTAAAAAATAACTTTGTATAAGGCCACAGATTTTATTTTAATTGGTTTCGCATAGCCTTAGCATCATCAGGGTACAAAATTAAACTGAACAAAAAATACATATTGTGTGGTTATAAGAGAACAGACGGCCTGCATGGTCGAGTGGTAAGACGCTCGACTACAAATCCTGAGGTCGCGGGCTTGAACCCGACGTGCGCAAATAAATTTTATTTAATTAATATGTTTCATAACTCGACGTGATATAAAATAAAATATAGTATATTAATATCATTCCAGAGTAGATACTCTATATCGACCTAAAAAAAACCACCATTCAGAATTTGCTTGCACGCTTTAGCTGTGTTTGGTGACCAGATCTGAATAGCCAGGTACTTCCCAATCTTACGTATCTCCTTGGTGAAATACCATTAGTATCACCCTGCTTTCTTGAAATGGATTTAGCTGTGTTTGGTGACCAGATCTGAATAGCCAGGTACTTCCCGATCTTACAATTCCTCATCTCCTTTCCCTCCTAACAACCTTAAGCTTCATAACATACCCCCTTTTTAAATGAATACCGCACAAGAGTCTCGACTGCTCCCAACCGTCTAGAGCCAGTGAGACTATGGCATCCCCAAATAGGGTATGTTGTGAGGCTAAAGGTAGTGGGGAGGAGAATTAGATGGGGAAGAGGAAGATTGGGAAGTATCTGGCTATTCAGATCTGATCACCAAACACGGCTAAAGCCATTTCAAATAACGTTTCGATTCTGAATGGTTGTCTTTTCACCAGGTCGATACTTAGAGTATCTACCACTCTGGAACGTGCCGCAAATATACTTTTTAGTATTTTTATATGAATTAAATGTGTTATGACACATATTGATTAAATAAAAGTTATTGGCGCACGCCGGGTTTGAACCCGCGACCTTTCGATTCGTGGTCGAGCGTCTTACTACTCGACCATCGATGACTTTTGGGGATGCCATAGTCTCACTGGCTCTAGACGGTTGGAGACTCTTGTGCGGTATTAACATTAAAAAAAAGAAAAGTAGGAAAACATAAGAATCAAATTTTAATTATAACAAAGCGAACAGAGAAAAGAGACAGGTTATATGAATTGAAAGAGGTAAAACGTCAACTGAAAAGGTAATTAGTTTTATGAGTTTACTGGAAATGTACCTAACATTAACCTACAGGACAAATTTAACTGATTATTAAAATTTTGACTTTTAATTTTAATGGGTTACTTTATTTCTAGTATTATTAAATTATTCAATCTATTGCCATGACCATTTTAATGGAGAATATGAGCACCGGTGCTTTATCGAATACATAAAAACCTTGTTCAACTAAACATCTAAGATGATGAAAAACCACCTAAGCGAAACCGGTCGGTCATAAAAATTCAAATTTAATATGTGGTTTTATTCCAAAGTTCTTATTTCGCTTTCATTAAACATGTCAAACCACAAAGTGTTTTTTTACTAACTTTTTGTTTCTTACATTATTTATTTTACATTACCTACAGTTCATTAACTAGGTCATTAGAACCTGTTTTGAGGTAGGTGAAGAAGATGCTTGCTTTTTAAGAAAAAAAATATGTAAAAAATAAAAAATAAAAGTAAAGTTTTTTTTTTTATAAAAGTAACTATGTTTTGACACCGCTTTATTATAAATAGTTTATTATTTAATAAAGTGGGATCAAAACAAAGTTACTTTTATTTAAAATATTAATTATGTCTTACCACAAAGTGAATGCTTCATGTAAAAGTTTAAAGTATTTTTATTTATTTGTGGGGTCAAAAGTCAGTTTTTTACGTAGAAGTGGTTGAAGGCATATCGAGGTTACCGCGGCATTTTTTCACGGTAGCCCTGTAGCCAGTGGCGTGTGCTCCGGTGGCAGCCTTCGCCGAAGCCGGTGTGCCTGGGGGCGGCGGGCGGCGGGCACTTTCCCGGTCTATTGCGCGGAGGTTTAAATGGAATAATATGGGTTGAGTGGAAGTTACATGGAAACCTTTCGGCCGGAATAATGTGGAAAAACACTTCATAAATTTGATCTGGAATTATCGCTAAAGAAACACACCTACATACGCACCTATGTGTTTGTTTTAATTTATTTATAACATTTTTACGTATTGTATAAAATCGTGCTAAAATGTGGATATCCGGAAAGAATGCAAGGTTGGTGTAAGCGTAATGTATAGGATCAAGGAAGGGACGCTTAGATGGTTTGAGCATGTATAGCGAATGAACGAAGAAAGGAGTGTGAAAAGAATACATGTCAGAAAGCCTATTATTAAGTTTGTTCTCAAATCATAAAATACAACAACAAAAAACATAAATAATTTAAATAAATACTAAAAACCAACTAATCATCACGCCGTTTCCCTTCAGGGATAGGAAGAGAGGACGGACTGCCATTGAAATCTGTCTTGGCACATACTCCTTGCTGCATTTACATTCGTACATACTCTTCTGTTATTCTGACTCTTCACACTACCCGACTCAAGTATTTGATTCACTTGATCATGCCATGTCTTCCTCGGGCGTTCTCGACTTCTTCTTTCATGAATTATCGCGGGCTGTGTTCATTCGATTATCGATTTTTTTTTGTTATGTAGGTACACAAATGTTTATCATATGTTAGCATTATCAGCCATTTTGGATTAGTGGTTTGTTTTTGACAACTGGAAAGGTTAGTCACGTTTTTGTGTGTTTTTCTATTTTTTACTTTAGAAAAAAATGGATCAAAGAATATGTATTAAATTTTGCGTTAAAAATAGAACAAAGTGCTCCAACGCACTTAAAATGTTGACTGTGGCATTTGGCGAGTCTACTTTGTCTCAAAAAAGTGTTTATAAAAAGTACAAGCGCTTTACAGAAGGCCGAGAAGATGTTAATGACGATGAGCGTCCTGGAGTTGTGGAAAAACAAATCATGGATTTTATTCTTTGATCCATTTTTTTCAAAATAAAAAATCGAAGAACACACAAAAACGTTTCGAACCTTTCCAGTTGTCAAAAACAAACCACTAATCCAAAATGGCTGATAATTCTAACATATAATATGTGTACCAACATAACAAAAAAAATCGATAATCGAATGTACACAGCCCCCGAAAATTCAAAATTCACCTTTTGTTTTAAACAGGCCTCGTATGTAGATATTTATAAGATGGAGCCTAGAAATTAGAATTTATACAGCGCCTTTCAAATGATTTTTCACAAAAACGGCGCTATACAAATTATACAAATATTGTAATTATTTAATACTAATTTGAACACGCACCACACAGATAAAATGTCCATCTAATTGTAATTTAGTATGCATTTGAGTCAGATGAGAAATGCATTACTCAAAGGAAACGTGCAAGTGACACTAATAGACAAACGAAATTGCATCATTCTAGACGGTAATGTCCAAATCATATACAATCGGAGTACCCATTACCTATTAAATAACTGTCCAGACATATCATATCATGTCATTTCATCTCATGTTATGTCGTGTAAAATGTTCCCAGAATTGTGTCCAATGACATGATAACATGCCGGTGAAATGAACTTATTTTATATGAAGGCGTTTGTACCAAAAGGTTTCATAATGTAAAGCGCATTGTTATGATATCCTAATATCGAAAAAATATAGCCAGGTACTTCCCAACCTTCCTCTTCCCGATCTCCTTCCCCTCCCCACTACCTTCAGCCTCACAACATACCCAATTTGGGGATGCCATAGTCTCACTGGCTCTAGCGAGGTTGGGAGCAGTTGAGACTCTTGTGCGGTATTCATGTAAAAAAATATATACATATATATATATATATATAAATATAAAATTTTACGTAGTACAAATTCATAATTATAAATCAGACACTTTGTACTATGCATAGATGCATTATAATTAGATGAGACACTTCGCGAAAAGGGTGGCTACACTTTGTTGGAGGTTGTTTCATCCATTCCACCACTTTATTCGACCTGCAACCATCGTCAGCGTTTGACGTATGCTTTATCTAAATGCATTTTTGCCTAAAATATGAATTTCGAAAAAGACAACAACTGTCACGTGGCGTTTCCACGTCTAGTGCGTTCTGCTAATGTCGGCATGGTTCGTAAGCATCGTTCGGCTGCCGAACGTGAGAGTCCCCTTTCCGCACCGCATACCCCCCCCTCGAACTAAATGGAACACGATTTCAAGTCTCCGTCTGTATGCGCTGCCCACTCTTTTTATACTTGAAGTAACAATATATGGAGAGAGAGCTAATTATTTTTACCCAACCTATTCAGATTTGGGATAAATCACTTTCTCCTGATTTTCACGTCGTACACTTTGAGAAAGAAAGAGACAACAAAATCTCCCAAATCATCACACCGCTTTATATTATTGTTAGAATGTTCTTCGTGACCCGCGTCTCCGGTGACTCCGCCCACACGTTACGAGACGCGAAATAAATTGACGTAACTCAACGAGTTATTAGGTTACATGTTATTTTATTTTTTTAACAATACTGTGAAAAAGTAATTATACGAATAAACAAAAACATTATGTCGACATTTTCTATGAATGCATGTACAAATACCCTAGTCCTAGCCACGCCCAGGTCTGGCCGAGTCCGGTCAACCTCATAAAACTGACTACAGCAGCGCTCTCTCTCGTATATTATTGCTTTGAGTTCCAGACAGAAAGACCTGTGCAGATTTAATTAAGTCTGTTTCACCGTTCACTGTTTCTATGGCATGTCTATCCTGTTAAGCACAGTTTTTCTGCTTTAATGGAATAATATTTTAAAAGCCTCTTTCTAAAACCATTAAGCCAAAACAAAATATTCTATTTACCGACTGCCTTTTTTAAGAAATACGAGAAAAAGCTTGCTTTCAATGGCGATTAAAATATATCACGAAACTTTTATTTTATATCTCTCTGCTGTATAATTTACTTCTACATTTTAAGTTGCACGTTTACACATTAGCCCTGGAGTTCGAACTATCCTCCACACGCCACTTACACGATTTTGACACCGTCTCTAGATAAATACTTAAATATTAGAAAAACTATTCGTACGATAAATGCGCAATCAATAATAATGGCTTCAGATTTTTAAGCTATAAAACAAACTCGCTTAGTTATGCCAACGAACAAAGCAAACAATCAAAAGAAAATCAATTTCCGAGGCAAATATAATAAAACACGGATGTGTGTGTGTCTGGGTATTTACCTAAAGGAATGATATTGGGAAATGATTTAAGAAAATATTCTTAAGGTCTCTGGTATTTTCAATATAGGAAATGCTAAAATTGCTTTAGGGTAAATATTACGTGGGAAGTATTGGAAGATAATCATATACCTTCTAAATTATTACATCGGAGAAGACTCTTGTATGGTCCAATATTCGAAGCAAGCAATTATTATTTTTCTGCCTCCTTGTAATGATTAAATTATATAAAATTATAGTGCTCGTATGCTACACGAGAGAATTCAGGCATGCAATTTAAAGTTCTACAAAATTCTTAGATTCGTAGTCGAGAGATTAAGACCCTCGACTAGGTGTCCAGAGGTCGCGGGATCAAATTCCGGCGTGCTAAATAAATTATTTTCAATTAATTTATGTTTTTTTTTACATTTAATTAGGATAAAAAAATATAGTTTGTTTGCCGTACCTTCCAGTGTTAGGGACTCTTATTAGCGTCCTGGTGAAAGACCACCATTTAAAATCGAAACGTTGCTTGAAATGGCTTTAGCCGTGTTTAATGACCAGATCTGAATAGCCAGGTACTTCCTTACCTTCCTCTTCCACATCTTCTTCCCCTCGCCACTTTCTTAAATCCTCACAACATACCTTATTCGGGGATGCTATAGTCTCACTGGTTCTAGACGGAAGGGAGAAGTTGAGACTATCGTGCGGGATTCACTATTAAAAAAATAGATACTTATATTTCGATACTACTAAGACAAACTGTAGTATCAGGATTATAATTTGGTATAATTTTCATTATTTCTAATTGTTTCAAAATATTGATCATGTATAATATTTTATACGAAATGGATATCTCATTTACTCCAATCGCTATTAATTCCTATCATGATGTTAATAAAAAACCAAGGTTCTCTACATATTTCCAAGAATGAAAATGATTACAAATTCCGTTTTATTTGCGGGTTAGTTAAAATGGAGGTAGGTGCTTTTCAATTTTAATTGCCAATTTACCGTGTGTTTTACGCATATGTAACAGTGAACATATTAAGTAGTCACGACCTCGTGACGTTTAAGGCAAAGCAATCGGTAAAAGACCGTGAAGTTCTAACCAAATATCACACTCCTTGCGTCTATGCAAAAAAAACGTTGCTAAAATATTGTAATTTTTTTTTTTGTTAAAGCTCAAGCACAGATATTAAAATCGTTTCCGGTCATACTCTGAAAAATTCTATTTCCCAGATTATACAATAGAACCAAAAAGGGGGTTCGCAAGCATAGACATAAAATACAAGACACGTCAAATTCATACAAATCTTACGAAAAATGTAGCACCACTAATGTTGCGCCACTAAATGTTTCACCCGCGTATGAAAAGGATAGCCATTCAAAGAATATGTGTTTCTGGAAGAGATAGCTATATGAAGCGTGTTTCGAAGGTATGTCTCGTTGACTTGGCTTAGTGCAACCAGGCGCGTTGTTTCAGTAACGTATCTACATTATTTAATTCATCTAAGTTCGTAAGTAGAAGATTTTTAACTTCAAAGCATTTCTACTGGCTTCAAACAATTTTTTTCTAGGCTCATAAAAAGACTCATTTAAAAATGGCCCATTTAATACAAAAGTAAGATATGTAGGAAAGACTTTGTTTTAATTTGCAGTTTTCAAAATTATTAATTGTATTACTGACTCACCTTCTCTGTTGCAACTCATCCAGTTCAACATTCCTTGTCGTAGACTCAAAAACATTGAATTGCTGTTCCTCAATCATCTCTCTACTAATTGTGGGTATCATTCTCCTCTGTCCAGAATGTCGAGATTTGTTAACTCAAACCATGATCTTGAAATTGTTGGTACCAGTCTAAATGATTTTTGTCGTTCTGTACGACTCTACCAAAACCTTGTTCAGGCTTTGACTGGAATTTTCTTTATAATGTATATTTTTGTCCTATTTTTGTTATTGCTTCTTTGTTTTTTTTTTACTTCATATACAATCACACTTACGCATGAAGCGTATTCGAGGCAATGACGTTACAAATATATAGACAATTAGAATATTAACACAAAATGTGGCAATTAACAAACACACTTACGTTACCAGTAAATTTATCATTCAAATATCGGTCATGTATCATCATGTATGACTAAGTAGACATTCATAGAATATGTGTGTATGAACGAAACAGATAAACGATCAGACAGAATTAGATAGCACTTCGCTTACTCGCTTACGCGAAGACGTCATTATATTGGTCAATAATGGAGATAGTTGTGTTGTCTAAAATAAAAGTAATTTGCGCGTACTTAGAAATAAAATGTGATTCCTTGGCTTTTGGTAGTCTTTACAGTGTAATTAAAACACTTTCTCATTACACACGAGGGCATTTTGGCACTTATTTTTGTAATTTGATTAGATATGGACTGTTGACAAACTATTAATAGTACTAAAATACAACACCAAGCACACCAACTAGCGTGGTTTTTGTTTGCTACTTTGTGATGATTTTTGCCGGCCCCGCAGACCTGGGCGTGGCTAGGACTAGGGCTAAGGTATTTATACATTCATTCATATCACAAATCGCCTTATTGTTTTGTTTATTCGTATAACCACTTTTTCACAGTATCGTTATCAACAAAAATATAGCCTGTAACCTAAAAAACCGTTTAGTTGTGTCCAGTTTAGTCGCAAATCAAAACATATGGGTGGAGTCCCCGGAGTCTTTCTCTCTCATGGTGTACGACGTAAAAACCAGGAGAAAGTGATTTATCGCAAGTTTGTATAGGTTGGGTAAAAAGAATTAGCTCTCTCTCCATACATTTTTACTCCAAGGGGGAGATGAATGTTGGGACTCTGGCTATTTAAATCTTGTCACTGAACAATTTAAAGAAAGCAAAAGCTGAAGCTATTTAAAGGAAGACTATTTTCTGAGCTTGTTGAACATGCATCTCTATTAGGGGAATGTCGAGGCACTAAATAAAGTGGGGAAATGAAAAGAGAAGACGAAGATGAAGTTGGGAATCTGGTCATTCAGATCAGTTATAGATTAAATAAATTAATTAATTAAATAAATCTAAAAATAGATTATTTTTTATAGTGAATACCGCACAAGTCCCAACTCCTCCCAACCAACTGTAACCAGTGGGACTGGCATCCTCAATCGGGGTGTATTTTGAGGTTGAAGGTAGGGTGGGGGGAGAAGTAGATGGGGAAGAGAAAGGTTGAGAAGTACCTAGCTCTTCAGATCTGGTCACCAAACACGGCTGAAATTATTTCAAGTCACGTTTCTTTTCTGAATGTTGGTCTTTCATCAAGGTGATACTTAGAGTATCTACCACATTGATATGATTCGAAAAAATATATACTATTATTATTTGATCACGTTCTCAATTAACGTTTTGCCTCTTTCATTTCTTACTATTTGTCTCTTTCTCTCTGTTCCTTTTTTGATATTCAAATATTATTATATTGTTTTCTCACTGTTCTCTTATTTTATTTTATATTGTGTTCTCCCTTTATATGTATATATAACCGCACACTTTGTATTTTTTGTTTAGTTTAATTTTGTACCCTGATGATGGCCTGCGTAGTCGAGTGGTAGCACGCTCGACTACGAATCCAAAGGTCGCGGGTTCGAACCCTGCGTGCGCAAATAAATTTTATTTAATATATGTCATTAAACATTTAATTGATATAAAATAATACATAGTATATTTGCGGCACGTTACAGAGTTGTAGATACTTTAAGTATCGCCCTGGTGAAAGACCACCATTCAGAATTAGAACGTTGCTTGGAATGGCTTTAGCCGTGTTTGGTGACCAGACCTGAATAGCCTTCTCATTTCCAACCTTTATCTTCTTCATCTCCTTCCCCTCCTCACTATCTTCAGCCTCACAACATACCCCAAATGAGGATGTCCGTTGGGACTCTTGTGCGGTAATCACTATAAAAACTAAAATAAAAAAGTAATTGCTTTCTACGAAAATGCGCTAATAACTCCTTTACTGCAAATGACGTCGCTGCATCTGAGAGCAAGGAAGCTGCACAGATCGGTCCAGAAACCAGAGCAGTATTCCGCATCTCACATCGTATCTGAGGCTCATTAGAACATACTGTGGCGTTCACAGCACGCTCGACGTGAAGGGAATTTATGTATTTGCCAAGTGCATTTGTAATAGCGATACGGCGCTGCACTGGCGCTCAAACTGCACATACTGTACTCCACCATCCCCCCCCCCAGCACTTCGGGATCTCCAAATAGTCGCTCTGCTGCACTAGGCATGCAAGTATCCTACCACGCATTACAGCTGTTAGTGAATCGAGGAATTATTTTAAAAGACACTGTCGAGGTTTGTCGTAACCGTACAGCTGTTTTTGAATTGAATGGAACGCAGTCATAATAATGCACAGATTTTTACACTAGGAGCAAGAAGTCGTAGAATATAACATATTATTATATTATAGAAACAAAGAGGCTGACCAATGACTGATTATTCTTTTTGTGACATTGTTTATGATGTCATTGTTAATAATATCGTCGCCGGAAAGCCAAAAGGGCTAAAGTGCCATTTTGGATAGTTTACACCAGAGCAATTTAAAGTTTTTGTTTTTGTTCCACAATAAAATTCATAAGTCTTGAGACTGATGAGATTTTGAAGAAAAAAGTTTACAAAGTTTAATTTAAAGTTGTAAAACGTTTGAAAATATCTTTGTTGTTTTTTCAAATTACACTTTTTACAGACATTTTGGAATTTACTTGGTAGAGTTAAAAAAATACTGTTTAATAATTGTTATCACTGTAAATTTTAGACATTTTTCTAACTACCCGTATAGAATTTACAGATAAATCATTTATAGCATTGCTATATTCGAATTCTACAAAGTCGCGTTTAGCGCCATTTTTGAGGGCTAATAAAGAAAACCATTTAAGAACAAAAAAAAAGATTTCGGAAAGATATTTTTGATATATCGAGCGGATTCGGTGCAGATTAAGTCTTATTTATTTTACTTATTATCGTAACTTCAAAATAGTATTAATTTTGTATAAAATCTATTACTCAGTCAAAATAATTATTTTATATCTATCTCCTTACTACGCTATTTAATGGTTTGTTTAATCATTAATTATACACAGTATAATTTAACACTAAAGATTATGTAATTGCTTCTCCTGTAACCATGAGCTATGAGCTCAACTTATGGAGAGTAAAATAAAATTAATATACCAAGAACATAATTTTTTTTTTATATAATAATTCCACACAGGAGGCCTTGAGGAAAACAATTTCACTCAGGGCCTATGCCATCTTTGGGGATGCTGTGTGGAGGGTTTTTTTGAGGAAAGGAAGGAGTGAACTTGGGTCTTGAAGAGGCCCATGTTGAAGAAGGGAGGAAACACAGAGGCCGGCAAATCGTTCCATAGCCGAGCTGTTGAACTTGAGAACGAGTCGTAAAAGCGACCCGTTCTCATGTATTGAATGTCAACCGTGTACAAATGTTGGGCGCGCGTTTGGCGAGTTTCCCGACTATGCACCGGTGCCGAAGGGATCAATGACGCAAGTTCCTCGGAGCATCTTCCATTGAAATACCTGTAGAACAAGGACAGCATTCCCACCTGACGTCTGTGCTCCAAAGTTCGCAATCCGTTTGTTAAGATAGGAGAATCTCCCGGTGCCTTAACTGGTCACTTAAGGTTACACCAAGCATCTCAATGGAAGGTTTGTTGGGAAGATTACTTCCGTTGAAGGAGACTAAATTATCATTTGGATCCCTTTTAGTCGTAATCAGACATGATTGGGTCTTTGAAACATTAAATTCGACGAGATTATTCTTACCCCAAGAGGAGATTCTCTCAAGGTACTCGTCCATTCTCTGCTTCAAAGCCCTCCGAGCCGTTTTTGTTTCTGTGCCCTTTGGGGGCTTGTCAAACAAAAAACCATCATGAACTGTACTGTCATCCGCGTAACAATGTATTGGTGCACATGACAAAAGGTCGTTGATGTGCAACAAAAACAAAGTTGGAGACAGAACCGATCCTTGGGGGACGCCAGCATTAATTGAATGAGAAGAAGATGTGATACCGTCAACAACCGTCTGAATCGACCTCTCCCTCAAAAAATCGGCAATCCACGTACACAAGGATGCGGGAAGTCCGTAAGATGGCAGTTTGTTGACAAGTCCTCGGTGCCAAACCCGGTCAAAGGCTTTAGAAATGTCCAGTGCAACCGTTTGGGTCTCACCGAAACATTCCAAGCACCGCCCCCAAACATGCGTCACATACGCGAGAAGATCACCGCAGGACCGGTTCCGCCGAAATCCGTATTGACGGTCGTTAATTATTTTGTTCTCCTCGAGGTATGTGAGCAGTTTGTCGTTGATCACACGTTCCATCACCTTGGATAGAATCGATGTGATCGCTATGGGGCGGTAGTTGGCCGGGTTGGAGCGGTCACCCTTTTTGGGAATAGGATGAATGACCGCTTTTTTCCAACCAGAGGGCACAGATCCATATTTCAGGGACATTTTAAAAAGCTTTGTCAAAATTGGAGCGATTTCTGCAGCACACCTCTGCAATACCAGTGTAGATACTCTGTCAGGCCCACTAGCTTTATTAACTTGTAGCCCTCGTAAGACGTGGAGTACATCCCGATGCCGGATCCTCAGCTTTTTTATAAAGAATCCGCAGTGCGCAACCGACGGCGGGACAGCACCTTGATCATCGAGGGCCGAGTTATCCGCAAACATTTTCCCTAATAAATTTGATTTTTCGGTGGCGGTGTTTGCTAGTGAGCCGTCGGGTCTGGTAAGAGGCGGCAGACTGGATTTGCAGAAATTACGACCTATGGAGCCCACCAGCGACCAAAACGCTCTGCTGCCATTCGGGCAGGCAGCCAGCTTTCTGCTGATCTGCAGGTCGTGCTCAAATTTTGACTTATTAATGATTTTCTTGCTCTCCTTTGCCAATTGGTTGTAAACTGATCTGCTTTCGGACGTTCGAGATGTGTTGTAGGCTCGGTAAGCCGCGTTTTTTTGTCGAACTGCATCTGAGCATTGTCGACTGAACCACGGCTTTGAGCCCACCCCAGTTTGTTTAACGATAGATGGTATGAAGCCATCCATCGCAGATGTGATGACTTCACCAATTTTCTGGGCACATCTGGAAGGATCCGAAGTCCGAAAACAGACAGCTGACCACGGGAAAGCATTCAGGTGCGCCCGCAGACCGAACCAATTTGCTGACCTATAATGCAACATTTTTTCTCTTGGGCGTCGCGTTAAGCGCTCAGCAAATAACGGGGATTGATGTCATAACCAGGCAGTGGTCGGACGATCCTAAAGGCGCTGTGACTTCAATCTTGTACCTGTGTGAGCATGGTGGTTAAAAACAGGTCTAACAGATTGGAGCGGTGAGTCTGGACGTCAGGAACCCTCGTAGGTTCCTGCACCAGTTGCTCCAGTCCGTGGCAAAGGGAAAAGGATTCCGCCTGTCGGCCAGCCGAGTCCGTTGGAACTGAGAACTTCAACCATGGTTCGTTATGAACATTGAAGTCCCCCAGAACAACAAATTTGGCCGAAGGCTAGTGGGGCAAGAGATCATCAATAGTTCCGCTCAAATGTTGAAATAGCTCGGATGTGTCTGATTCGCTGCGGTTCGGTGAGCGGTATAAACACGCATAAAATCTTGCCATATTGGCAAGATTGACGCGCACCCACATTACGTCGAATCTAGGATTTTCTAGATTCAACAGTCGCACACAGTTGACGTCAGCCCTGCTATAAAGTCAAAAATTAATCATTTTAAATTAATAATTGCGCAAATATACCTATCTACGTTTTTAAATATATTTAAGTAAATAAAAAAAAAAATAGCAAAATTATAGCTACTCTATTGTTAAGTTTGATGGTCTTCGTGGTCGAATGGTAATACGCTCGACTACGAATCCAGAAGTCGCGGGTTCAAATCCCGGCATGCGCTCATAAATTTTATTTAAAAATATGTGTCAACACATTAAATTCATATGATATAATATATGGTACATTTTAGGCACGTTCCGGAGTGTTTGATACTCTAAGTATCGCCCTGGTGAAAGCCCAATCGAAACGTCGCTTGAAATGGCTTTAAATGGCTTTTGACAGCCTCCATGGTCGAGTGGTAAGACGCTCGACTACGAATCCAAAGGTCGCGGGTTCAAACCCGGCGTGCGCCAATAACTTTTATTTAATTAATATGTGTCATAACACATTTAATTCATATGAAAATAATAACAAGTATATTTGCGGCACGTTCCAGAGTGGTAGATACTCTAAGTATCGCCCTGGTGAAAGACCACCATTCAGAATCGAAACGTTGCTTGAAATGGCTTAAGCCGTGTTTGGTGACCAGATCTGAATAGCCAGGTACTTCCCAACCTTCCTCTTCCCGATCTCCTTCCCCTCCCTACTACCTTCAGCCTCACAACATACCCAATTTGGGGATGCCATAGTCTCACTGGCTCTAGACGGTTGGGAGCAGTTGAGACTCTTGTGCGGTATTCATGTAAAAAAAAAAAAAAAAAAAAAAAAAAAGTCGTGTTTGGTGACCAGATTTGAATAGTTAGGTAATTCCTCTTCCTTATCTCCGTCCCCTCTCCCTCCCCATTAGCGTTAGCCTCACAATATACCCCAATCGGGGATGCTATAGACTCACTGGCTCCAGACGCTTGGGAATAGTCGGAGCTTTTGCCCGGTATTCACTATAAGCAAATATACAATTAGCATGCGTTTGAATTTTAAATAGTTTTACGCAAAACCACAATTATTAATTAGTAGTAGAATATATCAAACCGGTTACTAGCTGAGTGGACAAACGCGTCAGATATACACCCGGGCGCCGTGGGTTCAATTCCTTTGCTAGATAAGTCCTCCATCATTGCACAAGCAACATCTTAATATAAGAGTTTAGCAAATATATTCAGGTTTTTCGTAACCCGGAAATGTTTGGTCTTTCTTTCTTTAAAAAGAAATAAATTACATTTTCGTAAAAAGCATTTACTTTGTGGCTTGCCATATTTATAAATAAAACACATAATCTTTGTTTATAACCACTTTATTATTTAATATTAGGTCTACCGGTTTCGGAAGTACCTTTCCATCATCAGGACAATATTAGAATTTTAATATTGTCCTGATGATGAAAGGGTACCTCCGAAACCGGTAGACGTGATATTAAATAATAAAGTGGTTATAAAGTTAGTTTATGTGTTTTATTTAGAAATAAATTATACCATTGTATCTAAAAATTGTCCAAATTGCGTAAAAATGTACGTTTTATTTTCGTATTGAAATGCGGTTTTGACGTTTGTTGAAAAGCTTTTCGCCACTCAACTGTGACAACGCGGAATTCCGGAAACGTTTTGATTTCCAAACATCTCCCGCAACTTATTACAAAGACCCGCCGCCGTATTCAAAGGCGCCTTTAGAATTCCGCGAGGAAAAAAAATCTTCTTAATTTGATATGCACGGCGAGGGGCAAAACAATCCGTACTTTGTTTTATCTGTTTCTATTGTGGTTGTTGTTTGAAAAAGAGGTAAAGAAATTAAAATAAATCTCGCTCGCTTTGTGATGTTGTTTTGCAGTTTATTCATTCCTTGAGAAGTTGAACCAACTTTGGGGAGTTTTTCACCCGGCGGTAATCAGAATAATGTGACTTTTTGATTTATAATTAGGTCTTTACTGAGCGTCGTATCTGGAGATCGTTTCGCTCGAACTTAATGTCTCCGCTGTTCAGAGCGAGCCAGCTTTCCGCTAAAAAGGTGGCCGTATCGCGGTCCCCATTCAACCTTAATCAGATATTCAGATTAAATCGTATATAAGGTAATTTTGGTTGCCTAATGGTAAGCCTTTTTCGGTGGTCTGATTTTATGAGTCATTAAAACAAAAGTGGGATTTTTTGCATGGTTCTATAATGGCTACGGTATAGCGATGAAGCATTTGTGGCGGCTAAGTAATTGCTTGTCGGTGACGCGTTATTGTGAACTGGTGGTTATTTGACCTAGTCCTTAATTGAAATGTTAACAACTACTACATCTCGTAGATCCACAACTTGTGTTGGAATAGCGTGGTCTATGTTTTAGGTACATAAAAAAATGTTAATCTTTTTTATTTTTTTTTTTGTATACGCCTGAGGGGGGTTTTACATAAAAAAGGTTTACAATGAACAGTGAAAAAATAATTATTATTTGCACAAACAAGATAAAGAATTGTTGTAAAGTAGTAAAAAAAATATGTTTGATTACATTAAATTAATATTCATTAAAGATATATATGCTATTATAGCCTTCTTGTATCTACATTCCGTGCAGTTAAATACATCAGCCACCTCTTCGTGTGTCTTACCAACTACATTTTTTTTTTACAATAACTCCACACAGGAGGCCTTCGGGGAAATAATTTCCCTCAGAGCCTATGTCATCTTTGGGGATGCTGTGTGGAGGGTTTTTTTGAGAAAAGGAAGGAGTGAACTTGGGTCTTGAAGAGGCCCATGTTGAAGAAGAGAGGAAACACAGAGGCCGGCAAATCGTTCCATAGCCGAGCTGTCGAACATAAGAACGAGTCGTAAAAGCGACCCGTTCTCATGTATTGAATGTCAACCGTGTACAAATGTTGGGCGCGCGTTTGGCGAGTTTCCCGATCATGTACCGGTGCCTAAGGGACCAATGACGCAAGTTACTCGGAGCATGTTACATTGAAATACCTGTAGAACAGGGACAGCATTCCCACCTGACGTCTGTGCTCCAAAATTTGCAATCCGTTTGTTAAGATAGGGGAATCTATCAAACGGACCGTCCGTTTCTTCACAGAGTCAAGGGTTTTTTCGGGTATTTAGGGGCTCCAGACCAGAGGTGGCTGTCAAATTTAACAGTGGGGCGTCTTGCGATTTGTACAAGGTCAGCAGTTGTGTACTATTGCAACGTGTAGTTGTGTACAATTACATACAATCTAGGTACAAGGAAGTATTTGAAAAACTGAAGTCCTGATGTTATTATTACAGCTAAATAGAATTTTGAATCGAGTAGTTCTCGTTGGTATGTGAAAGAAAATTAGGTTCAGCAAATCAGGCTGTCTATGATGCCATTAACAATTTTCTAAATATAAAAGTCAAAAATAATTCTTCGATCTGAAAGTTGTAATAAAATTCATTTCTTTCATCAAGTCTTCACAAAAGGAAACAATTTCATAAATGATGCTTTTAAAAGCAAAACCGTTTTTTTTTTCTTTTTCTAATACGAATAATTTCCCATTGAAAGATGAATTTTCTTTTTTTTATGACACTACGTAAGAGTCCCACTGCTTAGAGCCATTATGACTGTAGCACTCTCAATTTATGAAGAGGAATGATGCTTGTTTCGATTATTAATGGTTGTCTCCCACCAGGGCAATGATGAGAGTATCCTTCTCTGTGTGACTAAGTGATATTATACTAAGATTAACGCGTTTAAATTATATAAGCAAACATAACTTCGAAACATTGTTTAAGAGATTAATCTTTTCAATAGTTTGAACGTGTAGAACTGATGGATGGATACATAAATATCTGGAGAATAATATTATGTGGAAGAAGAAGTCGGGGATACCTAAAAATACGTTTGCAAGATTAATTAAATCAAATACTTGTGTCAACTTAAGTTGTCAAGAATTGAAATTGCAGAATAGATTTTATGGCATAGTGGATACATGTGACTGAATAAATTATTTTGTACCTAGACAGAGCTGTATGGCGTTCCATCATCTCTGCCCAACCCTGTGGAGAATGCTCTGTGCTTGGTTTTAAGCTCGCATCCTCTGAGTTCAGAACCAAAGCTTTTACCATTTTGTCATATAGTTTAGCATCTTCTATTTTTCTTATCACCATAATTGATCCTAACACAAGATACCTACTTTTGATGATATTAACTTTATAAATAAATCTATTATCATCTATTATTAATACATCTATTATCTTACCAATACAAGAATGTTCTATTACAGAATTAGAAGTGAGCGGCTCAGGCATGGACTCCCCTCTCGATAGCCGCCCACCGAGCGCCGTGGCCAGTGCCGCCCCCACCCTCGAGCAGCGCTCTGGCAGCAACGGCGCCCGGCCCCCGCCGCCGCGGCCCGACGCCCTCTTCTCCGCCCGCGACCTGGCGCTCCTGGACAGCACGAGGCACAGGCCGGACCTGCCCTCGGCCTTCGTAAGTATTCTTTGATCATTTCTAAAGGCACTGTAACATGTGAAAATATTTTAAAGAAATATCGCTAATTAGCATTGCCATCTCCACTATGAAGGTACGCAAAAGTCCCGAATTTAATCGGGGCGCAGGGAATCAAAAACGAAATGAACGGCTTGCAGATTTTTTTAACACACGCAGGGAAATCGTCTGCCGACGGACTCAAAGGGGTGAGTGAGGAATATTAACGGGTCCGATCTAGTGGATCGGAAACCCAACGTTTCCTGGAAGTCTGAATATAGAGAGAAGCGTATTCTTTTTTTCAATTCTACGCCGAAGTGCCTGAATTTACCATCAGTACCGCCGGAGACGTTGAGAAGACCAGAATCATTTCCGCCATGTGCAGCAAGCGAGGGGGCTTTATAAACTGCTTTACGGCATGTCCATCGCGAAGGAGGTGTTCTTTATAATATCCTGGCCGATCCTTCATCGTACAAGAGAACCTAACATAACAAAATACGTTTTTTACCAAATATTATTTAATAGTGTATCTGTGTTCTTTCTCCCTCTCACATTAAGGAAACTCTTTCCTTTTAATACCGTTAAACTTATTATTATTATTACGTGTATTATTGTTACTATTCAAATCCAAGGATTCTTCCTAATATGATCAATATGACATCCCACTACTCGAGATAAGAGAGACTTGGCTATATTTCACACAACAATACATTTTCGAACCTTACACTTCCGCTCTTTTAGATCTTATGTTAGCAACACAGTTTTTCAATTTATAGACATCAACTTGCCGAAAAAATATAGCGGCTTCATCAGTATTATTTAAAATCGCATACAGCTTACATAGTTGATAGCTCTGATCTTCTTCATCGCCTATTATTCCATATTCCAAATCGCAAAAGCAGACAGTCACTTACTTTTTCATCTCCCTCGTTGCGAGACTAATTCACAACAAAACTATTTTATCTACAAATTCATTCAACTTAAATTATTACGACATTGGCATTTTTGAACTCGACTATACGTGACATTATACTACAATTCACTACACAATCGCACCCAAACTAGATCACTCAAATTACCTTTCCATCTAGCCCGTCTGTCGTCCCTTTATCCCTATCATATGTTCCTCTCCACCCTCCGCTCTATGAGCAAAAAAAAAACATTTTTGTATTTTCTTAAAGAAACATTCCCAGGTTACGAATATCCTGACAATATTTGAAAAACTCCTACTGCCATCATAATAAACGGAAAATATTGCTTGTGCAATGATCGAGGACTTAGCTAGCAGAGGAATTGAACCCACGACGTCCGAGTGGGAATCTGACGCGTTTGTCCACTCAGCTAGTAACCGGTCAAATTTGTATCCCTGTAAATTGTACCTTTATATGTAAAGTCCACTAATTTATTTATATAACATAACACCAGTTTATCTATTCCAACGCTTTTACTCGTATATGTTAATGATTTATTCAAATCCATAATTGAATTTGAAAAAAATTAACCACTAAGCGTGATAAAATGTTCACAAAATCAACGGCTTTGATACGAAATGATGTTGTTTTAGTTAAATAATTATTCAATCTCGTTCCGGTTCCAGGAAATATGCCTTACGGTCAGCCTATATATAGCCCATCAATCAACCGTCGGAAATCAAAACCCACGCAATATACATCAGGGGGTGTTATCGACTTACCGCGATTAATCAATGTTACTGCTATCGAGTCACAATTTACACATCATTATCAAATCTTTGGGGTAAGCTAACAACAAATTAAATCAGTCGATTATCATACAATAAACAATATAATTTCGAATAAGGTGTGATGTGAGTACGTAACAATCTGAAATTCAAAAATACGTAATTCTTTTTTCAGTATATATCGTGGTTAGGGAGGCAAAGGGGCTTAAGCGAGACTTTGGTCAAAAACGAGCTAAATGTGCAGTTTTTACCAAAAAAAAATCTGCATCGAAAGCTCTGACTCTCGTTTGATTCTGAAGACTTTTGTGGCCCTTCAGCCATCTGAAATATATTTACCATTTGGGAGAAGGCTTGACTCAAGCGATACGAGTATGTGACTCTTTTTAGCTTTCTGTCGCTTCGGGTAACTCAGTGATAGCATTGAGTTACCTGAGTTATTTTTTTTGTTCATATTTCAACAACGTACCGAAGACTTAAAATTTTTATTGCAAAACAAAAATTAGAGTACTCTGGTGTAAACTTTCCGAATCGGCACTTTAGCACTTTTGCCTTTCCGGTAACGATATTATGCCCCACCTTGAAGTAACAATATATGGAGGGATAGCTAATTATTTTTACCCAACTTACACAAACTTGCGAAAAAACACTTTCTCCGGGTTTTTACATCGTACACCATAAGAGAGAAAGAGACAAAAAATTTAATTCCCCGCTTTTACGTAGTGACGCAATGATCTTAAGCTACTGGGCCACCGCGGGACTCCGCCCACATTTTTTATTATGGCACTAAACTTGACACAACTAAACGGTTTATTTGCTTATATGCTATATTTTTATTGATAAAAATACTGTGAAAAAGTGGCTATACGAATAAACAAAAACATTATGTCGACATGTGCTGTGAATGGATATACAAATACCGTAGCCCCAGTCTTAGCCACGCCCTTTTCCAACCGCGTCAGTTACTTCAAGGTAAAAGCTAGTAAAAACTGACTACAGATCGATCTACAGCTATACCTCTTGTATATTATTGCTATAAGTGCCCCACACTGGGAATGGTTTGTGTAACCGGTTTATAGAAACAGTTTGATGACCTCCGTGGTCGGGTGGTTAAGACGCTCGACTAAGAATCCAGAGGTCGCGGGCTCAAATCAAGTTATTTCACAATTGATTAAAATAAAATTAGTATCGTCCTGGTGAAAGACCACCGTTCATAATCGACAGGTTGCTTGAAATGGCTCTAGTCGTTTTTTTGTTTGGTGACCAGATCTGAATAGCCAGGTACTTCTTAACCTTCCTCTACCCTATCTTCTTTCCCTTCCCACTACCTTCAGCCTCACAATATACCCTAATTGGAGATGCCATAGTCTTACTGGCTCTAGACGGTTGGGCGCCGTTGAGACTCTTGTTCGGTATTCACTATAAAAATAAATTTTAAAAATTGTCGGTTTGAAGAGAGATTCATGGATGCAACATTCGTTTATCGACATATAGTTTTCGAATTATCGACAAATTAAATTGGCATTTTTTATCATTCTCTCATCTTTGTCTTCCGGATAGCTTATTTCTCTTCAACTTATTTTTTTTAATTGAAAACCTAATTATTTTGGGTACATCACTTTTAATTTAAAAAAACGTGATAACGTATTTTTACTTTGGAGTAACAATGTATGGAGAGAGAGCTAATTATTTTTACCCAACCTATACAAACTTACGATAAATCACTTTCTCCGGGTTTTTACGTCGTACACCATGAGAGAGAAAGAGACAACAAATATAATGCAATTTACCAACTAATAAAAAAAATGTATGTTCAAGTAAAATAATTAAAAATAAATAAATACACCGCTTCTATGTACTGTCACGATGATCTTGGGCTCCTGGGTCACCACGGGACTCCGCCCACATTTTTTATTATGCCACTAAACTTGACGCAACTGAACGGTTTTTTAGGTTATATGCTATATTTTTGTTGATAAAAATATCGTGAAAAAGTGGTTATACGAATAAACAAAAACATTATGTCGACATGTGATATGAATGGATGTATAAATACCCTAGCCTTAGTCTTAGCCACGCCCAGGTCCGCCGAGTCCAGTAAAAATCATCAAAAACTGACTTTACTGCCTTGGATAGATACCACTCTATATACGCCAAGATTTTTACCAAGTATTCTTGGTATCTACTTAAATAGGACATAATTTGAGAATATTGAAACAGAATTGGTTAATATATTATTAATGCAGTACTATAGTTTTATCTCGCTAAATAAAACACTGTTATGTCGGCAACTAGTTGTTTTATATTTAAATCTAGTCGTGTACAAATATAAGATGTTATATTTTTTATGTCTAGCTGTACAAGACGCTAGACTAATTTTAATATTATGTTTTCATAACTTTACAAAAGCTAGCATCTTATAGGGCTCCTGTTCATTAAAATTTTCAGGGACGTAGTGGGCAATGTTCACAAAATAACAATTTTCACCAGGGCCGGCCACTTGGGCGCCTCAAGAGAGTAAATTGTTAAAATTTAATTTATTTAAACAAATAAAAATTTAAGAATTTCTGCGGCAGAGCGGTAAACTTTTTGGCTCTGGGCCTAAAGGTTTCAAGTACTACACCCCTAAATTTAAAAAAAACATCATTATCCGAAAATGTAATTATTTAAAAATTGTATATGTATATGTATATATATATATATATATATATATATATATATATATATATATATATATATATACGAATCGTTCAGAAATAGAATCCACTCTCAGCATCCTTCTAAAGAGAGATCACCTTTCAGAAACTAAACGTTGCTTGAAATGATGTTAGGCCAATTGGACGTAGTTATGCAGTAAGCGTCCAACCCACAATTTGCCAAAATCGAATTTCACATGTTCTCCAGACAGTCATAACACTTGTGCGTTATCATCAGACAACAATGCCTATAGGCAACTTCTGCAACTTCCAAGATTCTGCAGTGCCTCTACAATGTTCACTCACTGCGAGGGTGGGGAGGGTGCACTCACTCCCCGCCTTACTTCGCCACCTACTAGCCAGCTTCTGGGGGAGGATACGGAATTTAAACAACATCATTGTTGCGGCTGCATCTGAATGGCTCAGCTCTCCTCTCAACGAGCGATGGATGCAGATGATGTGGAGACCACCCTGAAGCACGCTCGATTAAAACGATATTCACCATTTTATTTATTTTTCTGACGAATTCATGCTTTTTATATATATTTTTTATTACCTCAGAACAGGTTCTTATGACCTAGTGAGGTAGGTAATGTAAAAAATAATGTAAAAACCAAAAAAGTTAATAAATAATAAAAAATAAATTATTATTATTGTCTGTATCACAACTTGTATTTTATTATTATTATCAATTACGGAAAGTATTGCATTGCCCTACTCCTGCATACCTTTTAGAATAAAATTTTATTATTATTATTAATATATTTAACGAAAATTGGCGCCCCCTACATCGCAGCGCCCCGGTGCAGTCACCCGTTTCACCTTAACGCCAAGCCGGCCCTGCCTTTCACCGTAGTTCCCCCTTTATCTGACTCATATTTTAGAGGAATTTAAATAATCCGAACGAGTACTTTCTTCCCACCAGAATCCTATAATCCGGAAAGCCCACAGCTCCCGAAAGCAAAACAAGATATTATTAGGTGTATTTCTAAACTCGGTTATACTTTCGCCGTGATTTCGGGACCGTACTCGAAACACTTTATGGTGATTATTGTTCATAAACGCCCCGCAGAAGTTGGCCTATCAAATTTCACAACTTTTTCATGGCAGTTTTTTCCTTACATTTCCGAATTGGCAATATCTGTTTATGTTACGGTCGCAGAAGTTACTTTTACCAGTTTATTTAAGTACTCGCGCAGACCCGAAAAAAACGGCGAGATATTACACTAAAAATAAAAATAAATTATTTTTTTAAATAAAAGGATTTTTTTTTATTAAATTGCCACGGCCGAGAATCTAAACCCGATGAACTGCTTGGAAGGACACTTTGCTAACAATTAGACAACCAACTATTGTTGTAACGGGGGCAAAAATTGATTGATTATTTTTAAAATTTGAATTTAATTGAGTATTTTTTAATTTTAGAATGTTACGTACTCACATTACATCCGAAATTATATTGTTTATAAACGGTTTATCTGTGTTATCCGGCTCTTCATTGTTGGTCATAAGCTCCCTAGAACCAGGCATTAGTATTTTTAGATTTCTCACCAAACCCTAGAATAGGTTTGGTGAGAAATCTAAAAATAGGCATTACCAACACTTCGTGAGAAATCGTTTAGAACATGGGGTATGGATTAACCAAAAAGCTTTACAATATATATTTTTTAATTGCATTTTCCGGGCTGTGATCAATGGCTTAGGTGCCCTGAAAGAATAAAGTTTAAGATTGGCTTAGTGATCTACAAAGTACTACAGGGAATAACACTGGCACCAGCCCATATATCAAAACTGTGTCCGACAAGACTAAAGCGATAGACAGCTTACATTGAGGTCAGCAGATCTTGATATAGCCAACCCATTAGTTGAACTGTCTCGATCAAATAAACCCGTCTACTATGATCGCGTTTTTGATATATCCGGCCCAGTCATCTGGAATAAGCTTCCCCAAATCTCGTCAACGTACAGAATTTAGCAGAGCTCAAACGGGTCTAAAAAACCAATTTGTTAAAAATATTCTACATATAAAATACAACTTCATGTGTGTAGAAATAAAATTTTCAAGCCATTTTTTTTAAACATACTTAGCTTGCTTAGTTTTTTTATTGAAATGTTCACATTCAAAATACGTTTGGTATATTAGTCCCAAAGAGTTAAAAAAAACTCATTCAAGAAAGGCAACAGTATAAAACAAAAAGGAACAATATTTTTACAAAGACTTACAAATCCCAAATAGGAAGCACAAAAGAAGAGGGAACAAACGAAAAAACACATCAAAAAGAGACTCATAGGAGTAGAGACCAACTAGAAAAAACATCACAAATACAACAAGAAAGACATCCACACACACAGAGTTCTCTCAGATAAGACACATCACTGATTTATAAAATTGTCGAGAAAATTTCCTTTAAGTGCGTTTGCCAATTTTTTTGTTTGCAACTGAGAGTTTAAATTCTTTGGGTAATGCGTTGTAATGTGTATATGCTATGTATTGTAAGAAGTTAATTCCAAATTTAGTTGTGTGAGTAGATGACGATAAGTGTATTTGATTTTGTGCTGGTGTATGTCTGAATATCGAGCTGGTTTAATGTTGGTGCATGACGAGTGTTGAATTATTTGTAATATGGCAATTGTAATGTTATATTTTGGCAGAATCGTAAAACGAAGAATTTGTGTATGGGAGTATACTCGTATATCTTTTACATGAGTATCCCATGGAAAATGATATATATTCCTTATGGCTCTATTTTTGATAACTTGTATATCTGATATTTGTTTTTTAGTAATGGTACCCCATATACTAACTAGATAACTTAGATGGGATATATGTTTATATGTTTCGGTTTTCTCCTTACTTTGTAACCTTGTTATTAATTTGACCTTACTGATTTTCAACAAAGAAAAAAATAAATTATATTTATAATGTTAGAAGCGTACCCTTATAATATTTTTTATATTGATGTTTTAAGTACCAACACGTTAACTGTCAATATTATTTCCTTTTCTTTGTTTTTACAAATTTATTTGTATTTATACTTTTTTTTCACCTTTAGCTTCTAGCAAACTGTTGATGTACACATGCACTTTTATGCCCTTAAGGTAACAATATATGGATAGAGAGAGCTAATTCTTTTTACCCAACCTATACCAATTTGATATAATTCACTTTCTCCGGGTTTTTACGTCGTACACCACGAGAAAGAAAGAGACAACAAAGTCTCCCAAATTATCAAACCGCTTTAAAGTATTGTTAGAATGTTCTTCGTGTCCCGCGTCTCCGTTGACTCCGCCCACACGTTTTGATTCGTGAAATAAATTAACATAACTCAACGGTTTATTAGGTTACATGCTTTATTTTTGTTTATAACAATACTGTGAAAAAGTGGTTATACGAATAAACAAAAACATTATGTCGACTTGTGTTATGAATGGATGAATAAATACCCTAGCCCTAGTCCTAGCCACTCCCAGGTCTAGCCGAGTCCGGCAAACTTCTTATAAACTGACCACAGCAGCACTCTCCCTTGTATATTATTACTCTGAGGTTATACGCATATCTGAATATTTTTTTATGATTTATGATTACAATCATGATTTAATGATTAATTAATATATTACGTAAATGAACTACAGCAGCTTTGAAATATATATAAGAGTACACTATCTATATATACATTATAAATAAAAATCAAATTTTAAAATGTTTAAAAAATATCTAACTAACCAACCATAACGCCGTTTCCCTGCAGGGGTAGGCAGAGAGGACGAAACGCCATTCAACTTTGTCTCGGCACACACTCCTTGCTTCATTCACTTTCATACATACTCTTATATTATTCTGATTCTTGACATAGCTTGACTCAAGCATTTGATTCACTTGATCGTGCCATGTTCTTCTCGGGCGTCCCCGACTTCTTCTTCCATTCATTTTCACGTCATATTATATTATATTTCTACTCCTTTGTTCGTTTATTCGCTTCACATGACCAAACCATTTGAGCGTCCTTTTCTTCATATTTTTCATTACGCTTATATTAGAGTACACTATCTATAAATTATAAATGAAAATCAAAGTTTAAAATGTTTAAAAAGCACCTAACTAACCAACCATAACGCCGTTACCCCGCAGGGGTATGCAGAGAGGACGGAACGACATTGAACTTCGTTTCGGCACACACTCCTTGCTTCATTCACTTTCATACATACTCTTATATTATTCTGATTTTTTACATAGCCTGACTCAAGTATTTGATTCACTTGATCGTGCCATGTCCTCCTCGGGCGTCTCCGACTTCTCCTTCCATTCATTTTCCCGTCATATTTTATTATTTTTACACTCCTTTATTCGTTAATTCGCTCTACATGCCTGAACCATCTGAGCGTCCCTTTCTTTATCCTTTTCATTACGCTTACATTAGCCGTGCATTCTTTCTAAATATCCACATTTTTAACACGTTCATACATGGTATCACCGCACACACACCTCAGGGATCTCATTTCTACAGCATTCAGTCTAATTTCATCCTTCCTCTGCCAGTTCCATGCCTCACTGCCATACATCAGGGTTGGTATAAGCACTCCATTGTGGACTGCTAGATTCGCTTCTTTGGACAGTGATTTATTTGCGCCAACATTGTTTAGTCCTCTATAAATGGAGTTTTGCAAATAATTTTTGTTTAAAAGATAATGTTTTTTTAAGGTACCGTATATTTTTTTTATTTGGCAGCATTTATTACCATCATCCATCGACCACATTAATTAACCAATAAAAGTCGATATAAAATTATTACAATTTCTATTTCAAGTATTAGAAAATTCCCTCCGAGCTTCTTATATGAAGCCGATTATAATAATTGGATGAAAAGTAAGAAAAGTGAGACTACAGACTTCGTAGAATAAAAAGGATTTTCGAATACAAGTTTGCAGTAGTTAGTCTATCTCATTATTTTTTGATACGATACTAAAAGTTTTGAAATCATATTCAATAACAAACTAGAATTTGTAATCAGCAACGTTCGCCCAGCCAAGTAACAGAATTGGGAATTATATATAGTATTAAAATGTGTATTACTTACGTTGTTATATCCAAAGCAGTTATTGTAAATTGTCTGCTTTTGTAAGTTTCAAAATGTTGCTTCAACAATCTTTGCTTGGTAGTTTTACGTGTTAATTTAACCCCACAACGTTATAATGTGATTGTGGTATGTGTTATGTGGGAGCCGTAAGCAGCTTTCGTAGCGAATTATATCTCGACTAATATCAATAAAGATCTAAGAAGAATATAAGAGTTTTTATACTTGTTTAAAATAGAACTGTGTCTTTACTATAATTAGCTGTGTGTTTGTTTGAAAGGGAGAGTACGAGATCAGCGTGCGATATAAATATATTTGTATATGTATTTATTTATATTTTATTTTTTTTGTGTATTACAAACTATATATGTCCATTTACAAAACACAAGAAAGTAACATAAAAGTAAATTAAGAGATATTTTTAACATATCTCTTGAAATCTTCAAGGTTTACGTTGAAAATATCAAGAGACATGTTATTTAGTAGTACCATACCCCGTGTTATGGTGTGCCGAGCCAACACGTCTGTTCTGCCATGTGGAATGCACAGCAGATCGTGATGTCGCCCCTGGCAGTGTTGTTTGGCACAAACAACTTATAGCATTCCACAAGGTATGGATTGTAAATCACATTATATATAGTTGCGAATGATGAATACTTGGAGCGAGTGGATGGGTTTTTGTATTTAGGAAGTATGTTCACAAGAGATGAAAAGGCTGAATAAGCATATTGAAAGAAGGGTGCACGCAGCAGACTCTATTAATGAACGACTGAACGCTGTTGGCGCAAACCAAAACTTTTCCGAAGAAGCAAAGCTAGCAGTCCACAATGGAGTGCCCATACCAACCCTGATGTATGGCAGTGAGGCATGGAACTGGATGAGAAATAATGAAAGTAGACTGAATGCTGTATAAACGAGATCATTGAGGCGTATATGAGGCAAAACCATGAATGACCGTGTTCAAAATATGGATCCGGAAAGAGTATTAGTATGATTTAGGCGTTATGAATAAGATTAAGAAAGGGACGCTTAGATTGTTTGGGCATGTAGAGCGGATAAACGAAGAAAGGATTGTAGGGAAAATATATTATGTTTGGCAGTGAGGCACGGAGCTGGCAGAGGAAGGATGAAAGTAAACTGAATGCTGTGGAAATGAGATCCTATACAAAATACTCTATAAGTAGGTACTTTATTTAACTACCATCAGCTCTAAATTTGAAAAGTTCACACTAGTTAGGTCGTTCGTACTCACAAAGGACATAATATTTAAAAAAAATGAACTTTTTTTCTTATATAATTGTACAACAGATATAAACCCAATAACAGTACAATGGAACAACAAGTAAGCAATTTGAAATTATAAAATTTTTAAATTAATAAGTTTTTTGAACTTTTGTAAATTATCTGAAAATATATCCAAATATATAGATGATGTATTTAACAGAATTATACCTCTTGTCATGCTATGCTGAGCCAAAACATCTGTCCGACCATAGGGTATTCTGAACATTGCATGATTTCTGCTGCGACAGTATTTTTCTGGTACGAATAAGCAGTAGCATGCCAATAGGTATGGACAGTCGATTAAGTGATTTTTAATTCTAAAGCCTATTGTCATGAGACCAGCATTGCGCCTAGTCTCTAAGCTTTGATAGTGTGTCTCCTCGAGTAGTTCCATGTGATGCATGAACATAGGGTATGTTCCGTGCGAACGCATGTACACATACCTGAGGAATTTTTTTCTTAACTTGTTGTTTCTTACATTATTTCTTTACATTACCTACCTCACTAGGTCATTAGAACCTGTTCTGCGGTAGGTGACAGTGAGTGCAAGTAGAATAGTATAAAATATGTTGACATTTGTAACACAATGCTAGATCATACAACAGACAATGTCCGTAAAAATCTCTTGTTACATTATTTTTTCCAAATAAGATACATTGACAGTAGGTAAAATTGAATGGCACTAAATCTTATAATTAATAACAGTGGATACGATACAAATATACGTACATTTTACATTGTAAAAATCCTACGATTATTGATAGTGAATACATTACCCAAAGAAAAAAATGCATATTTTAAAGTAGTGTATAATAATAGTGGAGTTAAAAGAATTATTATAGAATCATGTTGCAATATTTATAATATCGTGTTATTATGTAAGAGAAATGTATTTTTTAATATCGGGCATTTTATAAAGCTGCCCAGTGTCGTGAAATGAGTGAAGAATTTCAAGTGCTATTTTAGGAGGTCTAAATATATAATAGCTTTAATTTAGAGTTAATATTATTTTTAACTCTGGAGCTTTTTAGTTTTCATCTCTTCTTACAAAATGTGGCCAGTAACTTTTGCAGTCGTTGATAGTTTCTGGCTTGCGCTTGTTATAAGATATACTGAATAGGTTAAATATATAACTATTAGAATGGTTGGCTTTTACTGGAGTGTGGAAATTAAAGGAAAACACTCTCGAGCCGAAGGGGCAGAGGTTAAGGGCTTTCCATACCTCTTGCTACTTCGTTAAGTGAATTAACCGTCACGCCATCTTGCTGGGAGTGTGCGCCAACCATGGACATGCTACATGTGGAGTTTAGCAGAGCGGCCATCTTTGTAGATCAAACAAGACGCCATGTTGGTGTTGGGCATGATTCGCGTAATTGAAACATGTCTTTAACGGTTTTATTGAACGTCTATTGGTGTAGATTATGTTGGCTTGATCGTGTTTAATCAAGCACACAATTAAATTTTAAACAAAAAGTTGGGCGGCAATTCATAGATTATCTAGTACCCAAAAAGATTTGTAAACTGAATACCAGCTTTATTTAGTTCAATGGTTAAATGAAAGCTTCACACCTAGTGAACGTTAAATATTTGAAATGATTTATCATTTTGTTTTTATGACACCAGAGGTCATCATTAACGAGTTTTTTTAGTAAGACATGAGAACAGGTTATCTATTTTATAGTTAAGATTTACCTCGTGACTACGAGAAACCCGTTGGAAAAATATTCTGATTTTTTTTAAATGGCCACCATTTAGAAATATTTAAAAACCTAATTTTGGAGTCAACGATAACTAAGTTCCACAGAACCATCTTCATATATTATTCCATTCCAAAACAAATCTATTAAATTCATACATCACTTCGACACATTTAATAATATAATAATAATAATGTTTTATTCCAGAAGGTATGCAGGAGTAGTGATAATTACATAATTGATACTAATACATAGTTATTATAATATTTAAAAATAAAAATGAACAGAAATTCATAAGAAAAAATAAATAAATTTAATTTAATTAAATTAAGAAAATAAATAATAAGAGTGAAAAAATATTAACACTTTTATATCCACCTAAGCCTGTGGCCCTCTGCACCCTGAAATACTCAAAAGAAACTGATTGCAAATTACTAACCAGTGCGCGATGAGTTTGACTCAAGCGACACAAGTTTGGATCTTTTTTAGCTTTTTGCCACTTTAGATAACTCAGTGAGAGCATTGAGTTAACTTTTTTTTTTAATCTAACAAGGTACTGAAGACTTACGAACTTTATTGTAAAACAAAAAAACTTGGTAAAAAAAAAAGCTCTGGTGTAATTTTTTTTTTAAATGGCGTGTTAGACCCTTTACCTTTCCGACGACAATAATATCATATTTATTTATTTTATTTTGTAATAATTTATTTTGTATTCACGAAAATGAACGATCCACAAGTAAATAAAAAAAATACTTAGAGAAGTAGAAAAATATTCCGTTTTATATAACTTCACTACCTTGCACAACATACAGAAAACTACAATGACGTTACATATATAGACACGTTATAGCCTTAGAATATTAACACTAAATGTGGCAAGCAAAACACACACGTTACCAGTAAATTCATCATTCAAATATCGGTCATGTATGACAAAGATGGACATTCATAGAATATATGTGTATGAACGAAACAGATCCGAAGTTCGGACCGCGTTCCATACTTGCTTGAAACGACCTCAAGCGACGCGTGACCGTTTAGTACTAAATCGGCTTAAACACCGATCACACCAACTAGCGTGATTATTGCTTGCCACTTTGAGAGCGCTACAACGTGTCTATATATATATATATGTATATATGTAACGTCATTGGAAAACTGCCGATTCAGATCGCTTCCGAGTTGCCCGCGTGTGCGGAACCGCGTCACTAAAGAGTAAGTAACCGGCTAGTAATTTCAATTACCAACCAGTTCAGTTTCTTTGACGTTTTGCCATTAGCGGCCATCTTTGTGAGTCGAATTATTTCCATTCTAGAATCAACTGTTCCCAACCCCTCAGTCCGTGCTTCGTCTATGGCGGAACGTGTAAACTTTTCAACAGTTTGTACGTCGGGCACGTTCCCCAAAATTCGGTTCTTACAAATATTAACATGACTAAATAGATCACTAACATTATCGTTAGCGGATAGAGATAACCAACTAGGCTAAGTGTGTATTATTCAAAGATTAAATCTCTGAGTTTAGAGTTACTCGCTTTTTCCTAAATCTTCAAACATCGTCTTGGAAAAATATTGTATTAATTTCAAATATGAATTACTCGAAACGGGGGATTTTGCCAAATTCAAAGCATTTAAGGAAATTTAAAGTGTTCAAACTGATAAAACAAACATGATTTGTGAGAACTGTTTTGAGATAATTCCATTTTGAGAAAATGATATTTCTTTGAGTAAAATGTTAGGTATTTAACCTTTTTTTTGTGTTATTAAGTGAGATTTTTTAGCTTGCTAAAAAATTTGCAACATAAAAAACCTGGTAGCTATAAAACCTCAAATAACCTCAAATCGAAGATTTTATTAAAATCGCTTACAAAAATTAATTTAAGTTTATAAAACTAGTGTCAAATATTTTTTAGGCTGTTTCAGTGGCATTGAAATTAGTTTATAAATTATAAATTAGTTCCTTGAGGCGTATGTGTGGTAAAACGATGTATGACCATGTGGATATCCGCAAAGAATGCTAGGTTGTTGTAAGCGTAAAAAAAATAATTAAGAAAGGGACGCTTAGATGGTTTGGGCATATAGAGCGAATGAACGAAGAAAGGAGTGTGAAAATAATATACGATGCGTAAGTGAATGGAAGAAGAAGTCAAGGACGCTCGAGGAAGACATGGCACGATCAAGTAAATCAAATGCGTGAATCGGGTCATGTGAAGAGTCAGAATAACAGCAGAGTATGTATGAGACGATGTATGAATGTGAATTAAGCAAGGAGTGTGTGCCAAGACGGAGTTATATGGCGGTCCGTCCTCTCTGCCTACCCCTGCGGAGAAACGGCGTGATGGTTAGTTAGTTAGACCGGTCGGTAGCTGAGTGGACACACGCGACAGATTCTCACCCGGGCATCGTGGGTTCGATTCCTCTGTTGGCTAAGTCCTCCATCATTGCACAAGCAACATATTCCGCTTATTATGATGGTAGTAGGAGTTTTTCAAATATTTTCGGGTTATTCGTGACTTGGAAATGTTCGTCTTTCTTTTTAAAAATAAAGTTTTAAAAACAAACTTAGGGATTTCAGCCAAAAGGTGGCTACCACTTTGCATGTAAGAGGATTTTGCACATATCTGAAAGAGATGCCAAAGATATTGACGTTTTTTATGTATGTTTTACTGTTAGTTTACATATTTTTAAAGCCATAGCCGATCTGGTAAAACTGAACATTGTATATCAAACATGAAAATAATACCGGAGTCATTAATTCAGAATATTTCACTTCGGGAGTTAACGATAAAATATCATGCGGGTGCATTTATTTTCCACGTTTTTTCATTTTGTTAACTCGCTTTGTTTTACCGGGATATTTGTATAAACCAAAAGCACTGCTTTTTTACTCCATTGTTTAACGCTTCGAATTTAAAAACAACGTGCATAAAACACGTTTATTTTAAATAAAAATCAACAATCAAAATACGGGTGCCAGCATTATATTATTGGATTTGATGAAGTGCTGTTTTTGTTAAATTTGAACGGTGTTTTTTTTTATGTCAACAAAACACAAAAGCTCGTCAATATTTCAATCTTTTGCATTGTTTACTATTGACTGCCAACGTTTTGTCACAGTTTTTCGAATCCACGCCTTTGGTAGTTTGGAGGTGAAGAATTTGTCAAGCCAATTCTAAAAGGCAGCGTTTTTGTTGAAGATTTCTCGTTAATTGTTGGATGGAGAACCCAAAGTCGACCTCCGTGGTTGAGGGGTTAAGATCCTTGACTACAAATGAGCATCCAGAGGTTCAACCAAACTGACTAATTATCACGCCGTTTCCTCACAGGGATAGACAAAGAGGATGGACCGCCATACAACAGTGTCTTGGCACACACTCCTTGCTTCATACATACTCTTCTATTACGACTCAAGCATTTGTTTAACTTGATCGTGCCATGTCTTCTTCGGGCATTCCCGGCTCCTTCTGCTATTCACTTTTGTGTGTCTTATATTCTCCTTACACTCCTTTTCTTCGTTCATTCGCTCTATATGCCCAAACCATCTAAGTGCCCCTCTTTCTTAATTATATTTTTTTAACGCTTACATCAGTCTTGCATTCTTTCCGGATATCCACATAATCATACATGGTCTTTTACCACACATACGCCTCAAGGAACACATCTCTAAAGCATTCGGTCTACGTTCACTCTTCCTCTGCCAGTTCCATGCCTCACTGCCATACATATCAGGGTTAGTATAAGCACTCCATTGTGGACTGCTAGCTTCGCTTCTTAGGATATTTTTTTTTTGCGCAAACAGCGTTCAGTCTTCCATTAATGGAATTTCCTGCATTTACCCTTCTTTCAATATCCTTACCAGCCTTTCTAATTCTTGTAAACATACTTCCTAAATACACAACTCTAAGTATATGCATCTACATATACATAGCCTGTTCAAAAATAAAAGGTGAATTTTGAATTTTCGCGGGCTATATAGATTCGATTATCGATTTTTTTTGTTTTGTTATGTTGGTAGACATATGTTTATCATATGTTAGCATTATCAGCCATTTTGGATAAGTGGTTTGTTTTTGACAACTGGAAAGGTTGGTCACGTTTTTGTGTGTTCTTCGATTTTTTACTTTTGAAAAAAATGGATCAAAGAATATGTATTAAATTTTGCGTTAAAAATGGAATAAAGTGCTCCAACGCACTTAAAAATTTGACTGTGGCATTCGGCGAGTCTACTTTGTCTCAAAAAAGTGTTTATAAGTGGTACAAGCGCTTCTACAGAAGGCCGAGAAGATGTTTATGACGATGAGCGTCCTGGAGTTTTTGAAAAACAAATCGTGGATTTTACTCATGTATTTATATATGTTTATTATTTTTCTTAATATATTTAAAACGGTTCAGTTCACCTCATTGTCAAAGTAATTTTCGTCTAGACTTTCCGTTCGATCAATCACTGTTACTTTAACATTTTTAGCAAAAATCCATTAGAAGCGAATGCCACTTCTCCAGTTGGAGTGTGTTTACATTTGAATGAATTATTCTACTCAATAAACTAACTTAAATATCTATTATTGACAGACTTCTCCCATTAAGGGAAGACTTTGTTAGTCCCCTGCAGCTTTTTAACTCGGTCGAACCGTTTAATACTGGCTCGCTATTTCCTAATCCAATTAATTAATTCAAATTCAAGTTCAGCATTTTGAACAGGTTCATTTGAAACTTTGCCAATGAGATCTCATTTAAGTTGTCTATGGGCGAATCGAAGGAAGACGGTATAAGGAATTAGGTTAGCATTCAGTATTCAAAGGAACTTTAACCTATAAATATTTATGGATACTCGGCTTTTAGGGAATGTGTTATGAAAAATGTCGAGTTATCTATGTTTTTTAGACTTAAGTGTGGTTTCCTATTAATTTTACACGTACATATCTACTTCGAAACCCTTAAGAAACTGCATATTAATTCTTGGTGTTTGAAAGAGAGAGTACGAGAACAGCGTGCAATATAGTTGTGAATGATGAATACTTGGAGCAAGTGAATGAGTTTGTGTATTTAGGAAATGTGTTTACGAGAGACGGAAAGGCTGATAAGGATATTGAAAGAAGGGTGAATGCAGGAAACTCCATTAATTAACGCTGTTGGCGCAAATAAGAAATTGTCCAAAGAAGCGAAGCTAGCAGTCCATAATGGAGTGCTTATACCAACCCTGATGTATGGCAGTGAGGCGTGGAACTGGCAGAAGAAGGATGAAAGTATACTGAATGCTGTGGAAATGAGATCTTTGAGACGGTATGTGCGGTAAAACCATGTACGACCGTATTAAAAATGTGGATATCCGGAAAGAATGCAAGACTGATATGAGCGTAATGAATAGGACGCTTAAATGGTTTGGGCATGTCGAGCGAATGAACGAAGAAAGGAGTGTGAAAAGAAATATATGATGCGAAAATGTGAATGGATCCGCCCGAAAGAATGGCAAGATCAAGTAAATCAAATACTTGAATCGGGTCATGTGAAGAGTCGAAGAGTATGTATGAGACGATGTATGAATGTAAATGAAGCAAGGAGTGTGTGCCAAGACACAGTTATTAAAAACGGCGTGGTTTTAGTTAGTTTGTTAGTCAAAAGTTTATTAACAAGGTATATTAAAATACCCGATACAAAACCTTTTTTTTAATATATGAAACAAACAACATGGCGCCACAATCGTCTTGAAATGACACTGCGAGCTAAAACTAGACATACTGACCGAGAAATTCTAGAATAAAATAACTTTGTGGAATTCATGACGTCAGAACTCACCTTTCGGGAGCTTTTTCTAATTTAGCACACAGATTTTTTGGTTTACAGTGAAAGACGTGACAGCAAAATTAGCAGCGAATTTTATAAAATCCATTCAGTTCTTATTTGAGTCCCGCAATTAAAATCACAATTGATGTCATCTGTCATCAATGCCTCCATGGTCGTCGACTACGAATAAGGTTAAAGCCCGGCGTGCGCCAATAACATTAAATTCATATAAAATAATAAAAAGTTTTTGCAGCACGTTTCAGAGTGGTAGATAGACCACCATTCAGTATGAATGTAAATGAACCGTGTTTGGTGACCAGATCTGAATAGCCAGGTACTTTCTAACCTTCCACGTTTCCATCTCCTTCCGTTCCCCACTACCTTCAGCCAACATACCCCAATTACTGGCGGTCCGTTCACTATAAAAAATAAATTAAAAAAGAGGTTCACATTACGTCACAAGTACCTAACGAGTTTTATAAAAAATATCCAGTTCTCATTTGATTGTACTTTCACTCGTAGATATTCCTGCCATTAAAAGCACAATTTTCTAATATTTCAGTAGGTTGTCACCTGTCATCGATCAAGAGGTTCATATGACGTCACAAGTACCTAAAATATGTATTTTTAATTCCAGATGTCTCCGCAGAACAGCGTCAACGGCAGCACCGTCGGCCTATCCGCCGCCTCCACCCTGGGCCGGCCCCCGCGGCGAAGAGACCACATCATCACCAACACCATCCCCGGGCCCGAGAGCTGCGTCTAATGCCGCAAGCCTGGTCCCGACCCCCCCGAAACCTACCCACCAACCTCTTCCTCCTCAATAAACAGTGTATACCGAATAATCGTGACAAAAACTTGTACATAATAATGTGTATATTAGTGTAAAGACATGGTATGAAACAGTAACCTTTTTATTATGTACCTCCCCGCAGAAGGCCTTGAGGCTTCTTCCCTCGGGTCTGTGTCACCTTTGAACGTGCTGCGCGGAGGGTATTTTTAAGTAAGTGCGGGAGTAAACCTGTGTTTAGGAAAGACACGTGTTTCAGGAGAGTGCAAAAGCTAAAGTCATTTTTACAATACATCAAAATGATTTTTTAAAATCGGTCACAATTGTTGGGCACGCGTTTGCCGCATCTCCCGGCGTCGCACCGGTGTCAATGATGCTAGTTAATCTTCCAATCACTTTCCATTAGTATTTGGAGTGCCTCACCAGACTTCTGAAATTTTTGAAAAAAAAAACAGTAATATGAGGTTTTTTATACACAAGAATTAAAAAAAATTTTAACCCATATTTCAAAACAATTTTGTGTTTTTTTTTTAAATTTGAACGATGCCATTTTATTTGTTAACAAGCTATAAACAAAAATTGTAACCTAACCTAACATAAACCTAATTGGATAAAAGGGTGAAATTCACTGAGGGAGTGTTATTAACAAAATCCAAGAATCTATTTTATCATATTTGTATTTTCAAGTTTTGTTTTTATTTTGATTTTATTTATTGCATGTATTTGTCAACAGTTATTGCAGACATGGATAAATGAAAATTCAAAACACTGTTTAATCTTTGATGAACTATTGCTAAGATATATCGAATAGCGCAAAAAAAACTTAGATATTAATTTATTATTCACTTCATTTTTGTAACTTGACACCTTTAGCATAAGCGGCCATGTGGTGATATTTCACAAAACGACGCTATATAAATTACCCAAGGTTCAACTTGCTCGTGTCTTCAATTATTTGATTTTAGTTGAAATATATTCTTATTACACAACGTAGCTAAAGCCGTTTTAAACCACCATTTATTTGTGCAGATATGTGTTTTATTTATCAAATAAAAGTTACTATGATCGCGCAAATTTACACTACTATTTTCCAAAGTCATTTTTAAGTCGAGAGCAAAATTACGATATTACCATATATTTTATATTCTTTATTGTTATTTTCATTAAACTTTAACAGAAATAATCACTAACTTCTATTATTTTATAATTCAAAAACTTAAAAACAATACGATTATTGAACGAACGAAAGTAATTTGTTCTGATGTGTTTTTTTTTAAACTTAGATATAATATTAAATCTGTATAGTAAATGTTATTGGTTCACAAAATAATGAAATGGGTGGACTTTTATTTAACATAAATCTTATGAAAAATGTAATCTTTACGTATAAAAAATAATCATAAAAACAAGTTGTTCTTATTAGTTTGGCGTCTACCAATGCAGGTCTGACAATTGTGCAATATGTCGCACATGGTCCGGGCTCGGTAGAAGTGAAACTAATAAATATCAAATATACAAGAAAAGGACTTGAGCATTAAAATTGCAAATCAATAAGGACATTTTAATATTGTATTGAAATACTTTTGCATTGAAGATATATTATTATATCATTCCTTACTATTTTACGATAAGAGAAAAGGCAATCAACTAACTATTTAAAATTTAGACCAAAAGGGGAAAATATTATTTTGGCATTTTGATAATTTCTCATGAGAGTGGCACAAAATCTTTTATTTTTACCATTGATCCGTTTTGATAAATCATTTATATGCAATATATATGACCTATACAAGACGAATAGACCTGTTTATCCAAATGGCTAATTGAAAATATACGTGTTTATCCAAATGGCTAAATCAAAAGATACGTGTTTATTCAAATGGCCAAATCAAGAGATACGTGTTTATCCAATGGCTAAATAAAAAGATACGTGTTTATTCAAATGGCCAAATCAAGAGATACGTGTTTATCCAATGGCTAAATAAAAAGATACGTGTTTATTCAAATGGCCAAATCAAGAGATACGTGTTTATCCAATGGCTAAATAAAAAGATACGTGTTTATCCAAATGGCAAAATATAAACATGTGTGTTTATTCAAAATGACTAATTTAAAAGATACATGTTTATCAGAATGGCTAACTGAAAAGATACGAGTTTATTCAAATGGCTAAATAAAAAGATACGTGTTTATCCAAATGGCTAAATTAAAAGTTACGTGTTTATTTAAATTACTAATCAAATATTTACATTAATCACACATACCTCTCAGGGATGACATTTCTACAGCATTCAGTCCACTTTCATCCTTCTTCTACCAGTTCCATGCCCCACTGCCATACATCAGGGTTGGTAAAAGCACTCCTCTGTGGACTGCTAGCTTATTGTTTCACTTCATATATTACGTTAAACCACAGAGTGATTGCTTCCAAGAACATATTAATATATGTCTCAATTGTTAATTGAATAAATACGTATTCATCTCATTAACCTAAATTATCTGGGACATGTCTTCTGTTTCTTTTCCATCCTTTCAATATTGATAAAGTCATTAATTGGCATGTATAAAAACCAAAGCAGTATATTATTTTTCCCTTCGGCCTTTATTTGCAAGATGAATTTTGAAATTTGATTACTAGATGAATAAGTCTGTACATTTTAAATTAATAAATAGGTAATGTAAATACGAAGTATTTTATCGACAACTTGTAAATGTAATCTTTGTTATATTATAAATGTATAGAAATGCGGAGAACACGCGCCCTGGGCGCTGTATACAATGTTGTTATTAATTTCTTTGAAAATTCATGTGTTTTACCGACCAACAGTTCTATAGTTTGTTATTAGATGTTATTTATTAGATTATATTTTATGATATTGCGTGTTTTGCTCAACGGTTAAAAAAATGGCCTTGTACAGAAAACATACATTGAAAATAAGGCCTAAATTGTATTGAAATTAAAAACTGTAATATTATTTTTTAAGTTTTTACGCTACCAATCGCACAACAGCTAGAGTCCGACAAACGAAAGAATTCGGCTGACGGCTGATGCAATTTGGCTGAACAAAAAGCGCATTTTGGCAGGAGGTGAAGTCAACCGGAAAAAATAGCCAACACCATTGTACGGATTGTCTAATTCCCGAACTGCTTTGGCAAGCTGCGCAGTAAACAAAGCGCCATCCGCATTCTTTAATTTGTTGACCTCTTCACAAATTAATACTATACATATATTACATCAATTCCGAAAGGAACAAAAATGTTATTATTATTAATGCCGAGAAACATTTTAACTTTTAAATTTCTTAGCTTTTATTATTGTTTTTAATGAAAGCGTTCTCGAGAATTCTTTATTTGTTGTTCTAATGTTAATTGACCCTGGCTTTAAATTTACATCTTGGGTGAGGGGTACTTATCTACGATATTTTCAATGTGAACAATGTTTTTTTTCTTATACTGGTAAAATCCTTCAAGCTCGTGAAAATTATCGTTATTCTTTAAAAAAATATTTTTCGTAATTTTTTTGTTAATCAATTACTTTTTTATATTCCATGCGATAAGAGGCAGATTTAACCACCTGGAAGCATTTTTGACCTACCAAAATCAATTTATAAAATATTGTATGAACTTTAATAAATTATAACAGACACTGGTAAGCAGTTCTAAAAAAAAAAATACGCTATTTTGCACTTCAAAATCCATTGAAAAAAATATTCAAGCTTTTCAAGCCATTTCGTGGATTTTTTTTTAAATAAAATTTAATATTTCCATGTGAAAACAAATTGAACATTTTTAACTCAGAGTACTGGTAAATCTGCCGCTAAATACAAAATGTTTTTTTTTTTTAAATGTACAAATCCGCAAACGTATCTGTGAAAGGGATCAAAACAGTAACTAAACCACTGTTTTTTGTTGGGAATTTGTATAACTACCACACTGCGTCGCCACCACTGTACAGATAATAATGTCGTAAGGGGACTCCATTGTAAAACTAATTCGTAAACGGGTATTCACTGAAATTATGAAGATATCTCAAACGAATGGAGAAAGCCACCGTCTCGACATATCCCCGATCCGAGTTGGAATTCCTGCGAATAAAACAGTTATGCACAATTTTCTTTTGTTCGGTCCTGCCTATAATAGTTCCACATATCCAGAAGCATTCCTCGGACATTCCGTGGTTTCGTCCCCGCATTATATTGCCTCGAGCTTTCCTCGCGGTATTTGTTTAAATTGAACGCCGCATGCGAAAGCATTCGATACATTCGAAATGGATTACTAAATTCCTTATGTAATTTGGATTCAGATTGAACTTCCGTCTGCGAACCCAAAAGTTTCAACTATTCTAAATTCGCCGAACTTCGCAGTGCTCTGCGTCCAATTCTATTCGTTGAACAATTGTTCCGACTGTAACTCTGTAATTCTGTAACTCTGCAGACGGTAGAGGTCACAATCAGCTTGTAAACAGACCCAAAATGGAGGAATGCAAGTGTCTTAGTTAACCTTATCTTCAATTAATGAAATTCCCTAATTATCGCTTCAATTTACTGCCGAAGAACTTTGTGTCGCACCGACCTAAACAATGGGAACACGCATCAAATCGCCATTACCCGGTATCATTGTTGTTTCGCAAACAATTCGCCGAACGTTTCGGTCGATTTTGGCCGATCAATTCGGGATATTTGAATTCAGCCTCATTCCGTCGGACGTTTCCAACTAGCGCTTCCTGCCGCGCCACGTAAGAAGCCCCGAATCCATTAATCCGGCGGCGTTTCTGTCGTAATAAATTTTAAAATTGACAAATAATCGCCGCGCTAAATGACAGTTGCGGGAATAATGGCGGCGTTTCCCGCCCGAGCCGCCGTCTCCCGCCTTCCGGTATCGGCGCCCGGTTAGACTTCCGCCAGAGAGGCGCGAGTGTAAATTCGAACCGCCGCGCCGTATTAATTACTCTTCCAAATTCAAACGAGGCGAATATCGCTGTCGGGTCGTAAAAAGTTTATTTCGCGCTTGGCTGACCGCGGTTATTACCTATATCTCGCCGATGACCTCGTCACTACCGCAGCAATACGTTGGCGAAGAAATCATTTATTGACAATTGATACAACCTCGTTTATGCCCATAAGTATCGCAGCGAATGTTGAGGCAAACACAGTACTCACACAAACGTATTGCTTGCATACAGCATGTTGTTATACGACTTCACAAAGAAAATTCCAATGGCACGACGGTTAATTCAGTTTTTTCGAACTTATTTTTTAAAAAAAGCAATCTTTTCGAATATTCAAAACCGATCATCGTAAACACTTGTCGTCCCTTTTTCGCCAATAGCAAAAATTAGGCTAGATCAAGATAAAAGGCTGTTTCTCAGTGACTTTTCGCAAGGACATCGCTGTCGTAAGTGTGTAGATATGCACCAATACACACAACCCCACGTACGTAGTGTTCGAGTCAACTCTAATCTCGTAACTTACACATGTTTGATATAATTTTTATTACCTTAAGTTAAGTTTCAGCACAACATTATAAAAATATGATATTTATAAAGTTGCAGAAATGATCTGACAAATCAGACGAGATTCGTTTTTTTTAACCAACTTAGAGCTGGTTTTTTCTTCGGTGATATATCTAAAGCAAATGTTAAAATCTAAACATTTTGTAATTATTTCATATTTTCAACTCCGTTACAACATTAAAACCTTAAATATTAACGGTGGTAACTCTCATTCAAACAACTGAATAACCGTAGGTTTTAACTAACGCCCTTGAGGTGATTTTCCCACAAAAACGGCGCCATAAAAGTTATCCATTTATTATTATTATTATTATTATTACTATTATTATTATTTTCAAGCTATACCGCGAATAAAACAACCGGGCCTTAGTTCAAGAATATTCAAATTTAACGTTTTGAATTAACAGTTTTTTTTTTTTTGTTTCTTTCATTAAAAAATATTACCTTATAAAAATAACGCACTGGGTCAAATCTAGACAGTGGTACAGTGTTTTTTTCTCCATTTTGTAAAATATAAACAATTACGAATGCACCAAGCTTTCGTTGTTATTTTACAACAATCCTCTAATGTTTGACGTTGTAGATTATAACAATTTAATTTGTTTTATAAATAAATATTTAATGCCAAATTTTGTACATGCGCTGTAAGCTAAATTTTATAAATTTTTAAACGCCGATGTAAGTTTATAAGCATCGAGCTTTAAGCCTTAAATGGAAACATGTATTACCCAATGTGAAATTCTATCTAGAAAATTATTTTAAAGAGATCGTTATTATTGTAAAATATAAATTAATGTCATATTTATTTTCAACTGTTTTGTGTTTTAGAGAATGATGTAAATAAACTGATGTACTGCTGAAGGAAAATTAACTTGTGTTCTTTTTATTATAAAACCTCTATAGCCGAGAGGTTAAGATCCTTGCCTCCCGATCCCGAGATCGCGGGTTCCAAACCCCGTCTAATTTTTATTTGATTTATTTAATAATAACTTTTTTTAAAGAAAGACAAACATTCCCGGGTTACAAATAATAACCTGACAATATTTGAAAAACTCCTACTGCCATCATAATAAGTAGAAGATGTTGCTTGTGCAATGATGGAGGACTTAGCTAGCAGAGGAATTAAACCTACGACACTTGGGTGGGAATCCACTCAGCTACTAACCGGTAACAAACAAATATATTGAGTGTGTTTTGGTCAAAGGCGTTAATTCACATATTTTTGCAAGCAAACTTAGACCTAGTTGTTTGAACTTCTGTCACATTTTACACTGTTGCAAATCGATGATTATCGTCATTACGATTTGTCACCGTTACCACTTCAAATAATTGTTTCCGTCAACCACCGATTCTCTGCCCGTTTCAGCATTTGATCAAATTATGATCAGGTGTCAGGCATAACAGCACGACCGTTATGCTATCACTAAGGCCTAAATTTCCTTGCAAAAAATGTGGAATAACGCCTTTAACCTCGAGACAGTCGATATAGTAAACATTTCGACAGGTGTCAGAGTGGTAGATACTCTAAGTATCGCCCTGGTGAAAGACCACCATTCAGAATCGAAACGTTGCTTGAAATGGCTTTAGCCGTGTTTGGTGACCAGATGTGAATAACCAGGTATTTTCCAACCTTCCTCTTTCTCATCTCCTTTCCCTCCCCACTCCCTTCAGCCTCGCAACATACTTCCATTGGGGATGCCATAGTCCTACCGGCTCCGGCCAGTTGGGACTCTGGTGCGGTATTCACATAAAAAATGTGAATATATATCTATAAATATGTAATCTAACGATGATTTTATTTCAATTTTTTTACCTCTCCCTACTAAAATACTTATTTCAAAATGTTTACAGTTTTTATTGCAAAGTATTGTTACCATTATACGGTTTTCGATCGGATATTTTCAAAGATTGTGAAATTGACCAGTGTGACTTCGGGCCCCGCATCGAGAGGAACTGCAGCTAGAAATCAGCGAGTGTATAATTTTGAAACCCACGTTTTGTGATTCTTTGAATAAACCAGACAGCCAATAAACGATCAAGAATTTGCAACAATTGGTGAGTGTCAACTAGTTTAACATCTATTATCCAAATTCTGCAATCATTATATCTAAAGGTTATAGTTTTTTTTTATATTAACACTAATTGTAACCCGTAAAAAATCACAGGATGTAACCTTAGATGAATTAAATAATGTAGATACCTCAGAGCAATAATATACAAGAGTGAGCGCTGTTGTAGTCGGTTTTGATGAGTTTTGCCGAACTCGGCTGCACCTGGGCGTGGCTAGGACTAAGGATAGAGTATTTATACATCCATTCATAGCACTTGTCGACATATATTTATTTATAAACAAAAATATAGCATGTAACCTAATGAACCGTTGAGTTTTGTTAATTTATTTCGCATATCAAAACGTGTGGGCGGAGTCAACGGAGACGCGGGACACGAAGAACATTCAAACAATACTTTAAAGCGGTGTGATAATTTAGGAGATTGTGTTATCTCTTTCTTTCTCATAGTGTACGACGTAAAAACCCGGAGAAAGTGATTTATCCCAAATTGTATTGGTTGGTTAAAAAGAATTGGCTCTCTCTTCATATATTGTTACTTCAAGGTAGATACGTTACTGAGACAACGCGCGTGAATGCATTAAAACGAGTCCACGAGGCATACCTGAGATATACTGCGTTTAGTATCACACAAACATTCGTTCGACAGACAAGCAGCTGTCACCAGCTGTCACAAACGCGTCGCTGAAGGCTCCTTTCTGAGAAAAAATGCTTTGAGAGGTGTAAAAATCATTCGGGAGCAAAAAACTTATCTCAGAGAGTTTCTTTCCATTGATAATTACCCACAAATAACTTATTATTTCAATTCAATAAATACAATTTATTATTTACAAGGTTTTTAGCTACTCGAAAACGGTGTGAGATAGCGAATGCAGAAATACATAAGTGTGTGAAGAGAGCCACGAGTAGCGGCGCGATACTCGATTATAAAAGTAGCGTGGGACGTTCATATAGCTATCTCATCCGTACACACATATTCTTTGAATGGCTATCCTTTTCATAATCGGGTGAAACGGCAAACAAGACGGTACCAGTGGTGCTACATTTTTCGCAAGATTTGTATGAATATGACGTGTCTTGTATTTTCTGTCTATGGATGTAACAAGACTTGCCAAGAAAAAATATTACTTGCTTTAATCCACTCATTTTTTATGTAGAATAATGTCTGCTAAAATACAGTATACGTAGGTTCTTTATTAGGTAGAAGGGGATTTGAAAAAATTGTTTTAAAATTTCATAGGTAATTTCAATTAACATCAGTTTGACGCCCTCTGTGATAGGGTGGTAAGAGGCTAGACTACGAATCAAGAAATCGCGGGCTTAAACTTAAAATTTTATTTGATTAATATTAATTTGTCATAAAACATTTAATTGATGTAAAAATAATATATAGTATATTTGCGGCACGTTCCAGAGTGGTAAATACCCTAAGTATCGCCCTGGTGAAAGACCACCATTCAGAATCGAAACGTTGCGTTGCTTTAAACGACTTTAGCCATGTTTGGTGACCAGATATAAATAACCAGGTACTTGCCAACCTACCTCTTCTCCATATCCTCCCCCTCCCGCAACATATATATATATTTTTTTATTTTTTATTAATATGTGTCAACACATTCAATCAATATAAAATAATATATTGAATATTTGCGGCACGTTTCAGAGTGGTAGATACTCTCAGTGCCTACTTAGAGTATCTCTCTGGTGAAAGATCTCCATTCAGAATCAAAACGTTGCTTGAAATGGCTTTAGCCGTGCTTGGTGACCAGTTGCGAATAGCCTTTCCATTCTCAACCTTCATCTTCTCCATCTCCTTCCCCTCCTCACTACCTTCAGCCACACAACATACCCCAGTTGGGACTATTAAGTTACTTAAGTTACAAATTTTAAAAAATTCCACTCGTACAGTCGTACGTACTCACAAAGGAATTTTTATTTAGTTAATAATAATAATAATAATAAAGTTTTATTCCAGAAGGTATGCAGGAGTAGTGCAATGCAATACCTTCCATTATTGATAATAATACATAGTTATAAAAATAATAAAATAAAAGTTGTAATACACACAATTATAATAATAAAGAAAAATAAACATAAATTCATAAGAAAAAAATATATATAATAATACTAAATCCATCGAATTTCGCAGTCTTTTTAATGGTTGTTATTTTTATTTAGAGCTGGCCCTTTGAAGAATTTATATCAACAGGATTCTTCCAGAGCTTTCTATGATTAATATAAGTCCGCCATTAATTTACTTCCGCCATCAACACCATTGCTCACGTGTTATTTTTCCAGTGAGGTAATTGGTGTAGCATTCGGTAGGCATCATGAAAACAACAATTCAGTGTGATAATAATAAAATAACACATGCTTAGGCTTAATATGCATATCTTAGGATAGATTTTGGGGCGCTGGTACAGCGGAACATATAGGTACATCTCGTTTATAAGTAAGGGTATTGTCTATGAAACTTTTTTTAATACCAATTGAAACGTATGTTTTTTTCTTCTATGAAACTTTTTTAAATACCCATTGTGAAACGTGTGTTTTTTTTCTTCCTAACATCGTTTCAGCATTAATTTTTATTCTTCTTCAGCCTTCAGAAAAACCCCTCCTAAAAATCTTTTCATATTAGTCAATAGATGTCACTACTGCTACAATTCCCAACAAAAACATGAAAATACTAGACGCAAGGGATTATATCGGAGCATAGACAATATATTGAAACATAGACAATATTTTGAAGCATAGACAATATGTTGAAGCATAGACAATAATTAAATTGCCATATTTAAATGCTTCTTAGAATTACAGGCCCAAAGTTTGTAGCTTATCGATATTTCCGACACTGCTGATGCGTAGGTACCGGATTACTTTTCCCTAACGATTTATTTTTACGGTAGGTACCTACCTTCAGGTCCTGGATCTTACCAACAACAGGTGTTACATTATATTTGTATCCTATTTTAATAAATACCACCCGGTTTCACCCACTAAATTGTTTTTGCTCCCAGTAGACGCCAACACTTTTGTTATATCTCCATATCTTATGATGGAAATGACGTTATAAGCTAAAAATAATTAAATTTTAAAAAATAATTAAAAAAACTTACGTTTACGTATTACTCATTTGACTACTCGGTTTCGTCGAAGATTTTGATTTAATTTTTTTTATTGAGCTATTGAAAAAAAATTTACAAAATATCTGACATTATACTGTCTTATATTTTACACTTCAATTAATAGTTTAAAGCTCCATATTTTATGTCACAAAGACGAATATATGGAGGCTTGTCGTAGCTTGAACATATTTGTATGAGATTCATAACACCAAAGCTCACCGCTAGCGAATTGTTAGTGGTATCTGACAAGCAAACAGATTTTCTGCTTCATAGGATTAAATACAGAATAAATTATTATTTTTACTCCAATTAAAGGTGTGAAATGTTAATACTGTGCCAACATGTCCACCGAAGTGTCCTACCAAAATAATTTGTTGATGGCAGATTATTTTTTATTACAAATTGGTCAAATTAAAACTCATAATATCACACTAATTTTTTTTTAATCACTTACGTTGTTGTTTTTTCTGACGTGATCACTTCACGACGGACTCCGTGGTCCAGTAGGTAAGACGCTCGACTATGATTCCAGAGGACGCGAGTTCAAAATCCGGCGTGCGCAAATAACTTTTATCTAAATAATATGTGTCATAACACATTTAATTCATATTCAATATTAAATAGTATACTTGCAGCACTTTCCAGAGTGGTAGATATTCCGAGTATCGCCCTGGTGAAAGACCACCGTTAAGCAGTGGCGGCTCGTGACTTTTTAGTGTGGTAGAGTGTTGTGATTGAAAAATACGACGTAATTAATGTTGTTGTAGTCGAAAATGGTTTTAATTTTTTTTTCTAAATTTTAATTTTTTGTATGAAGATTTTCAGGATTTTTCAGTTTCGGTAGTGCACTGCAACGCTTGCTGAAAAATGTTCATACATAAAATGAAATTTCAAAAAAATAATTAAATCATTTTCGGCTATAACAGCATCAATACTGACGTTTTCTTTCAATCTTAGAACTCTAGCACACAAAAAAATCACGAGCCGCCACTGCCGTTGAGAATCGAAACGTTGCTTGAAATGGCTTTAGCCGTGTTTGGTGACTAGATCTGGATTGCCAGGTACTTCTTAACCTTCCTCTTCCCCATCTCCTTCCCCGGTCCCCTACCTTCAACCTCACAAAATACCTCGATTGGCGATGCCATAGTCCCGTATAAGAATCGAAACGTTGCTTGAAATGGCTTTAGCCGTGTTTGGTGATCAAATCGGAACAGTCCTACTAGCATAGTCCTACTGACCACAGACGGTTGGGACCAGTTGAGACAAATATAAATAAAAAACTCTTAACAATAATAATATAAATATTATTATTGTTAAGAGTCTATACTTATATTTATTATATTATTTGGATAATTTGTATAGCGCCGTTTTTGTGAAAAATCACCTCAAGGGCGCTGTGGGCTTGTGCGGAATTTACAAAAATAAAATATTACATGAACAGTGTCAACACGACCGATCGGTAGCTGAGTGGACAAACGCGTCGGATTCCCACCCGGGCGTCGTGCGTTCTATTCCTCTGTAAGCTAAGTCTTCCATCATTGCACAAGCAACATCTTCCGCTTCTTATGATGGCAGTAGGAGTTTTTCAAATATTGTCAGGTTATTCGTAACCCGGGAACGTTTGTCTTTCTTTTAAACTAATTTTTTTTTTTTTTTAACATGATTTTACTAGCCGATAATAGTTGCATTGATCTCTATAATTACAGACAGAAAAGCAGTGCTAAAATCATGACGCAAGAGCTCATCGTTCGAGAGTTTTGCTACTTTACATACAAAGATTTTCTGCTAAGATGTAGCTAGGTACGTAGGTACTGTGTTTTTTTTTTGCTATTTTGCAAAGATGCTATTTTAATATACCGATTGTGTTTAGGTCAAAGGCGTTATAACACATTTTTATGCAATGAAATTTAGACCTAAAAAACTAACTAACCAACCATCACGCCATTTCCCCGCAGGGGTAGGCAGAGATGACGGACCGCCATATAACTCTGTCCTGGCACACACTTCTTGCTTCATTCACATTCATACATCGTCTCATACATACGTTTCTGTTATTCTGACTCTTCACATGACCCGATTCAAGTATTTGACTTACTTGATCGTGCCATGTCTTTTTCGGGCGTCCTCGACTTCTTCTTCCATTCACTTTCGCATAATGTATTCTTTTCACACTCCTTTCTTCGTTCATTCGCTCTACATGCCCAAACCATCTAAGCGTTCCTTTCTTGATCCTATTCATTACGCTCACATCAGCCTTGCATTCTTTCCGGATATCCACATTTTTAATAATAGTAATTTAGACCTTAAAGATAACATAACAGCCATGCTGGTATACTTGACTCCTGATCATAATTTGATCAAATGCCGAAACGGGCCGAGAATCGGGAGATTCTTAAAATTTAACGGTAAAAAAGATCATAGTGGCCCCAATCATCGATTTGCGACAGTGTAAAATGAAACAGTGGCTAAATACACGTGGCGGCCTCCGTAGTCGAGTGGTAAGACGCTCGACTACGAATCCAGAGGTCGCGGGTTCAAGCCCGGCGTGCGCAAATATTTTTTATTTGATTGATATGTGTCATAACACATTTAATTAATATATAGTATATTTGCGACACGTTCCAGAGTAGAAGATACTTTAAGTATCACCCCGGTGAAAGACCACCATTCAGAATCGAAACGTTGTTTGAAATGGCTTTAACCGTGTTTGGTGACTAGATCTGAATAGCCAGATACTTTCTTATCTCCTTCCTTCCCCACTAACTTCAGCCTAACAACATACCACGATTGAGAATGCCCTTTGAGGACATGGAGAGGTGCGAAATAATGTAGTCAGGATTGATGACTTTATACTGACTCGATAGAAAGAAACAAAGATATATTAAACGATGTTGGATAGCCTTTTAGTTACCGCCCACATAGAATTCGGACATTTTTAAAAAACATTTGAACACATTAATCAACACAAATATAGGAAATAACCTCAAAATCCGAAGATGTATGTTATGCGACTCGATGATGTGAAGTTAGCACGGACGGAGAACAACTTTACATACTACTTAGAAGTGCTGCGATATTATGTGACGACTTTTCTTGTCTCTTTCTCTCTCATGGTATACGACGTAAAAACCCGGAGAAAGTGATTTATCGCGAATTTGTATGGGTTGGGTAAAAATATTAGCTATGCCTCCTTAAATCGTTACTCCAAAAGGATGCCATAGTCTCACTGGCTCTAGACGGTTGAGAGCAGTTGGGACTCTTGTGCGGTATAAAAATTAAAAAGGTCTGCTTGCGAAAAATGTATAATAACAACTTTGACCTAAACACAGTCGATATATTATATTATAATTTATCGAAGGAAGCAATCACTTTGTAGCTTGACATTATAATTTAAATAAAAATATTTTTAGTTTTAAGCCACTTTATTTATACACATATAACAATTCGACCGGTTTCGGTTAAACTTAACCTTCTTCAGGAACGTATATATGTAAACAGTTTATATATATACGTTCCTGAAGAAGGTTAAGCTTAACCGAAACCGGTCGAATTGTTATATGTGTATAAATAAAGTGGCTTTAAACTAAAAAAAAAATTATTTAAATTATAATATAATAATGCTTTATATTTATCATTTCAACTGCTTCTTGTAAATATATATTGTGTTACAAAGTAGTACGATGGATTTTGAGGTTATATATTCAAAATGATTGCATATTTTGTCCGTCTGCGCAGGTACTAATACGGACCATTTAATAAATAACAGTCAAGCACAAGGTGTGTTTATTATCTATAAAAATAGCGTTGTGACCGCTTTGAAAGAACTACTTCTTTTGGCAACAGTTCCTACTTCACTCATTGTTCATTGAACAAATACTTCAAATGAAGTCGGTAGTTCAGTTTAGCGTTCATTCATTTCAATAACTTCATTTCATTGAACAAATACTTCAATTGAAGTTGGTAGTTCCTTTTAGCGTTCATTCTTCAAGTGGAGCAGTACAGTCGCGAAGGTGAATTTTATTGTGGCGAGGAACCGGTTCCAGGTATTTTTACTATGAAATCTCTATCGACTAGAAGGTGCTTTTCGGCGAGGAACCAGTTCCAGTTCCAGTTCTTTCGTTTTCAAATCTCTACCGACTAGTATTTTTTATTTAGGCAAGGAACCGGTTCCAGTGCTTTTCACTTTCTAAACTTTACCGACTAGCATGTGCTTTTTTGGCGAGGAACCGGTTCTAGTTCTTTCCACTTCCAAAGCGCCGGAACCGGATAAATTCAAAACTCTTTTTTCCGAGTTCGACTTCAATTGAAGTGTTCACTTCGAAGGGTTCATTTTAAAGAACTAACAATTTGTGAAGCATTCACAAAACATTGAAGTTTTTCCCAACGCTATATAAAACATTTCAGCATGCGATAACTAGATCAAGCTTCAACTTGACGGCTGTCAGATCTGATGCAAGACTGCAGACTACAGCGTCAGACTTGGTGTCTGACATCGCCAGGGTCAAAGACAAACTCATCAACAGTCAACACTCAATACAGGGTCAGGGTCAGAGATAAAAAAAAACGGGGTCAGAGTCACGATCGATGAACGAAGCTATAGCGATATAACAATAACGTTACGATCTTAGAGTAAGAATACATCTGGAGAGAGAGAGCTAAATAGTTTTACCCAACCTACACAAATTTGTGATAAATCACTTTCTCTGGATTTTTACGTCGTATACCATGAGAGAGAAAGAGACAAGAAAAGTCTTCACACAGTATTGCAGCACTTCTAGGTATGAAAGAATGTTCTCCGTCCGCGCTAACTTCACATCATTGAGTCGCATAAATTACGTAAACGGATTTTGAGGTTATTTCTGTGTTGATTAAAAAACTTGCAGTGGTTATACAAATAAATCAAACATGATGGTGATATGTTCTATGCGTGAATGTACAAATAAGACCAAACAAAGATTATGAAACATCACTTTTCAGAGATATTTCTACAGTTTTGAATATTTTTGCCCGAAATTTAGAATTTTCACATTTTTAATGATACAAAGACATAAAATCAACCAAAAGCTTCCGTTTTATTGAAGCAAGCCTTCTGTTATTATTGTGTGCGTGATGTTTTGACTTTATAAATCATTTTAATGGTGTATTGATATTGTTTTGTAATGTGTTCAAATATGTTTATTAAAAATGTCCGAATCCCATGTGGGCGGTAACCAAAGGCTATCCAACTTCCTTGAACATATCTTTTTTCTTTTTCTATCAGAGTCAGTATAGAGTCAACAATACTGACTACACTGTTTAGCAAAGGTATCTCTCCATGTATATTCTTTAAAAAATGAGAAAGTGATTTGTCGTAATTTGTATAGGTTGGGTAAAAATATTGAACCTCTCTCGATATGTATTCTTGCTATGAGGTAGGTACACACTGATTACATTTATTGGTTTTTGAACAACAGAAAAAAGTCAGAGCTCGTCGCCATTAGAAACCTATATATTTGTAGATTAAGTACCCACATTAGTCGAATAGTTAAAATAACATTTTATCTACAAATATAACATTATAACAGTCTACTGGTTTCGTCTATGGATCTAAAGTAAATAACATCTTCTAACACAATAATGAATTATTTATCTTTTGATCTGAATTCCTGATTGATCTATTTCCATTTGAGACTACCCCATTGATGTAAATAATAAGAGACATCTATGTTTTAGTAATTAAGATCAATAATGAAAATTGACCAAAACTTTACTTATTTAATATTCCGTTACTCAGAATCTTTGGCAAACCTCTTGGTAGAATACCTTTGTGAATAAATGTTATTTAAAAGGGGAACCAGTCCATTCATAAAGCGTAGGCGTCTTTTTTATGTGAATACCGCACAAGAGTCCCGATTGTCTGAGCCAGTGGGACTATGGCATCCCCAATTAGACGTAGTTATGCAAAGCATCCAACCCCAAAAAGATGAAACCGAGAAAAAGGCGTTTGAAAATATGATGATACAAAAGCAATAATATGCGGAATTTGCATTTGTAAAGTGAATATCAGTGTTTTTTTCTTTGTGAGTGTAATTTATGAATTATCAATGCATTGATTTAAAAAAATGTATTTCTTATGTTACCCTTCATTTCAACGTTTTTAAACTTTAATTTAAGTCAAATATCTCAAATTACCAAAAATCTATTCTATTTGGAGCTTGGATGTTTTCAGCAGATAGAAATCTCGTATTTATCTTTGGGAAAATATATAAAACTCGATTTTGGCGAATTGTGGGTTGAACGCTTTCTGTTTAACTACGTCCAGGTCTGTTGTGAGGCTGAAAGTAGCCACCTCAGGTCTGGAGTCCTAAAATACCTGAAAAAACCTCGACTCTGTGCAGAAACGTGAGGTCTATTTGATATATTCTCCTATCTTAACCTTAGATGACTTAACAAACGGATTGCAATATTTGGAGCACAGATTTTAGGTGGAATTGTGTTCTTGTTCTACCGGCATTTCAATGGAAGGTGCTCAGAGGGACATGTGTCATTGATCCCTTCGGCACCGGTACATAGCCGGGAAACTCATCAAACGCGCGTTCAACATTTGTACACGGTTGACATTCGATACGTGAGAACGGGTCGTTTCGACTTTTTTATGTTCAATAGCTCGGCTGTGGAATATTTACCGGCCTCTGTGTTTCCTCCCACGTACAGCATGAGTCTTTTCGAGACCCAAGTTCATTCCTTCCTTTCCTCAGAAGACCCTCCACACAGCATCCCCATGATGCCTCTTGTGTGGAGCTAATGTTTTAAAAAAGTGGGGAGAGGAAGGAGATGGGAAAGAGATGGGAAAGAGGAAAGTTGGAAATAACCTGGCTATTCATATCTGGTGACAAATATATTGTACATTATTTTATATGAATTGAATGAACATACACATATTAATTGAATTTTATTTATTTGCACACTTCGGTATTTGAACCCGCGACCTCTGGATACGTAGTCAAGCGTCTTTACCACTCGGCTACGGAGGCCATCGTTATCCAAATGTTCAAATTTAAATATAGTGTACCTATAATTTATTCACAATCATTACTAACACGGAACCAGCACTACAAAGGTATTCAGTTGCACAAATTTATATGTGCAGACAGCCAGGTGCCTTAAGAGTCCGGCCTTAAACTCGAGACTTCAACGTCGAAAATTTGTTGTGTGTTGGGGAGAATTCATAATTGTTCGATTTGGTTGTTTTGCCAAGTGGCTATCGGAAAACATAAAAAGCGACAAGACTTCAAACTCGGAGGTCACGCGTTCAATCCTCTGCTGGATAAGTCCTCCATATTTTTGTTTATAACAATATGTAAAGCCATAATATTGTAATTGTGCTACCTGAATGGATGTATTAATCACTTTCTAGAATTATAAATTGTAAGGTTCTATGCTTGTAGTAACCTATACAAATAATATGGCGATTCGGTTTTACTTAACCTTTTACAAACTTGCGATATGCGACATAAATCAATTTTCAAATAATATAGCGGTTTTACGTATTCTAAAATTTTTGTCTCCGTCTCACAATACTGTCCCAAAAAGTGTTTTACAAATAAACATAACTGGCATCACGAACATTCGATATGAATGGATATTTTTAATACCGTTTTTCCCTCTACAATACATGTGAAAAGTGGCGGTACAAATAAACAAAAATATTCAGATGACATAAAAAAGTTTTGATGGACTGCAGAACACTAACTGCTCATTATACTCAACGGTTTTTTCAGAGAAAAAATGTTCTATTTATTCTTTTGTTTATTTGTATGTGTGAAAAAGTGGCTATGTAAATAAATGAAAACATTTTGTCGAAATGTGCTAGAATGAAGAACGTCCCAACGACTGCTCTAGCCCTCTAAAGGCATAATCGTACGGTTGAAGAAAGACGTTGTAAAATAAATAAAACAGATAAACTTTTGTTTATAACCACTTTATTATTCACTGCCTGCGCGGAAGGTTTCAATAAATTCCATCATCAGTACAATATTAAAAATTAACCTAAAATACAAAATGCTGAGATAATATATACATATTTAGAGTGGAATGGGAAAGAGAAGGGGTAACAGGGAAGCGTTCCCTCAATTACCTCTTCTCCTTCTCATTCCGGCTCCGAAATATGTATATATTTTCTCAGCATTTTGTATTTTAGGTTAATTTTAATATTGTACTGATGATGGAAGGGTACTTCCGAAACCGGTAGACATAATATTGAATAATAAAGTGGTTATAAACAAAGTTTATCTGTTTTATTTATTTTATATAGTCTTTCTTCAACCGTACTATTCTTGAAGATTCTTCAGTCAGGACGTTCTTCGTCTACCGGCATATTGTTTTCTTCATTCTAGACATTCTAGACAAACATCCCGAGTTACATAGAACTTCAGAGCAATAATATACAAGAGGGAGCGCTTCTGCAGTCAGTAATGATGATTTTTGCCTGAATCGGAAACAATTTTGAAAACCTGAATTTTGCCCGAAACCGGTAGACATAATATTGAATAATAAAGTGGTTATAAACAAAATTTATCTGTTTTATTTATAAATATGGCAAGCCACAAAGTAAATGCTTTTTACAAGTATGGACTATATAAAAATCTAATTGTAAATGGTGTAAGAGGACAACCACACCCAGAAGAGGACGTTTATAAATGGTGTCTTTCTAAAATGTCTCATTTTATTTCTATGCCGGCCGTTGTGTAAATAACATCAATCACAGATGACCGCCATCATTTGTAAATCCAATCTTACAGTCGGCGTCTATTTTGATTTGTGTATTTTTAGTCTTCCGTAGACGCTATGTCACAAAACATGTGATCGCTTTTGAGCGTAGGAAGGAGTCTGGCTCTCGAAGAACGAGCAGAATCCAAATTATAACAACCGAGTTATATTAAAAAATAAAACACTTTGTTACGTCATCTAATATCATCGAACCCTTTCTACTCTTCATATAAATGTCGCAAATGAGGTGGCTAGGCCCCTTCTTCTGAAGATGCTGTTTTCGATTCCAGAGGGAAGACGTCGAGTGGGCCTCTTATTGGCATACACAGAGGTTTTGATCAGGGTAGTAGGAAAAACAGCAGATTAATTAATAATAGAGATGGGTACCAACAGATGTCACTGATTGCTATTGGATTTGTTCTGTAAAAGCACTGCCTAGACACCAACGCAAATAAGCCACTTAAACTCGCGCACATCTCACAGCATACATATTTTATGAAGTCTAGTCCTAGAGAACATATCGTCGCTGTAAAGACAATAGGGCTTAAGCGACGCTTTGGTCAAAAATGAGTTAAATAATCAGTTTTGGTCAGTTCTTTTTTCTGCATCGAAAGTAGTACTGTATCAAAATATATCTAGCTGTTAGAAATAACAGCTAGATGCCGCCAACGTCTAACGTTATTGACGAAAATTTGCGCTAACAGTTAGATATTATTACTAAAAATATTAGTACCTACATACGAATATTCTTCGACGCTATTATTATTGTATTAGCGTTAGCGCCAAGTAAACAAAAAGGTGTAAGAGTTTATGCATCGTAAGCGACATTATGTGTATCTTTTTATACTTTCTTACTAAACGTATTTGTGGAATATCCTATCCGAAACGCGCGATACGTAGCTCCAAGAGTCAAGCGAATAAAATAATGGCTAGGTAAAATAATGACGGCACCTAAAATGTAACTGTTATGTATAATTCTCCGAATGTCACCAAAATATCTAACAGCTAGATATATTATAACGATGCCTCGTATTGTCATGTACCTATTATTTTAGTCTTTAAAAAGGTGTAAAGAGTGTGTGCGTCGTCGACAATATTATACGTAGTTTGGAATAATCTTTTGGTTATACTTCTTCTTACTAGACATCTCTGTGAACTTTCCTATCCGAAACGGCCGATACGTAGCGCCTAGAATCAAGTGACGAAAATAATGACAAGTCAAATATATCTAACAGCTAGTTATATTATAACGACGCATCACATTGTCATGTACCTATTATTTTATTCTTTAAAAAGGTGTAAAGAGTGTGTGCGCCGTGCACAATATTATACATAGTTTGGAATAATCTTTTGGATATATTTCTTCTTACTAAACATATTTGTGGACTTTCCTATCCGAAACGGCCGATACGTAGCGCCTAGAATCAAGCGACGAAAATAATGACAAGTCAAATATATCTAACAGCTAGTTATATTATAACGACGCATCACATTGTCATGTACCTATTATTTTAGTCTTTAAAAAGGTGTAAAGAGTGTGTGCGCCGTGCACAATATTATACGTAGTTTGGACTAATCTTTTGGTTATATTTCTTCTTACTAAACATATTTGTGGACTTTCTTATCCGAAACGGCCGATACGTAGCGCCTAGAATCAAGTGACGAAAATAATGATAAGTAAAACATATATAACAGCTAGATATATTATAACGACAATGTCTTTTCATCGAGCTGTTATTTTTCAACAGGGGATTATTATTATTAAAACCAATAGGCTCGTTATTCATTATTTTTGCTTGTTAGTTTTATGTCAATCTCCTACTCGTTTAGTTTGGCGCGTTTTTACTCGTCGCGCGTGCATTCGATGTGTTTTTGTGAATTGAAGAATACGATTAATGGTGTAGTTGTCTAATGTTTATATTTTGTTTCACGGCCAAAGTGCAAATACCGAGTAAGCAAATAAATTAAGTTTTAGTAGACAATACGACGCAATATATTATTTTACTTTTTTACTATTGCATTTGCATTATTAGCTCATATAATTCAACGTCTAAACTTAATAATAATAATAAATGGATACATTTTATAGCACCGTTTTCGTGGGAAAATCACCTCAAGGACGCTTTGTGTACTTATATGTAATTTAGAAAATATAGTATATTGGTAGTTTACCAAAAAATAGTCAACGTCGGCGTTATTTTCAACGGTTATATTTAACAGTTAACAATCGCCAACGATAACGGCGTTGGCGTTTTTTCGAATTATATTTAACGCCCAGTACCTTAGTCTTTTTTTTTTTTCAAATTCCAACCAGGCACTGAAAACATATGAATTTTATTGTAAAACAAAAAAATAAATATACAATAAAAATAAAAGTCCTTTTGGTGTAAACTTTCCAAAATGGCGCATCAGCCCTTTGGCCTTTCCAGCGACGATATAATAATTTACTCTGACGTTGGCGTCGTTTGGGCATCTGTAGTTACTGCTTTTGACACGTTATAGTAGGATATCGGTGGGGCGCTCGCGGCGGTGCGATAAGCTGAACTTACGTATTTTTGAAATTGTAGATTTATAATCTATCATTATTTTATTAAATATTATACATATTTCAATGCGAATACGGCAGGGTAGGCAGTGCTTATGTGTCTTTATGGAGTGCACGCCTCCAGGGCCTCCCCAAGCAAAAGTTGAGAGATGCAACTCCAGAGGTTGTGCGAGAAGAGGCTTAGCCTACTGTGAGGGAAGTCGTTAAAGAAACGTAGGACAGGGAGGCCTGGAAGCGCCTGATGGGCCATGACCCCAGAACAGGACAAGAAGATGAAAATTATATAAGATGAGAACGTTATTACGACGAATATAAAGCTTACGTCCGTCCTGATGACATCCTGTCACGGTTGTGCATTCAGAGCAATAATATACCAAGAGGGAGCGCTATTGTATTTATTTATTTATTTATTTTATTTATACTGGGTTTTAACAGATTTTTTCACTTACGTGAAAAAATCCAGTTATAAAAAACCAGTAAGTGTACAATCAAACCAGTTAGTGTACAATATTGTAGTCAGTATTGATGATTTTTGCCTGACTGGGGCGTGGTTAGGGCTAAGGCTAGGGTATTTATGCATCCATTCATGGCACATGTCGACAAAATGCTTTTGTTTATTTGCATAACCACTTTTTTCACAGTATTTTTATAAACAAAAATGTAGGATATAACCTAAAAAACCGATGAGTTTTGTCCTGTTATGTCGCGTAACAAAACGTAGTGGGCGGAGTCACCGGATACGCGGAAGACGGAAAACATGCTTACATATCTAAAAGCGGAGCTATATTGTGTGAGAACTTGTCTTATCTCTTTCTCTCTCACGGTTTATTGGCGTCTGGTTATAATCAACGTTATATTAACTATGCACAGTTACAGAGTTTAATTTAATAACGTTTCATCACATAGTTAATTTTAATTTATTTTTTTGACGGCCTCCGTGATCGAGTGGCAAAGCGCTCGACAACGAATCAAGAGGTCGCGGGTTTTAGCCTGGCGTACGCAAATAACTTTTATATCATTGATTCTGTCATAACACATTTAATTCGTATAAAATAATCTACGATATATTTGCGACACGTTCCAGAGTGGTAGATACTCCAAGTATCGCCCTGGTGAAAGACCCCCATTCAGAATCGAAACGTTGCTTGAATAGGATTTAGCCGTGTTCGGTGACGAGATCTGAATAGTCAGGTACCCTTTTTCCCAATTCCTTCCCTCAAAACATACCCCAATCTAGGATGCCATAGTATCATTGGCTTTAAACGGTTGGGGGCAGTTGGGTCTCTTTTGTGAGTGATTTTCAACTTTTAAATATGCCAATAAAGTGAGTAATCAAAGATATATTTAGTTATGTTGATGTCTGTGACATTATTGCGAACTGCGTTGTGAAATAATTGCGTTGTGTTCGAATTTATTTCTATCAGTGGTCAATGTTATTTTCAACAAGAAGTCCTGATTAGAGTGATTCTTAACGTTTGAATATCCCAATTAAATTAAGTAATTAAATATATGTTTTATTGGTGTAGATGTCTGCGACATTATTGCGAACTGCGTTGTGAAATAACATCGTGTTGTTCAGTTTTATTTCCATCGGTCGTGAATACCATTTTCAGACAGAAGTACTGAAATAGCCGCGAGTCGAGAAAATATTTTGGAAAGATGTCAAAAGATGGCGGTATGGAAACATTCCGATATTTCCACCCGTTTTTGTTTGCAAAGTATACTGCTGCCGGAATGTTTTGACAATTTTCGAACAATAAGTTGATGAAATTTTATTAACAACAGCATGCATTCTGTTTTTTAATTTTCACATTAACTCCACGCGGGAGACCCTGAGGGCTATGTCATCTTTTAGGATGTTGTGTGGAAGGTCTTTTTGAGGAAAGGAAGGAATGAACCTGGGTCTTGAAGAGGTCTATATTGTAGGAGGGAAGAAACACAACACGAGGTCGGCAAATCATTCTACAGCCGAGCTGTTGAACACAAGAAGGAGTCGTAGAAGCGACCCGTTCTGATGTATTGAACGTCAACCGTGTACAAATGTAGGGGCACGATTGGCGAGTTTCTCGTCTGTGTATAGGTGCCGAAGGGTGCAATTGATCAAATGATGCAAGTTCCTCGGAGCATCTTCCATTGAAATACTGGTAGAATAAGGACAACATTCCCACCTGAAAAAAAGAATTGAAAAACTCCAAAGATTGCAATCCGTTTGTTAAAATAGACCAGAGATGACTTTATTCAACGGTGGGTGTCCTTGCAATTTTTACAAGGTCAGCAGTCAAGGGTTTTTTCGAATATTTAGGGTCTCCAAACCAGAGATGACTGCCTTATTCAACGGTGGGGTGTCCATTTGTAACCCTTTTATCATAGATGACGCATTTAATAGCTGTTGTGTATTTATTTATAAAGTATCTGGTGAGCCTCATACAAAATAAATTATATATTCTGAGAAGTTATACATTTTCTCTGGCTTTGATGAACACATATACTTTGTTTTTAACCCTCAGCTAAAATCACTTAAAGTGAAACTGATAAAGTCCAGAAAAACATACATCTGTAACCCTCCACATATGTTTCTTCATAGATGACGCATTAAATAGCTGTTGTAACATATTTATTTATAAATAAAAAAGTATATGACATCATCATAAAATAAATTGTTTGGAATGAAATTTCTAAATTATGGTAGTTACCAGTTTTCCTACGATTATTTCTCTACTTCATAATATGCTGTATTATTTCAATTCAAACATGATTAAAATTATTCATTCAAATGATAAATCTAGGTGGTTGTTTTCTAGAGCTTCAAATTTGTATGTCGATGCAAAGGCGTTTTACTAATTCGAAAAAGTTCATTTAAAATGACGTGGAAAATACCTCAAAGTAGGTATCTGATTGGTAGATACTAAATAAAATACCACCATTCAGAATCGAAATGTTGATTTAAATGGCTCTAACTGTGTTTAGTGACCAGATCTGAATACCTAGGTACTCCGAACCTTACTCTTTCCATTTGATTTCCCTCCCCACTAGATTCAGCCTCACAATATACTCCAATTGGGGTTGCCATAGTCACACTGGCTCTAGACGGTTGAGAGCAGTTGGGACTCTTAATAAAAAAAGATATAGTTCAAAATATTATGTCACAAACAAAAGGCAAAATTAACATATTTATTAATGTATAGACGTTGCGAACTATTAAATATTGAAAGCCATTATTGTTGTATATTGTTTAGACACATAGCTGATCGTAATCTTCTACCCAGTATTTTTAATTTGCTTTTTAAAAAACTGTAATTTTACTTGTATATTTTTTTTTATGCAATCCCAAAATGACGGAGTTTTCTCTTCCTAGTTTAACTAAGTCGGGCTGATATTAATATGAGTAAGACAGGAGGTGAACTTGAGTCGAGGGAATGTTTATAATAATGAATAATTTTAGTTCCGCGTCAGTTGCCAAGTGCCAACCTAAAGTGAGCGCTGTTTGGTTTTCGTGGATACGTGACATCACAGAACGGCGGCTCGTGTGGTATAGTCGATCAGTTTTATATTTTCATCGGAGATTTATCACGTATCAGGAAAATAGTTGAATATGGCTGCTTCTATCGGAAAAGACGACATGTGTGTGGCTGCAATTTTATTTGACTTGGATAATACGTTGATACCAACAAGAAAAGCTGACAGCAAAACATGTAACAAGGTAAAGTTTAATGTAAATGTCGAAAATTGACCAACGCAATTTAGACATACAACTTATCTAACAGTCGCCCAGAGTGTACGTTTATAATTTGGCGGGACATTTTTCGAACATATTTTTGTTTTTAAAATCGGTTTTAACCTCATTTCCTTGTGTCACCATTCGGAACGACGTACACGCCGTGTTCCAGCGCCCGAATGAATATTTCTCGCGTCGGGAGTAAAAATAGATCGTTTGTTAACATTGGAAACAGGAGCCCCGTTTCCCGATTTAGACATTCTGGAAGAGCTGAAGTTCCAAATATACACGTGACTCGAGTGCCACCAGCCCACCACGCGAGGTGCAGCGGACAGCGTACAGTGTACGGTACGCCGCTAGGTTATCTGCGTCGCCGAGTGTCGTCTCCTCTGTTCTGTGCCCCACTGCTGTTCCGTTGCCTTTGTTTATCACAATGGGTGACATCTCGGAACCGGTCAAAAAGTGCATCGCCATTCTCAAGGCGTCCAGCAGCGACACCGAGAAGTTCGCGGCCTTGTTCATGGTCACCAAGCTGATCAAAGCCAAGGACTGCAGCACCGTTGCCAAGAAGGCCCTGTTCGAAGCCATCGGCTTCAAGTTCCTCAAGAAGCTGCTGCTCAGTGACGATGTGCCCGATGACTGTCCTCCCTCCGTCTACAAGTCCGTGGCTCTGTCCATCCTCACGTGCTTCTGCCAGGACCCCGAGATCGCCTCTCACCCCGAGATGGTGGCCAACATCCCCGTCTTCCTGGACATCGTCTCGTCCTGCGACGATGACGACCACGATGATAACCTGATGGTGGTTAATGAAGCCTACACGTGCCTCCAGTGCATCGCGTCTCAGCCGGCAGGAAGGAAAGCCCTCGTGGAAGGAGGCGCCGTGGCTAAAATGACTGAAATCTACTCGGTACAAAGTTTCCAAACAGACGAGGCTCTGAACCTACTGGTGACCCTGGTGAGTCACGGAGGAGCAGAGGCCTGGGGCTCCGACCCCAAGCTGTTCCACTCGCTTGTGAACAAGATTGCCTTAGACTTCGAAACAGACCATTCTGACAGGAAATTCGAGTTGGCGGGAATCATCAATTCCCTGCTCTTCACCTGCAACCGCAACGCTGTCTCTGCTACGGCTTCCGACGAAATATGGCCCCTCAGTGTCTACAAGGCGCTGAATGATATTCTGGGGAGCAGAATCGGAAAGAACCAAAGAGACCCTGCTCTGAAACTAGCCTCCAATGTTGTTGATTTGATAGGAATCGAATGGACACTGACAGATGACGAGAACCCCAAGAAATGCTTTCTTCTCCTCGTCCAACTGTGCGCCATCGAAGTCCGCATGCAACTGGATGAGAAGAGCTTCAGGCAAGCCTACGCCAACGCCGAGCTCGTGACAGCGTGCTTTGTTGTATTGGAATTGGCCATCAACTACATGGCGAATGACTCCATCGACTTGGAGCAAAAAGAAAAACAATCTGTTTACACCGGACTCAAGGGAGCTTTCACAGCTGTCGTTTCAGTTCTAACCAAAGTATCTAACGATAAGGGGCGAGACAAGCTGCCCGATGCGGAGAAGGTTTTTATCTGCGCCATGGTCAGGGTTCTGGTGGCGTGGCTGGCTCAGGAGACCACGGCCATGCGCGCTCAGGTGTACGTCCTGCTGCCCTACATGCTGTCCCTAGCCAACGACACTTTCTACGCCAGCCGAAACAGGCGTCTGGCTGAAAAAAAACAAACCGCCGACTCCACCATGGAAGTGGAGCACTCGATACTAGGACAAGTTGATATTCTCCGCGTAATGCTGCCCTCAATTTGCCATCTAGTCGTGGAAGACAAAGCTAGAGATATAATCATGAAATCGCAACAAGACGAAGTTCTGTTTGAATGCATGACGTTTCATTGGTCCATTGTCCACTACATCAAGCCCCTGGTTCCTAAATCCGAGCGCTTGAAAGTCAAAACAAAGCCCGATCCTGAAATGGACCCCATCCTGGTGGAGCAGATGAAAGACTCCCGCACAGCCATGGTGAGCCTTTGTAACATATTTATGAACCTGACAGTTCTAGAAGCCAAGATCGTAGACGAGAGTGTTCTATTCAACACTCTCATGATGTTCATCTTCAACAACCTGCCTGAGCTGAAGAATTCTCCTGAAAACCTAGTTCTCAACGGACACCTGTCCATCCTAGGGCTCCTTCTTCTGAAGCAGCAGTCCAAGAAAGTAAAAAAGAACGACTTCTCAATCTGTCGGTACATCCAATCCACAATCCGCTTCTTATGGGACGCCTTCATCGTGGATGAGTCCAACGACCCCACCGCAATGGTTGTCTCCATGACCTACAAGGAGTGCTGGTCTGAAATCATGGAGCTGTGGTTCCTGGGAATGCAGACCATGAGCGCTATCCTCGCCCTGGTTCCTTGGATATCTGAGTTCGCCATTGAAAGCGGTTGGGCCGAAGGCATTCTAGACATGTTGAAGAAAGTAAAGATTGGAACCCTCCCGCCAAATGTAAAGTCTGCTTTTGAAGACTTCCTCTGTCACCTGGTGGACGCTAACCCCGATGTTATGGCCGTTCTGAAGAAAGCTGACGCCCTCAAAGTGTGCCGTAATCATAGATTCATGGACCTGGGCAAAAAGCTCTTTGGAGATTAAGCTGATGTAATGGATGTTATCTTTATTATAAATAATACCTAATCTTAATATTCTCTCATGTTTTTTATACTGTTTTACTAATGATTTATTAAATTTAATTTAATTACACAAACTGTTTCATTTGATTCACACCCACTTGTATAAATATGCTTCCTGAGCGACGTAGCAACATGAATCCCCATTGACGGGCCCAACAGGTGCTGTGTGGTATCGAGGCAAATGTTTATTCTGAAACTTTCCTGTGGGAAGTCTCGCCACAGAGCAGCCCGGAGTGGGAATATAATTTGCATTCAGAAATGATGGAATGTGTTACACATTTTCTTTCAGCTGGTTATGCTATCACAATCTCTTGTCACGCACATTAATACACTGCCACTTGTATACTATTCCAATATCAGCAGATCTCACTATCAGCATGTCTTGTGGCTTTGTTTTCATCCTGAAGGTTCTCTGCGCCGATGGTATGTAAACATTTTATACTTCATTTTGTTTGTAATCTCATTTTGAATCACCTTTGCAGAGTTTGGAATGACAATGACTGGAATGCTATTGAACAGCTCTTGCGTTGCCAACTAATAAATAGATTGGACTAATCTCAGTAACACAATGAGGTAAAAACCGTTGTCGCTACTAAATCTATATCTTACAACATTCTGCAACGGAAGATACCTGTCCTTGCATTACTTGTCCTTCCTGTTGTTACTTTGTTTCCAGCGCTGTTACTTCAGATGAACAGCCTACATTCTAAAGTTTTACAATTAAAACTTTCTTTAATCAATTTATTATGCTTTTCAGTGATTCAAGTATTGAAAATTGAACCGAAAATTTATTAAATCATATTTACAACCATACCAAAAGATTTCATGTTTATTTCGTTATTTCCAAGGTTTTTGACCATTAAATACAAACTTGTAATAAATCCTTGGAATATAATTGCTTATATTTTGGCTTAGATCATGTCCTAAATTAATGAATTAACCAAGTATTTCGTATAATGGCTTTTTTAACATGAAAAGTCAACATGCAAGGTCTGGATAACTAACCGTAATCATTGATTTTTGTAAATCAATGACATGAAATATTTTGGTGGGCTACTTGACTATGTTTTTCCAATGATTCACTGGCGAAAGTTTCTTTGTGGTTCAAAAACCATGTATTATTTCATTGGAATTAAACATTACTTTGACAATACCAAACATCCATTAAATTATGTGGAAATTACTTGCCGACTCACATAATATCAATGTAAGAAGCTTTGATTTGTAGCTACGTAATAAATATTATCTATGACGTATTTATAATGCGTAAAATAAATATGATTATCATTTATAAAAGCTTTTGACGTACGGACGCGTCGGGATTTTGCCGAAGTAATGTTAGCAAAGTGTGAATCATCTCTATGTTTCCAGAAGTCAGTCTTCAACATAACTAATGCTTCTATTCATTTTATTAAATTTCTCTTAACAGGCTACAGAAATACCGCATTCCGAATATTCAAATTAATTACTTATTTTACTTTGCTTATTTATTTCTCTTTATAATGTATAATTATGTAGTGGAATTCTGAAGTTTGAAGTTTTTGGGTCACTGGGAGTTATTTTGAAAGTTGACTCGAAGCATGTAAAATTAGTGTTGAAAAGTATTTGTTGCTTTTGAAGTAGGGCATTCAACTGTCGTTAGTTGGTAATGATGTCAATTTTGTAAAATTATGCACTATGTTATCTAATTGGAACAAAATAACACTTTGATGTAAACATTTTAGAAAATAATGAGTACGTCATCATATGTCTTTACCCATTTTAGAAAAATTCCACTAATTTTCACTAACAATTTCAATTTTTTTTAGTTTTACATCACCAAAAAAATTGACTACACCAAAATTACCTGTTTTTCCTTATTTGCTTTTTCTATGTTTAACAAACAAAAAAACATTTATAAAAATTGTGTAGTCATTTTCATCATTTGTCTGCATAAAAAATGATAACATTCAACTGATAATGGAGGATTTAAGTGTGTAAATTCCTTAAATTATCAGCTAACAATTAATTTATTTTTAGATTTTTTTCTGAGAACAGTCACCCCTTTTTTTGACAATACTCGTATGTATACCACATGAATTTCGCCCAACATTTATTTGTTTGCTTTGGAGATATTTTTTTGTAGTACAGCAGAATCTCACTAAATCTGGCACTATGTAAAAACCTGATGGTGCAGCTTTTCCGGAATGTATGGAAAACTGGAAGAGAAAATTTGAAAATATATATTTTTAAAACCTTGCCCCCCCCTCTGACTTATTACCAGCTTATTGACTGTGCTAGGTTAGTGAGGTTCTGCTGCATACATTCTTTCTAAGACTACATCCCTACGAATAGTTATTTATTATTTTTTAATCTTTTCAACCCCTACAGATAAAATCATTTATCTTTGACCTTAGGTGACCCTATTAATAAAGTTTATTTCATACCATACATATCAAAAATAATTCCAATAGTTCTAACATATTATCAAAACAAAACTGTTTACTTCCTCTGACTTATGTTAATAAATGTTATGTTTTACGACTTAAAAATATATTTTATAGACAGATCTTTGTGATCTTATTCCAGTCAATGCCAGTTCAATTTTTTTTTTTTTTTACTAATTAAATCAGAACGATAATTATTGATTAATATTAATTCATCAATCTCTCGAGATATACAAACTTTGTTTTTGTTTTTAAATAAAAGAAATTCTTCATATTCATCAATGAGAGGGAGGGAAAGATATGCCAAGTGAATCAATGAACAGCGCGTTTACCTGGATGGTAAAATGTTTCAGATCCCTTCATATATATTTGCTAGAGAGATTAGTGAATATTATTTAATAATTATAATTGTACTTCTTATTTTTTTTTTGATAAAGGCATTCCGTTGATAGCTTTGTTGTAACCTCTCCCCTTTTCTCATAAACATCTCATGTAACAAGAAAGAGAGGTTAAAACAAAGCTATCAGCGATATGCATTTATCATCTCTAATGCTGTGCATTAAATATCTTATTTGTTATAAACTATGAAAATGTATCTTTTAATCATACTATCAATCAAGAAATTAACAGCCTTGAAGCCAAAAGAATTATGTTATAATCGTTTTTAATGACGTCAACACAGCTTATAATACGACTGAAATTCTATTTTTAGGTATCTAATTATGTTTAATGTATGCGTTCATTAACGATGTAAAAAAATTATAATTTTTTTGTTTATTTCGATAGTTGGTTATCTGCCTCTGACCTGTATGAATGTAATGCGGAGATGTGTGAATACTATTATGTGAAGGTCATAATATAATGCTTTGAACTTGTTAATTGCTCTGGTCAGTTACAATATTATCAATTTACATCCCGTAGCTAACTCTGTCCATATATCTTTCAGTTACGTAATGTGCAATATGTCTCATGACTTCCGAAAATGCATATTGATTAATTATTTTTATAGATGCTGAAAATATATTTGCACTGTTGCTGTTTAAATTAACTTGCAGTTGACGCTTGATTTACGCCCTAGTTGTTTTTCAGATTTAGTATGCAGTAATTATTATTTTGATTTTATTTATCCATCTAGCTGGCGTATTAAGCATTTTAATCCGTACGCCGATCGCAACAATTGGCGTAAAATCGGGAAGCTGCTTTTAATAATGAATAAGATACGTTTGCATAAATAGATTAGGCGTATTGAGAGCGTCTTCTGTAACAATATAAAAAGGTTGTATCTGTCTTTTCATTTAAATATCACTTTGTTTCTGCAGAATGTAATTATTTTTTTTAATGTGTAAATAATGTTTAAAAAAAACTCTGGAACTTTTGTGAAGAAGAGAAGAAGGAAGCAAACTTCACCGATGTGATAAACCCTTACTTATTCACCTGTGTTTGTTTATAAAACTTGGATAGCTGAATGGAATTTTGACTGAAGAGTACGGAGTGCCCAACGAGGAGGCAGACCGCGCCACCGCCACGTTTCTGAGGACCTTCCGAAGATGCCCCGACAATCTGGAGCACGACCTGGACTCCTGGAGGATCCACCTGTGGAGCCAAGCGCTGGAGGAGGAATACTCACATTTAGCTAGTAAGTACCACCATTTCACGTTAGGGTCCTGATAACATCCACATAACGTTGTTTTTTTTAGTTTTTTTGCACGTCATCACTGGTCAATCAATCTCTCTCTCATTTTTTACTCCAAATAAGCTTAGGAATCGGTGATTAAAGTCTGACTGATGTCTCGGTCACTTCAACGTTCTGACGGCCTACAAATCCAGAGGTCGCGGATTCAAATCCGGCGTGCGCAAATAACTTTTAATATGTGTCATAACATATTTAATTCACATAAAATAATATATAGTATATTTGCGGCACATCCCAGAGCGATAGATACTCTAAGTATCGCCCTGGTGAAAGACCGCCATTCAGAATCGTAACGTGGCTTGAAATGGCTTTAGTCGTGTTTGGTGACCAGATCTGAATAGCCAAGTACTTACCAACCTTCCTCTTCCCGATCTCCTTTCCCACCCCACTACCTTCAGCCTCACAACATACCCCATTTGAGGATGCCATAGTCTCACTGGCTCTAGACGGTTTGGAGCAGTTGACACTCTTGTGCGGTATTCATATAAAAAAATAAAAATAAACTTGATTTTATCAAAATTCATATTGTAACACAAATAATACAACCTCCATTAATGCCTTTGATTAAATTAAATTATACTAGATTAAAAACCTGTTTTCAAATAGTGTTTACAAAATACTCTAGGAATAAATTACCCAACACCTGCTCCATTATCGTACAACTTGGACGTTTATGATTACGCTTTGGAGCACATAATGTGTTTGTTATTTTAAATTCATACGAATTTATAATTGACAAATTTTCTTCTTATATTCTCCCAGTTAGAAAATCGATTATAGAACCTGCCAGAAATGGTAGAAACTCAGTGTAGCAGTTGGAAAAATTTCTTATGGCTTCATTAAATTCAATTATTTCTAATTAAATCATTTAAAGCTGATGAGAGGGAAGTCGTACGACAAGTTTTTTTTTTGTTGTACTAAATGAACATTTTTTTTGAACAAAGAAGTAAAAAAATATACTTCATGTCTTTTTTTTCCATTTTTAATCTCCTACCTTTACACGGAAACATGCTAGCTTAAACGAATAACTAAATAAATTACGTTAATTCAATGTCAATATTAATGAGTTCATTCCTTCCTTATAAAAAATGGCCGTGTCACCCGTCGAAGGTCTTGGATGCGAATGCACGGATGAAAAAGTTTATATTTAGTTTGACATTCTATTTACAGATGACATCTACTTGCAATGGCTAGAACTCCGATACCATTATCTGGCCGTTAGCCCTGAAATTCTGCAGCTTCTATCTTCGCTAAGGTAACCCCCGCAAATAATATTTGATTGATTAGTTATTCACTAATTGCTTTATAGAACTGTAATTTATGTATTAGCAAGATGAATACACAAGTGCAATGTACATTTCGATATGCCACACACAAAGTATTCTTATCTAAAAACTGGTAACTTTTATTATTTTAAATGGCTTGAAATGTTCAACCTATGTTTGTTTTGAATGTTAGAACTGACATAAAAATATAAGGTTTCGATTAAATATAAATAAATTAAAATCTAAACCTTGACCTTCACTAACTTTGAACAACCTGGTGTTTTTAGCCTTAACCTAGAAGTTTTTTTTCATATTTTATTTTAAATAACTATCCTACCGGCCCCTCCATGGTCGAGTGGTTAAGACGCTTGACTATGAATTCAAAGGTCGCGAGTTTAAATCCTGGCGTGCTCAAATAAATTTTATTTAATGAATGTGTATTATTTCACATTTAATCCATATAAAACAAAATACTATTAATTATTTGCAGCCCATTTCAGAGTGATGGATACTCTCAGTAACGCCCTGGTGAAAGACCACCATTCAGAATCGAAAGGTTTATTTTAATTCCTTTAACCGTGTTTTGTGACCAGATCTGAATAGCCAGGTATTTCCCAACCATCCTCTTCCCCGTCTACTTTTCCTCACTACCTTCAGCCTCACAACATACCCCAATTGGGGATGCCATAGTTCCACTGACTCCAGACGGTTGGGAGCAGTTGGGACTCTTGTGCGGTATTCACTTATAAAAATTATCATTTAATTTTGAATTTTCCAAAGTGCCTAGGAAAATTTAACATACTGCTAAGATAAGAGTGTGAGAATTTTGTATAGAATAACATATATTATGAATAATGTTGTATAAGCAAACACTTTTAGCCACGGAATTTATCAAACTACCAGTTTCGGGAAACCCTTTCATTTTCAGAACAAATTAATGTTCAACTATCAACAATTACACACAGAATTAGTGCCTAGTCACTAAGTGATGAAGTGGAAAATAACACAAGGGGAGGGGATAGATGAAAGATTTTATTTTTATTTTACTAGTAAGTCTGTCATTACACATGTTTACAGTTGAAACAGTTACTATAATTTGATTATTTTGATCAATTATGGCGTTTGTTTTTGGAACAATTCACCCATTTCATTAAAGTTCTTGACGGTGGATCGTACTGGATCAAAATGTATAATCACAGTTTTGTTATTGACCAATGTAACACGTCCTCCGTAGTTCTTCCACTAACAACTACATTCCACAAGTGCTCTTGACATTGCAATAAATCTTTATTGTCACAATATATAAAGTTAATCGCTTTAGGATGTGCCATTGGAAACATTTCAATTTGAATACAAGGGTATCAGAAATTAAATTGAATTGAATCAGAAGAGTGACGAGTGGTCAGATATAAATGTGGAGATTTGCCAGAGAATGGCCCCTTGTGGACACGGAGATGATATTGAAATTCGACTGTGCCCTTGTATTTAAAATCTGTTTATTTTTGAACATTTTCACAAAATCATAAAAAATCACTAATCGTTTTTGTTTTGCCCAAAAACCTTAAATACAAAGCTGCTGGAAGTCTTTTTTTTTTGTAGGTTCCACTGAAATCTCTTAAACAGTGAGCTCTGACCTCAGTCATAATTGTTAAATAATGCTTTCAAATAAACATTCAATTTTCAAAAACCGATTAACTTTTTAACTACTAGTAACCTCTATTTTTGTTAATGCAGGCCTCGAAGAGGCCCGGATTAAATGAAGGAGGAAAGACAGATGTCGGTAGCTCGTCCCACATACAAAACGACTTACACAAAAACGAGTCCGAGAAACTTCGGCTTCCGTGGTCGAATGGTTAAGACGCTCGACTATGTGAAATTACACAAATCCCGGCGTGCGCACATAAATTTGTGGCACGTTCTCGAGTGGTAGATATTCCAAGTGTTGATCTGGTGAAAGACCACCATTCAGAATCGAAACATTGCTTAAAATGGCTTTAGCCGTGTTTGGCTACCAGATCTGAATAACCAGGTACTTCCAAACCTTCCTCTTCCCCATCTCCTTCCTTCCTCACAACATACCCTAATTGAGGATGCCATAGTTCCACCGGCTCCAGACGGTGCGGTATTCACGATAAAAAATACCTTTTCAGCCTTTACGATTGTCGAAATAATAGTGTTTTGCTTCGTCAACCTCGGCTCAGCAAAGATTTGTCAACTTTCAAATGCAAATATAAAAAGGTCCCAAAAAGACAACATTGGACACAAACTTCAAAAATGTATAATATGTTATTTATTGTCGGCCCTGATTGGAAGAAGACTCATAACATACACGGTAAGATACTTTGTGACAGCAGGACATATTGAAACATAGAAGATATGCCCAATTCACAATGGTCCTGTCCCGAATGCTTACATATTGTTGTATTTATTTGTTTATTAATTATCGTAAAACACGATTATCCAGAGACCACTACCTGCTGGCGCTGATAACCAACGGAACGTCTCGCGCCCAGTGGGAGAAGATCGACCGCCTGGACTTGCGCTGCTACTTCGACTCCATCTTGGTGTCGGGCGACCTACCCTGGGAGAAGCCCGACCAGAAGATCTTCCACGAGTGCTGTCAGTTCCTCGGCGTGGAGCCAAACCACTGCATCATGGTCGGAGACAAGCTGGAGACAGATATACAGGTAATACCTTTATAATGCTTCACATCGATACCTCCTCCATAAATACCCTCGTTGTCCTGTCATCTGGCTCTTTTTCTACATATACAGCTCACTCCATATAGGCACATAAGCACTGCCCACCCTGCCGTACTCTCTTAAAAATATGAAATTATTGCAAAAAATTAATCTACCATTTCAAAAATATGCGCAAAGTTCAGATAATCACTCCGACCGTCCTACTATAATGTGTCAAAAGCGGTAACTACATATGCCCAAACGCCGCCAATGTCAGAGTACGATTATTCTATGTTCACTAGACAACACAAAATATGTATGCGACCGGTTAATAGCTGAATGGACAAACGTGTCGGATTCCCACCTGGGGTTCAATTCCTCTGCTAGCTAAATTCTCCATCTTTGCACAAGCAACATCTGCTTATTATGATGGCTGTAGAATTTTTTCAAATATTGTCTGATTATTCGTAACCCCAAGAATATTTGTCTTTCTTTAAAGAAAAATAAAACAAAAAAATGTAAACTGTGAGCTGTGTGCGCAATCAAGTGGCTTGTTTGTGTTAGTATCTTTGTTAGCGTCTAAGGCAGTGCTTTTACAGAACAAATGCAATAACAATCAGTGACATCTGTTCGGTAGCTATCTTTATTATCAATTAATCTGCTATTTTCCTACTGCCTACTCTTAACAAAAGCTTTGTGCACCCCACTGACCGAATGGTCATTCGCTGGTAGCTACAGAATCTTACACAAATCCAAGACCATCCCAAATAATGAAAAATCAATAAATCCCTAAATAAATGTGAATGCATATTTTTACCCATTTAGCTGATTCGGTAATCCGTAGGATTGATTAATCAATGGTAAATGTACCTATTCTCTCGGAATGATAACATATCTGCACCGTAGAGCATTCTTTTGTTGTTTTTAATATTCACCTCTATCTACCAAATTGACTATAAAAAAGCAATTGTTCTCATAAGGTGTTTTATCGTCAGATAGTCAGTATTATGATGGTCTATTTCACACTCAATAATTTATATTTATCAACATTCCTGGCATTTTCGTAAGGTCCATTAAACTTCACAATCAATATCGTAAACTGTGTTTTTGTGATAACGATAATTCTCGCCACACTTATCTTAATATTGGATATTTTTTTAATGTAATGAATTTCCTTCTCACTCCACCATTGACTAGATATTATATCACCTCTGGAAAGGCAAAGGCGCTCAAGCGACACTTTGGTCAAAAATGAGTTAACTCTTTCCGCCCGGAAAGCGCACCCGGGAGTCGCGCTATGCCCTTGAGTTTCTGGCGTTAATTCTATGTTTGAAGGCGGTAAAATTTATACTTCTAAAAAATGACAAATCTTAATACTACTGACATCTTGTGAAATTAATCCTAAATACTTATTGCAAGCAATGATACAAAGGTTTGAAGGGAACCCTCTTGAAGAGTAAATTCAGTCAGTTTTAGTTTTCCGGCCCTTTACAGGCTGCTTCTAAGATTCTCAAGCGGGAGATTCTCTCAGACAATCGATTGTTGTTCACCATTTTGTGGACGTGAATTATTATAATTTCTTATCACAATATTTTTTCCAGTTGTATTAAAAGTATGGTTTGTGTTAAAACATCTAACATACACAAACTAGTAAAAGATATTGTTTTTTATCGAAGTTTTATACTATTTTTTATTTCAAAAAAGCTGTTTTATGGAAATAATCAAGTGTTTAAAATGACGTTTTGACCATATGTGAAGTTGTGCACTTTTGAATTCGTATCCAATTTAAATAAGTGTTATTGCAGAATTTCGAAATGTCGGTGTGACTTAGTGATAAATAAATAATTAGTACTATTTCGCATCAGGTCAATCCTGATACCGGTTTCACTGACCGCTTATGTTTTTGAACATTTTTTGAATCGTGAAATTAAAACAAAAATTGTTCCGCTATTCTATGATTGTTTCAAAATGTATCATGATAAAAAAACATTAAGTGTTATTTACAATGAAATAATAACAACAAATCCTTCTCAATATTTATTAAATTTAAAGTGTAGTTTTTTTAATCTTAGACCCTTTACAAGTATGGCGCCGCAAAATCCGCACCACAGTTGAAGAGCTCTACTTTGGTTATGTTTTAATGCGACCTTGATATATAAAAAATGGTCGCCTATATCTCGCACTCGGTATGTAAATAAACTTCGACGATTTATCCTGTCCCATTGATGTTTCGAGTGTTTATTTACACATGGAAATGTACTTGGGACATAAGTGATGGAATCTTCGTAATATTTTATTTATTCCATGTGTTAGTATTGTTTAAAGTCATAAACTAGATTGAAGAAAAAGGGCCCCGCGTGTGAAAGAAGTAATTACTATTTTTGACGCGTAGAAAAGGTTAAATATGCAGTTTTGATCAGTTTTTTTTCTGCATCGAACACTCTGACTCTAATTTGATTCTGAAGACTTTTGTGGCCCTTCAGCCATTTAAAATATATTTATCATTTGGGAGAAGGGTTTTTTAGTTCAGTTATTCAGTTATTTATTATTTTAAAAACATTACAAAATTTGTATTTCAAGGTGTTCTGAAATAAAGCGAGTATGTGTATTAATACACAAAATTCATAAATATAAAGCAATTAAATCTAAGAAATATAAATTGCAATGAATGCAAAGTATAGACAGTAAAAAATAAAACAATCTGAACATAATATTTCATCAAAATGATAAATAAAAAAATTAAATTACTCAAGCGACTCAAGTTTGGGACGTTTTTTAGCTTCTAATCGCTTCAGGTAACTCAGTGAGAGCATTTAGTTACCCCAGTTTTTATTTCAACATTTTTTTTTTCAAAATTCAACCAGGCACTGAAGATTTATAAATTTTATTGTAAAACAAAAAAACTTTGAAGTGCTTTGGTGTAAACTTCCCAAAATGACGCTTTAGCCCTTTTGCCTTTCCAGCGATGATATCATATCTCAATTATGACAACAGCCAAAAAAAGTTTTACGGACAGCGAAACTTTGTTTTCTGCATCTGTAAATTATACCCTCCCTTATTTTACGTAGTGCAAGTAAAATGTATTTTTCGTGTTTTCTTCAGCCCAGCTTGAAGTAATAAAAATTAATTGGAGCGTCTCGAAGTATGGAACATCAGTTTACCTAACTTGTATTGTATTTATTTTCACAGGGTGGTATAGAAGCAGAGCTGGGCGCGACGGTGTGGATCCCACTGAAGTCGGAATTCACAGAAACTCCGGCTGTGATTCCCGACCACGTCATCGACAGCGTGATCCACCTTCCGGACCTTCTCTCCGGGAACACGCGCAGGTCGTATAACTCCAAGAAGTCAAAGAGCTCGGGATCTCAACGTGCGGGAATGAAAATCATAAACCCCACGACTTCCAATGACCTGAACGACAACAAGTCCAGCTGATGCCAGCTCAAATGCTTCGTCGTTCTCGTAAATCTCTTTCACAGGGGCGCCGTAACCTAAAAAATTATATTTTTTTATGTGTTTTATAAGGTGTTGCTACAATTCTGTAGTCGAGTGAGCTTGTAAGCTTTTGTGGTTGAGAAAATGTTACTGTATTGAATATGTTGGTAATATTATTATATTTAATGTGTTGGTAATATTATTATTATATTGGATATGTCGGTAATATGTATTACTGTATTGAATATAATTATATTTAAGGCGGTTACGGTAGGGTGTTGAATACTTCTTCAGGTGGAAATGGCGAAATTTCGCTAAGCTATTTTTTTATTTTACAATTTATTGCTAAGACAGATCATTATTTTTTAAACACATATTACGCTACTTGTTAGGTGTATAAGCTAATCAACACAAATAATTTATTCACAGTAATAATAATTCATAGATTCTTCTACATTTGAGATTATCAACTCTGCGTAACGCGGTAAAATATTTTAGCATTTTGCATTATTGTTACATGTCAATGACTAAAACATAATCTCAGTATGATTTCTTTGGTTGTTTTATTGTTTTTATAATTGTTTTGAGGAATGATCCAATTATGACGGGGTTCCATCAATTTACCTGGAGATATGGTGAAGTCGACCATTCAGTATATTTTTCTAAAAACTGTATTAACAATTATCGTAACCTTACCAGATTGGTATTTTATAAAGTAATGTAATATATATATATATATAAATACTTCGACTGATTAGAAACAATAAGCCTGAAGTGATGACTTGATGTCGAGTATTGCCGAGTTGGAAAATCAAATATTTTTGTGGGGAGTTGTATTACCAACAGTTGTAGAATTTTATTTATTAAGTTATTGCACCTTTCTCGAGAAAAATAAATTTTAACTTGTTTGCACCATTTTGTTGATATGTACATATTTGAGACATCCAAAACCAAAGAGATAAAACAAAAACGCAATTAGACTGTAAATATATTATGTACCGTGAACCGGGGTTACTTTTCATCACCTCTCAGTCATTCTTCACTAAAATTGTTTTTTTTTAAAAGGGGATGAGTAGTATTATTAAAGTTTAACAGTAACATAAAATGAGGTATAAACAATATATTTTTATAGTTTTGAGTGTATTCGTGGTTCTAGTTTTTTTTGTTTTATTATTTTAAGTAACTTGTACGAGGGGGTGACTTTGTATCACTTTTGTATTTCCTCATTATCTCATTGGATACTGCATACTGATTTAATGTAATGCCATAAAAATATTTCGGGCACCCTTAAAAGCCATTAATACCAACAATTTTTTTTTAAATCTTTTTTTTATGTTTTAAAATGAAATTCAAATTTTAATTTATTTTTTTTTTTAATTTAGAAAATATGTGTTGACAAAGAGAATAAATTAAATAAAATAGTGTTCCTACCACATTTTTACACGGTTGCTTGTTATCATGCAAATATTCAGCATAATAGTAAAAAGTATCCCCGGTTTACGGTACTTACACAGTTGGATTATAAAATCTTAGACTGTTACATTTCATCACATTGTAATTTAATGGAGGAAACCAAATTCATAAAATGTTCAGTCATTTAACCCCTAGACTGCGGAGGACAAATGAAGAATATGCCTACCTTACAGTGCATTGCAACGTGTTTTACATGGTACATATTTACTATGGAATTATGCCTACCTTACAATGCACTGCAATGTGTAGTTTGTAGTACTAGAGATTTGTGCCTACCTTACAGCGCACAGCAATGTGTAATGTCTAGTATTAGGAAATTATGCCTACCTTACAGTACACTGTAATGTGTAGCTTATAGTACTAGGGACATATGCCTACTTTACAGTGCACTGCAAAATGTAATATCTAGTACTAGGAAATAATGCCTATCTTACAATGCACTGCAAAATGTAATGTCTAGTATTAGGAAAGTATTCCTACATTACAGTGCACTGCAAAGTGTAGTTTGTAGTACTAGAGATTTGTGCCTACCTTACAGGCACAGCCATGTGTAATGCCTAGTATTAGGAAATTATGCCCTACTTTACAGTGCACTGCAATGTGTAGTTTGTAGTATTAGGGATTTGTACCTACCTTACAGTGCACTGCAATGCGTTATGTCTAGTATTAGAAAATTATGCCTACCTTACATTGCACTGCAATGTATAATATGCAGTAATAAGTACTCATGATATTATGCAGTGCTAGCTATAATTTAGAAAGTTTTCTTTAATTTTCGTATTCTACTATTTTCCCATATTTTCAGAAGATTATCCGTTTTCTAGGGGTTAATAAACATCATCTCAACGTCACTTAAAGCAACAATGACAGAAGATACACATGTGTCCATTTTAACGGTGGCTCACCACCTTGAATAGACTAGTTGGACTTTATAATCTCTGTTTTGAGTATCAACCAACTCATTGAATCTAACGTTACATAGATAATTAGTACTCTGTGTTTTTTGCTTCCTAGCTTTGCAATAACATTTGGCTGCTCTCGTCTAATAGTATTTTTAATTACGTATTGTGTGTACAGTAAAACTATAAATACTTAAATAACATTCATGCTTTCTTAGAACAATATATTAATATATTTACTGTCATAGATATGTTTGCTCTTCTCAAATGACTTTCTCAAATATTGCTGTGAATAGAAGACCCTTTTTAGATACGTGATTATTTTCAGCTTTTTGACTTGGACTCAAATTTAATTTTTAAACCCAGCAAGTGTAAACCAAAAACCGATGTCCTCATCACAAAATACTAAACCCCTTCACAGTATCAGTGTGCGAAAGGAAAAATGAGATGAATTTAGAAAATTTGAGTTTGGATTTGTTTGCAAAGTTGCTTTTTAGAAACGAAAAACCCATTTCATTAGAGCTAATTTGTCTCCTTCTTTTCTCTGAAATGTTATGGTGTACAGATATTAAGAAATAAATCAATATGTACCTTTATTTTTATAAAAACACAAATACATGCCTAATTTTTTTTTTTTTATATGTATTTATGAATACCCTCTCTTACCTTCTGGGTAAATTTAATTATTAATTTACACGGCGTGATGTAAATGGAAAATTCTTGCATAAGCGGTTGATCACTGATTTTCTGGAAAGAAATACTCAAAAAAAAAAAAAACTTTTAATAATTATCAATTATTTTGATCTTTTTCTTATATCGCATCTATAGATATTAGAATTAAATATTTACCAAATCAATATTGAATATAATATTTCAATTCTTCATTCTTGCCGGTTTTCAATTTAGTGTTCGAAGATAATATAGTATTCAGATTTATTGTATTTTTGTAGATAAATTTAAAACATTGTTGAATTGTTAGAAAACAGGTTGTGATAATAACACTGTTGACATTGTTGTGAGTGGCTTTTAACATTGTTAGTTTATTTAGTATTTGAAGCCGCACAAATAATGCAGTACCTACGGCTTATGTGATTTTGTTCAAAAGAACATACAGATGAAATACATTATATAACAGATGCTGTAATCTTCAATTGTCTTTGTAATGATGTAATAAAAACCTCAAGAAATTAAATGATGATCTGAGCTAGCTGCCTCCACAGAATAATATTCATGTGATATGTATATATGTATGTTGATTATTGAGTTTGACGCCAATCAAACTAAGCTGTCGCAAAATTGAAATGTAGTTCAAACGCACAATCTCGGTGTCACCACCAACGCAACTGAGTCCAATTTTCACAAAAGTTGATGTATGTATTTGTATAGATTAACCTCTGCAAAGTGACATCTGCATATTTTTTACAGATTAAAATCATAAAAGTGACATAACAAGTAAACAATATTGTTTAATGCATTCTAGCATGTATTCCAATGCTAAGGGTTATTTTTATTAACGTAGTGTTCCCTCAGTCTTGATTGATGAAAGCAAACAGATACGCTTTTAGGAATATCAAAGTAATTAAAAACTATTTTTTCACATAGCCTTGGGGTGAATAAAAATGTTATCGATCGTTTGTGCTATTTGTTGAATTTGTGTTACAGTGAAACTCTCTCAAAAGGCTTTCCAAGGGAAAGGTTAACTTTTTAAGTGGGTTTTACTGTATATTGTAAGTTACTGTTTTTGTGAATTTATTATATTGTCTTGCTACTGTATTTCCATCAATATGTTAGTTGACATTCCATTGTTTACTGATTTTTTTTCTATGGTGTTGGTGGATTGTTGGAGGTAGGTTGAAATAAGTATACTTATATAATATTCTATCATATTATTATCTTTGCCACATCAACATGCCGTTTGGAACATGAAATTCTTCCGATACATACTGTATCAAAAGTGTAGACAAAATAACTGGTTTTGGATTTTTTTTAATGTAAGGTTTCCAGAAACCCTTTGGTTACACTACTGCATATGTCTATTTCAGGGGGAAGTCTAATTTGGATTATAATTCCCAGATTTCTTCCCATCGCATGAAATATCAATTATCAAAAATAGACATTCATTATGGGAATCTGTTTTAATATCTCGGCCTCAATTTATATAACTTTTTTTTTTCTAACGTTAGTTTATTGTGTTGCCGATTTATTTTATAGATGTTCTTTGAACATCATTATTAGAAAGAAGACACGTTTTTATTATTTTCACAAAAAAATTATAATTTTATGGAGGCTTGCCTGTGCAAAATATATCGTCAGTGTAAGTCCAATACCGCGTATGGCCAATCATTTCAAAATAAGTTTTTTTTGCGCTTTCAGTTGAACGGCACAAGCCGCATATATTGTCATATATTTAAATTCTGAAATTGACCTATCGAATGCGTGCACTCGGTTAAAGTAAATACAAAGAAGCAAGCAAAACCGGGTGAAATGGAAACGTTTTTTGTCCTTCCTAAACATTTTGACGAATGGTTCTTCTGGGATACTGAACTTACAACGACGATATTAGATGTGATGAATTGAATGTATGATTTATTTCTTTTTCTGTATTTATGTTTTATAGCAGTGGATCGGTGAGAAATCACGGATAGCGGTTAAGGTACATATACATTATCTATTTTCCGTTAAATTTTAAAAAATACGCAAGTAGGTACCTTTTTTGAACTTGATAAAAATGCAAAACTCTTGAATTTTCAACAGCTTGATATCACGATTCTACAAACTTAAATTGCACATTTAACAATAATCTCGAAAAAAAAATATTATTTACTTATATGAACAATAAGCTTGTCAGAAAAATACCCGTTAAAATGAGGTTGAAACAGTCCCACTTTAAAAAAATATATTGTGCGAGTCCTGGGTAGGCAAAATTATTTGAATTAATGTATATAATAAATTATTTTTTTTAAAGATTTTACTTGTTTTTATTAAAAAAAAACCCTGTCTTATTATTCCAGGGCCTGATTCGGTGAAAAATGTTTTGTTTTGAAAGTGAAAAAGATTCAACAATCTATTGGCTTTTCATACAATTTTTTATTCTAAATCAAATTTATACAACTAATAACAAACACAAGGTGAACGTTACGACTGCTAAGCCGTACGCAACATTTTCGCTTCTCTGATTTCGTCCAAGGCCTTTCTCTGCTCCGCCACAGTGACCTTCCGTTCCTCCAAGAATGCGGCGTAGTCCTGAAAATATTTTCATACACCCTATTAGACAAACCACACCCAACTTTTTTCTTCCCCATCTTCCCCTCACCGCTTCCTTCAGTCTCACAACATTCCCCAAAATTAGGGATGTCAGAGTGCCACTGACTCTGAGCATTTGAAACTGTTGTGCGGTAATCACATGAAAATTCAATCTTTCAGAATGGTTCCATACAAATATATATTTCTTAATTTGTCCATAAAAAAACATGCAGATTCCTTGTTTTTTTTTTAAACATAACCGGCAATGTCAAAAATTTTGCAACAAAAACGAATGTGTCAATAAATAAAGAAATACATTTCTCACATATCCAACAATTGCTCGACACTGATGTCTTTCTAATGAAATGTAAACGTTTTTCTATACACTTGTTATTGTGGTAGGAGGAATTCAAATATTGTCATGTTATTCATAACCTCGAAATAAGTCTCTCTTTAAAAAAAATAATAAGATATCTTCTGGTAGTTTTAACACACCTCTGCCTTGAGATCCCTGACGACTTCAATGCCCAAGGTTCTGGCTGTGCTTATGACCATGAAGCAAATCTCCTGCATGCTGCGATGTCTCATTGGCGGGTCTTGGAATTTGATGGTTGCAATCTCATACACGTGTTTGAGGGTTATCTTGCCGGCAATTTCTTTTCCTGAAATAAAATAAAATGTAAAAGTGGCTTCCCTCGCAGTGCGTGATATCGCGCAACACCATACACGAGCTCGCACCGATACTGTAGGAAAAGGCCTTGTCTGTGATAGCGCAGACACGACCGTAGCCATGCGTCAGATCCACCGCAGGTAGGCAACTTCAAAGGTGCGGTGGGAACTCGTGCCAAAAAATGATAAAATTAAACATCAGAATTTCGCATCCGCACAGACTGACAAGCACCGTGGGAAGAGCCTCAGTGCGTAGCTGTCCGTGCTTGTCGGCCGTGCGTGGTAACATCCGTAAAATCGCGCACCGTGGGGAAGCCACCATTAAAATTAAATTATTTTATCGATATAAAATATACTGAAAAATGATCCTTATCGATGAGTGCGTAAATATTTAAAACATGGCAAAAAAAATACATTATTGATGACCGTAAATCTACTTAAGTCGCCCAACGGTTAAGACACTCCCTTGAATCGTAAATGCAGTTTTGGTTTTACAGAAGGGACGAAGGAACAATTTATTTTATTTTTAACCCTTCCAAAGGGGTTTGAGGTAATTAACTGTTACCTGGTTGCATAGCCGCCTTGAGAATGCCCGCCGCTTGCTTGAGCAGAAAGGAGGTGGGTGGCTGATGAATGTCTATCTCGTGCGTGCGGTCAGCATTCAGCTTGACCCGCGTGGGAAGGGGCATACCGGGCTTGATCTCCGCCGTGCGCTCGTTGAAGTCCTTGCAGAATGCGGTTATGTTTATGTTGCGCTGAAATGTCAACAATTGGACTTTGTGGTGAGTGTAGTTTTTATATTATCTACCATTGTTTGCAATGAAAGGAAAATTGCTTGGAATAATTCAATTCGTATTGTAATGCTATTAGGACATATACATATAAGGCAATTTTTAATGAACTTCGGAGAACTTGATTAAGATGTAATTCGAAAACTAGACTTATAGGAGATCACGGAGGAACAAAAGTTAAGGTTAATCATGAATAAAAGAGTGGGTACAATTGTTACTCGGACAGCTCAGAAAGATATATTTGCGTAATATACGCAAAAATTACAATTTATCCTGAGAATTAAGTGTGCAAGCTGAAAAGGATCTAAATCTTGCTTTGACAATCATTTTAGTTATTCGTTGACGATTTTAAGCGGTTAATTAGTTTCCACTAAAAGTGAATATTGTCCCACCTGGCCAAGTTGCGTCCCTAGAGGAGGAGCAGCAGAAGCCATTCCAGCGGGGATATTGGTCCTGAGTCGGGAACTGTGATTGATTTTCTCAGTCACTTTCTTCATAGATTTAAGCCTAGCCACGGACTTCGACATGTTTATATTTTATTTAAACTTTACTAATATTAATCTACCAATATTTAAAATTACGTGTAAGGTTGTACAAAACAATATTAGAAAAGCTAGGTTAAGGTTACTTCATTCAAGTTTGACGTTTGAAAACCATAGACAAATGAAAACTGTTGGAATTATTATTAAAAGCAGGGAAATATAATTTTGTAGCTGGTCACACAGTGCAACAACTCTCGAACTGTCAGAAGTGCCAACGATTGCACGAAATTGCATTATGTTCCGAATTTACATTAGGTGATATTCAGAATAATGTCATAATTTTTGTTTTTTCTCACCTATCTTTCAGTTTTAAACTATTTTCTTTCATATTTAATAATTAATGAATCTACATGTGTGTGTAATTTAAATTAATATTAAGATGTGAAGTGATAATTAAATTCTCATTAATTAATTCGTCATAAAACTAACAAAAATGTGGTCGTTTTTCTCTCGGGATCCTACCAAGGATTTCCCTTACGAGATAGGTGAACCAGTGTCGGGTCTGAACGATAAAAGTGTGTGGAGTTTACACAAGGGAAAAAAGCGAGCCACACAAGAGGAAGTCTCCGTATTTTTATTCGACGTCCAAAAGAGTTCTGATACGCAATTAGAGGTTGCTAAATCGGCTCTGAAAAAACTAAAAACTCTGCGGCATCCCAGTCTTATGCATTTCCTTGACAGTTCCGAAAGTGATAAAGTTCTTTACATTGCCACAGAAGCTGTTGAGCCCTTATCTGTTTATTTGAATCAGTTGACTTTGGAGGGACAACAAAAGGACTTATATTTAGCCTGGGGACTCTTTCAAATCACGGTAAATATATCTCTAATTTAAGGTTAATTTAAATACACATCAATTTCACAGTGCCTATGTCCACATGTTTCTTCTTCTGTATTGTGTCAATTATCAAGGCCTTGTTTATGGTTATGTTGTCTTACAAATAAAGACAGCAAAACATAAATTAAGCAACAGCTCCCTCCTTAATTACTCCCTTCTAAAATGTAACAGCTGTCACAAATCACTTGTTTATCAAATTCTCTGTTTTGGCAAGTTGGTTGCAGACTTGCTTTGTTAGCCAAGGTTGTTTCTTCCCACTGAGAATAATCAGCCATCACTCGTAATATTTTGAACAACCATTCATTATTTTTTCACTGAAAAGGAATGCATTTGGTACCCGTGGCAGGATCCAAACAATATCCACCCAACCAATCTGCTGGTCATTCTACTCGCAATATGAAAACAATATATTGTTGGTTAAGACTAGCTTTTGTATCTGCGGTAACTAAACACCTCTTAACCAGTGTTGTAGCGTGAGAGAAGAATAATTTGATACCCACTTTGTTTTTTCTAATAATTCTAAGGTTATTTCTACAATTGAGCAAAAACTAAGTTAATAATATTGTAGAATAATCAGTCTGTTATAGTATGCATCCAATTAGTTTTACGTTGAAATGATTATTTAATAATTTATGGAATACCACAGCACAGCTTTTCCTGCAATATTTGGTTTGAAGATTGTCCACATGCACATGGAGTAATTATTCTTATCTCAAATATAATTGTAAAATTTATGTATTTATAATTTGGTATTAAATACATAAATGTTATACCTATTGAAAATGACTCAGAAAGAAAGCGGGCTTAGCTCCCTTAGCCTCAGAAAGCTGAAATATCGGCGCACCTAGACTACAAACTTTCATGTGCCATATAAATAACAACGACTATGAACATTATGAAATTTTTTAAAAATTCATGAGAGTCAGTGTTGCCATGCCGCGAAAAATAAAAATCGGTAGATAAGAGTTGAAAAATTTGGTAGATTGGCGACAAAAATCGGTAGGTCGCCAAATATAACTGTAACCGGTTCCTCGCCACTTACATCTGACTGAAAAGCACCGTATTATGGTTTGATAGGGGGGGGTTGCCAGAGATTTTTTTATGAAAAAAACCAGAACTGGGCTCACTTCCCCTAAAGCACCAGTTCCTCTTCGCATAATTATATTTATAATTCCATGAAGGGAGAGGGTTGCCAGAGAAATTCCTGTAAAAAGGAACTGGAACCGACAAATATGTGAACCAGTTCTAAAAATAACCGGTTCTTTGGGATTATATAAATTTTCATAGGTTTCCGAATATCGGTAGATCGATAGATTTTAGCTGAAGTCTGCAGATCTGCCGAATATTCGGTAGATATGTCATCTCTGATGAGAATAGCTTTTTTCACCCAAGAAACCTTATTCTTAAACAATTAGGTTTAGTTTATTGAAAAATTGTTTAGGCCTAAATGTTAGCTATAGTGTATATGTAGATTTCAGTCATAATAGAATTTAGTTAATGAATATTTTTTGTATCAACAATTTGTTTGTTTTCCAGAGAGCGTTGTCATTTCTGACCAACGATGGCAACCTGCGTCACAACAATGTGTCCATCTATTCCGTGTTTGTCACCGTCTCCGGGGAGTGGAAGCTCGGAGGGTTCGAATTCCTGTCGCAGTGCAACCAGGAGGGAGCGCCGCCCCTCTCCGTGAAGATATTACCGGCGCTGGAGATATACGACCCTCCGGAAAAGAATGACCCCACAAAGCTTAAATCTATTACGAAATGGTAAATTATATTACTAATTTCCTTAGAAAACCTAACCTGACAATTAATTACTTTAAGCTTCCCCAATTTTTGGAATCTCGTCTATTCAAATTTGGTCATTAAACAAGTCTTAACCCTTTACCGCATGGATTTTTTAATCCTTCCAGAAAAAATATATTTGTTTAGAAATGTATTTAGAATCATGTAAAAAATAATAAAAAAAAATTATTTTTTTTTAAGAATTGCAAAATATTTATTATAAATGTTTTGTTTCACATTTGGCACTACATTCAATATGGCAAATAAAAACAATATTCCCAAATTTGTCACACTATGCATTAAAAGTATACCCAACCACACCAAGGATAGAAAAAATATATAAATATCTTAGTATTTATTATTATTTCTAAAATGTTACAAAATAATTCACACACTGAACAATCACAACCATGCTTGTTCACGAAATGGCCGAAATGACAACTTACTGACGCGACTGTAGTTACTAAAAAACTCGTAACTGGCAGCACTGTTCGATTTATGATAATCTAGAGCTCCCAGTAAGAAATTAGCTGAAAATAAAATACGTATATGGCCCACATATCCCTTTATGATGATAACATTCTTATGTTCCAAATTTGGAACAGTATGCGGTAAAGGGTTAAGTCATTTCATGCAACTTTTCGATAAGCTACTTTTGTAGATAGCTAAAACCAGTCTACGTTTTTTTTTCAATAAATATGAGTGGCTCAATGAGAATACGACATATCTGCATAATCTTAACTATAATGCAGAAAATCTGTTGTGGCTCTCATTAAAAACTCGCAAACAATGAGTTCTGGCATCATCAAATTTGCGCATCTTTTTCTGTCGGGAATTTATAAATCTATCCAACTATTTTCATTGTGAAACATCAGAAGTTTTGAAACGTCCATTTAACTGTGAGAAATGAAATAAGATGCAGTATTGTTTTTTTGTTTGTTTTTGTTTGTTTTTCATGTGTTTTTCATTGTTCATCCAGACAGAGAAAAAAAAAATTTTTTGGTAAATTCATGTGGTAAAATTATATTGATTTTAATTATTTTATGTATTTGATTTAATAATACAAATTACTATTTATGACCCATGTGGTTTTGCTCCTTCACTTTTGATACAGCCAAATTAAATGATACCACTTGTATGAATAGTAATCATTGATGAGTTTACAGTGTTTTCCATCTATGTGAATTGTACTTGTAGAACAACTTGTGTGTGTAAAATGCCTATATCCAACTATGTAGTGTAAATGACTAATGCTTATTTCAATTGCTCTAATTATTTTGTGTTGTATCCTTTAAGTAATTGCCTGAATCAATTGGATAGACATAATTATGTATGTATACCAATGCTTTTGTGTTCCGAAGTTGTACCAGTTAAAACATACTTATTTACATAGGTACACAGATTTGAATAATTATTTATCATTGTGAACTATAATACGTTATACAAATACCAAACGACTGATGGCCTCGGTAGCACTATAGTCTATGCATTCGACTTTGAGTTTTTGTTGTATGTTCCAGCTCTACGGACATGTGGGGCCTGGGCTGCCTTATCTGGGAGGTGTTCAACGGCCCGCTGAGCAAACAGTCCAGCCTGAAGATGCTGGAGTCCCTGCCCAAACAGCTGAGCTCCTTGTACTGTGAGCTTGTCAGTGCCAACCCCTCTTCACGGCCTAATCCAGCTGATATTATCACTAGGTAATTATTATTAGTAGTATCCATAATCCCATTGTGCCATCTCCCTTGTTTTATCTTAATCCTTTGACGGTAGCCCAGTCCGTTTAATGAAGTTTACCATGGTTGTCATTGAGTCTTAACCTCTAGTGTGCCAGCGGTGCCTGTAGGCACCTGGCTTTCATCATTATTTTTTCAGGAGTTTTTATCTTTTAAAACCTGTTGTTCACATATTTAAATGAACCGTAATCGCCTGTCAACAAAATAATCAATCCATAGAGATAGTTTGCATTGCGTTAAGTTCGCTACAAGTCGAGTAATAAGTATTTGAAGTTTGCTTACGTCAGTGCGGCTGGAAAAAATCGGTTTTCAAAGTGACATTACTGTTTGTATTCACAGGACAACCTTGTGCAATTTTCTTAATCATTTTTTTTTAAATTCTTAATCAAACTTTTTCAGTGACTTGAGGCAGAAAAAAACCAATTCTCCGAATATAAGTAGCTATTCTAGAAAAATCACTTACAATTCAAAAAAATACATAAACTCATTATCTGAGAAGATAGCATAATTGACAAAAACATCATTTTGTAAAACACAAGTGCGTATTACGAAATGACAGTCAGCAACGCATGACGAAAGTTGTACCTTGCTGAACTGTTTAACCCATTGCATCCTAAAACTCTTGTTAGGTTCATAAGTGTTACAGTAATTTACATATTTTCATATTTGTGAAATCTAGCATTGAAAAGTATACTTGGGTAGCCCTGTGATATGTCCTGTCATTTAAGATTTCACTATGTTTAGTACATTTGTTATCAATACATATATGTTATCTCAAACCCGTTTAAAACAACTTAAACATGCTTTTTTCAGGTGCCGAAAGCCAGGAGGTTATTTTAAGAATGATTTAGTGGACACTTTACTATTCCTCGAGGAGATTCAAATAAAAGACAAAGTTGAGAAGAGTAGATTTTTTTCCAATTTAAGCGGCCAGTTAGATAATTTCCCCGAAGGCGTTTGCACCCATAAAATACTGCCGCAGCTGCTGACTGCGTTTCAATATGGAGACGCCGGCAGTGCTGTTCTATCTCCTATGTTTAAGGTAAGTTAATTTATGATTATGGGGGAAGAATAATTGACAAAAAAGTATTTAAGTTTTGATAATACCACAGAAAACAGCACAAAAACTCTCTTAAAGAAGGTTAAATGGCATTAACCGGTGTGATATGTAAGTGACAACATACTTATATACTTGGAGTAAGAATATACATGGAGAGGCACCTTTGCGAAACAGTTTAGTCAGAATTGTTGACTTTATACTGACTCGATAGAAAAGAGACAAAGATATGTTAAAGGATGTTGAGAGCCTATTAGTTACCGCCCACATGGAATTCGGACATTTTTAATAAACATATATGAACACGTTAAACATTACAATATCAATACACCATTAAAATGATTTATAACGCCAAAATATCACAGAAACACAGAAGGGTTTGCCTAAATAATGATGGAAGCTTTTTGTTGATTTTATGTCTTTATATCATAAAAAATGTGAAAATTCTAAAGTTCGGTCAAAATATTTAACCCTTATCCTCTGAAAACACATATCACCATCATGAACAATGTCATACATTTATTGTTTACAAAATCCAAGGGTGCACGGACAGGTTTCTTCATGTTTACAGTTAGTTGCGTCTAGTACCTGCTACTGAATGCTTGTGTATTGTGCTGTTTATTTTTGTTTTTAACAATTTAATACGCATTATTTATTCAAATATTTTTTTACTCCATAGTAAATATGTATGAAGACGAAATTAGTGATGATGACTTTGTTTTTGAGTGTGAAAGTGACTGTACCGGCGATATTTCAATGCAACATGACAGTTCAGATAGTGAATAGAAGAAAAAAATGCGTGTTTGGACACAAGTAGCAGTTCAAATTATGCTCACGTAGATATACAAGAGGGGAGATGTAAATGGTGGCGCAAACTTTTTTTTTGGGGGATGGAGATATGTTCCATAATTTCGTATATCTTGTATAAATCCATAAAAATAACGAAAAACCACTAAGCCATTTAAAGTAAATAAAAGTTTTGGTTGATCAGTTAGTGGGTGAGTACAAAGAGCCTCGAAGTAGGCCATCTACTTCCACTCCATCAGAGACCAGGCTCAATGGAAAACTGCACATTTTAAAGAAAGGTCCTAAGAGGGACTGTGTGGTCTGCTCAAAAAGGGCAGTAAAAGGCGGTAGACGGGAGACCAGCGAGTATTGTGACACTTGTCCTGGAAAACCGAGGATGCATTTGGGTGATTGTTTTGAAAAATACCATACTTTAAGGAATTATAAAAACTAAAATTTGCCGTTTTTTTTCTTTTATAAATACTTACATTCCATAATAAATATATATTTGTAAACATAAATAAGCATTTTTATTTGCTACCTTTCCAAAAAATATTTTTTCTAATTTTCTAAGAATATCTTAGTTTTTTCTCATATTTTTGCTTAAAAAATACTCGAGTTGCTGGAAACCTATATGATTTTTTCCTCGAGTGATAAGGGTTAAAACTGTTAAAATACCTCTGAAAAGTGATGTTTTAAAATCTTTGTTTGGTCGTATTTGAACATTCACACATAGCACATATCACCATCATGTTTGATTTATTTGTATAACCACTGCAAGTTTTTTAATCAACACAAATATAGGAAATAACCTCGAAATCCGTTGACGTAAGTTATGCAACTCGATGATGTGAAGTCATCGCGGACGGAATTAGCGTATTCAGCTCTCTCTCGATATATATTCTTGCTCCAAGGTTATATACCTATTAGTGTTAAAGGGTTATATATATATATGAATTGACATAATTTTGACGATTTTCTTTTCAGCTTGGCCGTCTTCTGAGCTACGCTGATTACCAGAGGCAGATAGTCCCGTGCGTGGTGAAATTGTTTGCATCAAACGATCGGACTACCCGCTCTCGCTTGCTGCAGCAGTTAGACTTATTTATCTCACACATACTCAATGCAACGGTACGTAAATCCAAACACATAACCATCGACAAGGCGTTCTCTCTGCAAATGACATAATAGTTACCTTCACTTCTCGGTTAAGCTAAGTGAATGGAAAAGAAATTGAGGAGCGCCCGAGGAAGACATGGCATGATCAAGTAAATCAAAAACTTAAATCGGGTTATGTGAAGAGTTAAAATAACAGAACAGTATTTATGAGCAGATGTATGAATGTGAACGAAGCAAGGAGTGAGTGCCAAGACAGAGTTGTATGGCAGTTCATTCTCTCTGCCTACCCCCGCGGAGAAACGGCATGATGGTTAGTTAGTAATAAACAGCTTTCATAACATCATTGTCACAATACTTTCCAAGCAATTCGTCAGTTAACCAACATTTGTAGAAGTCAGAGCTTGAATATGTTCTGCTTCAACAAATTGTGTTTTTGTTTAAATAAATAACTATACATAATTGTATGATAAGCGAATAATAATTTTGCATACCTTCCCATTGTTCAAAGTAGAACGCTCAGTATTTCTCTGTCAAAAGAACTCCATTCGGAATTGAAACATGGCTTGAAATATCATTAGCTTTTGTGTTTAGTTTCATTTCCTTTCTTCTCTATTGTAATCCCCGGTCTTAACTGGCTCTAGATAGTTGGTACTGAAGGGCGACTTAACATTTAATTATTGAATACTCTGTCAGGATTGTTGATTTTTTCCCGACTCAGGCGTGGCTAGAGTTTTCATGGACACACCTTTTTACATCCGTTCATAGCACAAGTCGACATAGTGTTTTATTTATTTGTATAACCACTTTTTCACAGTATTGTTATCAACGAAAATATAGGATAAAACCTCGAAAACCGTTGAGCCATGTCGCATAACTAAACCTAGTAGGCGGAGTTGCGCAGACGGAAAACATGCTTTCATACCTAAAAGTGGTGCGATATTATGTGACAACTTGTCTCGTCTCTTTCTCTCTTACGGTTTACGACGTAAAAACCCGGTGAAAGTGATTTATCGTAAATTTAATTTGTATAGGTTGGGTAAAAATATTTAGCTCTCTCTCCATACATATTCATACTCCAAGATTGAATATGAATCATTTTGACCGCCTGTTTTATTTACTGTTTCCAGGTAAATGATCAAATATTTCCGCAAGTAGTTAACGGCTTCCTAGACACAAATCCCATAATCCGAGAGCAGACGGTGAAGTCCATCATCCACCTCGCCCCCAAGCTGAACTACAATAATCTAAACGTGGAGGTGCTGCGACATTTTGCTCGGTTGCAATCCAAGGACGATCAAGGAGGAATCAGGTACGAAATTCATCCAACTCATAAATTATTTCATCCGCTTTTCAGGCGTCTTTAGCTGGTTCCACTGAGATGGCATCAATCCATTGCTGGCCAAAGTCTCTGCATTTGTTTTCCACAACTCATTGTCTAGGGCGGGGATAGGCAGTTAGTCAAGTGAGAAGAGCCAAGTTGTCGTAGAAACAGGATAGCAAAGGTACCAGAGAGCCACATATATGTAATATACATATGTAAAGGATATGGATTTTTAGGGAAAAAAAGTTTGATGTGTTTTATTTTTTTAAATAATTAGGACAGTATTCATGCACCGCTTTTGATAGCTTTACTATATCTGGCAAATAGCTACATATTTTAAATTGAATACATGATTGTAAATTTTCTTCCATTATTCTGCTTCTAAGTTCATTTTTTATTTGGTTCATAGTTGAAAATGTTTGTTCGAATATACATATATGTAGAGCCAAAGATGCGAGAATACCAAAACTAGTTTTTAACGGCGTCATATGTATCAGGCAAACTATTCCATGTATCAAATTTTTTTGTTTCTATTTTAGGCAGTGGTTTTATAGCTTCCAAGCGGCTGGTCAGATCTGTGAATTTGTTGCTCCACAGGGCTAAAGAGTGGTAGAGAGTATGCCGAACGATTCAAAGTTGTTCAGCGGCTCTATCCCATAAACTCATAAGTTATAAGGCTGCTTGAGATGTGGTGAAATTGGAGTTTATGTCCGAAGAGCCGTAACGTCTATGCAAAGAGTGGCTCCTGCTGACCCGTAGTCCAGGGCAATCAACCAGACATCTTCCATCTAAAACTGCCGGTGGATTTATGTTCGGTTGTCGTATGCTGCTGCCATCTCAGCTGGCATTTTTCTAAAAGGTTTGATGCCGATGGCATCTCAAATCATGGAGTTTCTAACTTAATCCTTAATTTTATTTATTTACGCCCGTTATAGGCTTTTATACAAATGTTAACATTTTTATTTTTTTAAAAACAATAACCTCATTAGTGCAAAAAAATATTGTAAAACAAAAATAAAAAAGAGTATTGAATAGCAGATACAAAATATTGTAGATGAAAATAACTAATAATATTTAATAAATAACAGGTTCAAAAATATTGTAAAAGAAAAGAAAAAAATAATAACAAATAACAGGTCCAACTATTAGTTTAGCTCTGCCAGATGACAACAACTGTACTAAATTAGACTTATAGTTTGATATTGACGTGTTAAACATATCAGCTTCAGAGTATGTGTTTCCCAGCTGTTGCATTCGTCGCATAGGCGTGTTGAATTGCGGTTGAAGCAGAATTGCTACAATAGTACGGTAGGTACTGCTTTGTCTTGCTAGGAACATGAAATGAAATCTAGTTTAATAGTTCAGGGCTGTCAATCATTGAATTTATAATTTTGTATAAGCAAATCAAGTCGGTAATTATTCTCCGTTCAGACAATCTCAATAAATTAAGGTGACAAAGAAGATAATCGTAATTGATACATTTCCATTAATGTTACAAAGCTTCTCAATTTGGCAACCAAGACACTCAAACACAGTCTTTCATTGCGTCTTCCGTATGGTGTGATTCTAATGAATGTTATTTTTAACAGTGTTTTTTTTAAATGGCTTGAAGGGATGGAGAAAGGAAAGAAGATGCAGAAAAATAATATTATATATAGTGTAAATGTTCACAATTATCTTACAAGAAGTTATCATGATTTTAGGCTTCCTAAAACAAAACTTGCGTGTACTCAAAACAGCGTGTTTTACAAAGGTCAAAATCTTTTTAATAGCCTTCCATAAGCCCTAAAAGAAGCCTCAAGTCTTGGCACTTTTCCTAGGATTTGTGCAGAATATGTAAAGAAAAACCTATGATTCTTATACATACTAAGACTTCAATTTATATCTACTTATATACGTGTATAGAGTAACCTTTAAGTGCTTCATTCTACTATTGTGAAATGTATTAATTTTTTCTTACTAGATGTGTGAAAAAATAATTTGCATAAGTCGAAATAAAAATACAAAAAACAAAACAAATATAATTTAAAATCTGCTAACGTAGTTTCAATACTTAGTTCCACTTTCCTTAACACCAAGTTTTACTAAGGACGTAGTGATGACTAATTTTTCTGTTTTCCCGGCCATCATTTGGATATTCAACTCCTTAAAAATTTACATCACAGCTGGAATGTTACGAAACTCTGTAAAAAATATGCAAAACTATTTAATGTATTAATTTCAGAACAAACACAACCGTCTGTCTCGGCAAGATAGCTCCCCACCTGCACCCTCAGATCCGCCAAAGGTTCTCATCTCCGCCTTCGTGCGGGCTACCCGAGACCCCTTCCCGCCGGCGCGGCAGGCGGGGGTCCTAGCCCTGGCCGCCACCCAGCAGTACTTTCTGCTATCCGAGGTGGCCCTGAGAATCCTGCCGGCGCTGTGCCCCCTGGCCCTCGACGCCGAGAAGCAGGTGCGAGACTCGGTGTTCAGGACCATACGCGGATTCCTCGGAAAGCTGGAGAAGGTTTCGGAGGATCCAAGCTTGAAGGAGGATATGGGTTAGTTAATTAATTTACCACTGTTGAGATTATTTTTATTGACTCGAAATGAAATGGTATGCAATTTACAGACTCGTTGTACTTTCATAATTTTTTATTGACTCGAAATAAACTCTTACAGCTGCAGCCAGGGTTTCATAATTTTTTATTGTCATTTGAAAACTCTTTTTGGCACACAGCCAGGGTTCTATTGCATCCCATTTGAAAGTATGAGGTTATATTTGTCAATGTAACCAAATCAAAGTTACCACCTGACTTTGACTGTTCTAACAATTGAAATAAATGGAACAAACAATCTGGCGTCTTGTCCTATTTTTCACAATCAAATTAATAGCTCTATAGCTCGTGATGGAAATGAAAGTGCACGCTGGAAACAGAAATCTGTACAAGTTTCTACACCAGTGCTCACCATTCAAGACTTCACACAAACTGATATCTGTTTTATAGTTAAGATTCCTCATCATTTCTCTAATTTGTTTCGCATTTCACAGAGGCGGACGTCCACACGGCCACGCCGTCCCTGAGCAATGCGGCGGCCACCTAGGCGGGCTGGGCCGTGACCGCCGTGGCTGCCAAGTTCTACCGCAGCCACTCGGACACAGCCGGCCGGCCGCACCAAGGGGGCACGCCTAAGCTCATGTCCAAGCCGGCTTCGTTGGGTAATTAACGAAACATTGATTACTATCTGAGTTAAACTAATACGAGGATCGTATTATTACTCCAATATCTTCGTCGCTTTATGAGAAGCAACGAATGTAAGACTACCTGACTGATAAGTCAGTGGAAGATTGATGAAGGGCGTACTAGAGGAAAAAATAGCACCTCATGGCTTCGAAACCTATATGACTGGTACAAATGCAATTTTGCTATGTTGTCTCGATCTGTAGGTTGAATGTTTTTTCATGATTTATGATAAGAATCATGATTTTAGATAGTTTTACTCTGCATACTTATCTGTTATATATTATTTTCTCGTTGTTATATAAGGTTAGGTAATTTAACATTTTAATGTAGATATCCGGAAAGAATGCAAGGCTGATATAAGCGTAATGAATAGAATCGAGAAAGGGACGCTTAGATGGTTTGGGTATGTAGAGCGAATGAACGAAGAAAGGAGTGTGAAAAGAATATATTATGCAAATGAATGCGATGAATGGAAGAAGAAGTCGGAGACGCCCGAGGAAGACATGCTTCGATCAAGTGAATCAAATACTTGAATCGGACAATGTGAAGAGTCAGAATAACAGAAGAGTATGTATGAGACGATGTATCAATGTGAATGAAACGAGGAGTCCGTGCCAAGACAGAGCGTGCATTTCGTCCTCTCCGCCTACCCCTGCCGAGAAACGACGTGATAGTTAGTTAGTTAGTTGGGTAATTTAGTGTGAAGCGCGCAGAATGTAAACTGCGCTATAAAAGTCACTGCTATTATTATTTATTTATTTATTTTTATACGCCCTCATGGGCTTTTACATAACATAGGTATAAAAATAAAATAACAGTGACATAAAAAATAACAATGACATAAAAAAATAACAATGCGCCCAAAAACATTTGATGCGACGATTTGATTACATGAAAATTAACACTAGTATTTAAGAAAGAGGTATGTTATTATAGCCTTCTTGTAACTAGATTCAGTGCAGTTGAATATATCTACTATTTCAGCGATAAATTACTCACTGCATGCAATCTAGGTACAAGCGAGTATTTAAATGACTCAGTCCTGATATTGTTGTTACATTTAAAAAGAATTTTGGATCGAGTGGATCTGTTAGGTACATAGAAGGTAATTAAGCTAAGTCAATCAGGGCTGTCTATAATACCATTAACAATTTTAAAAATAAAAAGTCAAGTCGGAAACAAGCCTCCTGTCTGAAAGTTTTAGTAATTTTAATTCTTTCATTAAATAATTATAATTTATGGTTTCAATAGGTAGACCGAGTTTATAGTTGATGTATCTTAGAAATTTATGTTGCAATTTTTCAATGGAATCAGAGTGGATTTTAAAGTGAGGGACCAGACAGAAGAATTATATTCGACTTGACTTCGAACTAGTGAAGAGTACAGGATTTTCAATGTAGAAATATTTTTAAATTCATTGGCATTTCGAAGAATAAAGCCTAGCAATTTTAAACCTTTACTTGTTATTATATTGATATGTGAGAGAAAATTTAATTTAGAATCGAAAGTAATGCCGAGATCATTAATTTCATTGACAGATGTAAGGGAAATATTATCAATTTTATAATCATAGTCGAGAGGGTGAGTAATTCTAAAAAATCTGATTGACTGACATTTACTAATATTTAAAAAAAGTTGGTTAAGTTTACACCAATCATGTAACTTATTTAAGTTAACTTGAATGTGAGAACAATCATCTGTGGTTTTTATGAGTTATTAGTTTTATTAGTTTTTTATTGAAGATTTCCCTGATGAAAAACGAAGGAAGATTGTATTGACGTCAATATGTATATACGAGTACAAAATATACTCTCATTTCGTAAAAGACATGCCCGGTTAACCCCTAAAAATTTGACAATATTTTTTATTTGATGGAAAGACACCTTTCCAAATTTTTTTTCTTGAAAGTAATAAAATATATTTTTAACTATTTCACTGTGGATAGCAAGTATAGCCAGGGGCAACAACCACCAGCAAGCATAAACAATTGCCCTTCACTACTCAATTATTAATTTCTTCTAGTAAATTTGTTGGTGATTTTTATATTGATGGTTATTCCAACACTGACCATCGAAAACCACATTAAAAAGCATTAACGATGGAAACACGGTATCACTTCTACACAAATAAACACACTTTTCACCACAATCTACACATCTGCCCTGATGATGGACACTGTAAGACTGTCTGAAATGTTTGGATCTTACTACCACAAAACTTAATCTTAAAAAAAAAAAAAAATAGTTTATTATTGCATTTAATATTCCAGAGCAACCCTCATCGTCCAGCATGTCCACCACCACCTCCTCCGTGACGTCCATGACCTCCCTGGAGCGCAGCGAGTCCGCCTCGGACTACGACCCCGAGCACTGGGAGATGGGGGGCCAGTGGGGAGAGCTGACCAGCGCCGGGGGAGCCGCGGCCCCCAGCCGCCCCTGGCCCCCCACTCCGCAACGGGCGGCACACTGGAGGCGCTCAGCGAGGCTGACGGGTGGGATAATGAGGAGTGGGGCACGCTGGAGGAGGAACCGGTAATATATATTTTAAAATTACACGCTGGAGGAGGGGCCCCACTCGCTTCTCACTCTTCAAAAGGTAATATATATTTTAAAATTACACGCTTATGGCTTATTAAGATCATCTGTTGAGAGGGCCCCACTCGCTTCTCACTCTTCAAAGAGGTCTAAGGGGTTTTTTATTATATTAACTTGCCTCTGGGAAGAAACAGAAGTCTGTGTTGGCCGCCTCGCGTGAAATTATCGGGGACATAGAATCCAATTTTTTTGGGGATGTCAGATATTAATAATATACTGTTCAAGAGTTTATGAGCTAAAAGCAGTAATGCTATATCCTTCCTCGAACTAACAAGAACGAGTTGTAGAAGCGACCCATTCTCAATGTCAACCGTGTACAAATGTTGGGCACGCGTTTGGCGAGTTTCCCATTGAAATCCTGGTAGAACAAGGACAGCATTCCCACCCGACATCTGCGCTCCAAAGATCGCAATCCGTTTGTTAAGATGGAGAATATATCAAACGGACCGCCCGTTGTAGCTTTTTTCTTCAGAAAAAATATGATTAAAATTACTTTACGTTGATACTCCTGAAGCCAATTGATCTGTTATCAACCCACATAATTCTAAAATCTTTGATAATCTGTTTTCTGCATGATGTGGCTTGATGGGTTTGTTGTATCGTCCTTCGACCTAAAAACTATCCATATCATGATAAGACTATTTATCTTTAGTTTTACTTGAAACTATTTTTAACCCATCCTTATCATAATATGTTTCCCAGAGTGCGGCCGCCTCCCTATCCAGCCCCAGCGAGACGTGGGCGCCCAACTCCAACTGGACGGAGCACCCAGCGGCCAGCGCGCCGGCCAGCCACGGCAAGGAAAACAACAGCACCACGGCCAACACCACGGCCGCGCACTCCAACAACATGGGCGCCCTCAGCGCCTGGGAAGACGGCGAGTTTGAACCCATCGGCGAAGTCAACGCCAGTAAGTGGCGATGCTTACTAATAATTATTATTCCTAGGACTTGCAAATTGAAAACCCTTGCGGCTGTTAAATAAATAATTAAGGTTAATAATAAGATTTTGTGCAATAGTGATATAAGTGATATATCCTCGTCTTAAAAACGAATGTCTTGAAAACGTCTTGAAAAAATTATGGTCTGCCAACAAAATATTACCATTTATATTAAATGTACTACAGAATAAAATCTGATATAACTACTGCGTCACTTGATGCCGGCATATTTTCCGATTTCTGTTCCTATTTTAACATGCCCTCGTGTTCTGGCAATGCTTTTGATGTCTTTCGGCTATAGTGGAATTTTTTTTGCCATTTTACAAATTGTAAATAGCTAAGAAACATTATTTTATTGCTTAACCTTCCCGTGCTTGAAAGTAAAAATCAAACATTCAATCATATTTTGATCTTGTTTATGTTTTCATGATATATTCAATACATATATTCATAATATTTCAGCAATCTTTATCTTAGATATCACCCAATCTCTTGTTCGGGGTTCCAGTAAAACCCCCATTTGAAACAGGAGTGTTAACTGCACCAAGCCATATAAACTTGTAAATTGAAATGGAATAATTACCTAAACACTGCTGAAAACCCAATACTGTGACCATCTTTATTTATTAATAAAAAACTATTTCCCCAACAGACAGCGGCAACATCAACAAATTAGAAGAGATGAAGAGGAAGCGAGAAGAGCGCAAGATGCAGCGACAGAGAGAGCTGGAGGCGCGCCGCACCGCTCGCACGCAACAGGGGCCCATGAAATTAGCTACCAAAAAACAACCACCATTCTAGCTCTTAAAAAAACATTTTAATATTAAATTTATACTCCTAATATATATACTTATTGAATTAAATGATTATAAGGTATTTTAATATCCATTATCCAATCTACAGGTGACCAAAAATGTTATTTACAACTTTAATTTCAAGTAATACACACTAATGCTTTGTTTGGACCTTTAAGAATAAAATTATTCCCGAATAGTCAGAAATGCAACCTATATTAACACAAATTTCAGGCCATATTCCAACAATAACTCGTAGCATAGATGATGTAAACCTTTGTATGCCCCAAGAAAAGCATAAGAGACATAAATGGGTTTTTTTTCCTTCTTCGTTTCTTGTGTTATGCAAATCTTTACAGCCAGAAAAACTTTGGAGCTTTCAAACCTGGAGATCTTGACAGCCAGTCAATGTCTCCGCATCTGGAAATTCAGTCCAGCAATATTCTCTTAAAAATGTAATTGTCAATAAGGGTTTCATAACAATATATTCACGTCTATAACTTTCAAAATCGAACCAAACCAAATTGACGGTGGGTATAAATTTGTTAAATCAACCTTTGGTCAGCCTGTGTCATAAAATGTATTTTACAAAAAGCTGGTTTTTCGTTTTTTTAAAGTGATTTTAGTAGGATCGCCTTAGCCACTATTTGGCCCCTTCCAAAGTGGTTTTTGTCATTTATTTGGTCTTCTCTCCCTCTAATAATTACGGATAATCATGAACACCAATCTCCTCAGTAAATTTAATAATAAACATAGGTTTTATTATCTCATCATTCTCTCAATCAGGAATATGTACTTTATGGTTAATGAATAATCTATTGTAATATCTTCCCTTTCAGAATTAAATTTCCTAACCATTTTAACTAACTTTTTCGACTCAATATGAAAAATATAATCTAGTTACGTAATTTAGTTCAGCTAAACGAATGCATAGCTTAAACGTACAATAGAATGTTTCATTGAATTATTTCTTACTACTGTAAAGTATTTTGTTGACAATCAAACTTTTTGACATTCCTAACACATCTGAGATGTTCTAATTATTGTGATGGCATTTCGTAGTATGTCCTTTTATAACTTTTTTGATCCTTTAATATTTATATCAATTGATATTCCAGTTTTGAAAAGAACGTTATTACAAACTTCTCGTTGACTCCAACCATTTACTCTAATCCAAGGATTTTTTTTATGTCAATACCGCACAATAGTCCCAACTGCTCCTAAATGTCCAAAGCCAGTGGGACTATGGATTCCCCAATTGGGGTATGTTGTGAGGGAAGAGGAATATTGGGAAGTACCTGGCTATTCAGATCTGGTCACCAAACACGGCTAAAGCCATTTCAAGCAACGTTTCAATTCTGTATGGTGTTCTTTCAGCAGGGCGTGAGAGTATCTACCATATTGTTTAATTTTGTTTTTTTTCCTCAGGATTTTTTCTCTTCAACTGAATTTTTGTGTCGATGCATAAGTTTAGCTATTATTTTGACATTTTATTAAATTTTTCTCATATTAAATAATGTCTCTTCCTACACAGACGTATTATATTTGATGTGTCTTAAGTCCAATTTACATGGGTCGATATATTGCCTAGATTCTAGTACAGGAAACTGTACAGAAGTGTTCACATTTTTACCAAAAGTGGATAATTTGTGTGGCATTATTTTTGTGAAAAATTGCTGTTGGAATATTATTATCTTTTCACTAAGAATAAGACAGGTGAAAAATATGCGAAAGCGTCAAACAAAATCACCTTATTTATTTGTTTCATCTTGTGCTTTTTTTACCTGTAATTTTTCTTACTGTGCCAAACAGTGTTTTGAAAAATATTTATTTTGCGTAGATTTGACATGTCTATTTGAGATTTAAACATACATTTGACTCGGCTTAAGTTATAGCAAAGTGGTTTAAAGCGTCCGGTTCCCACCCAGGTGTTGTTGGTGTATCAACAGAGAATTATCTCTGCCAGCAAGTCCTCCATCATTCCGCACAAGCAACTTCAGATTTTTGTAATGGGAGTAGGCTTATTATAAATACTGTTAGGTTATTCGTAACCTGGGAACGTCTTTAAAATCGATGCCGGGTGTGGCGAGGCAATCTCACCCAAATGAGCGACAGTTTCTGTCAAAGTAATTTCAAACTTCAATAACCCGGCTAATAATAAACATAGCAAGGACATCTTGGTCTTGTTTTAAAGAGAAATTTTGAGTCAGATTGTACAGAGACAGTCCAATATAGCGGCCCATATAAATTTGGGATGTGTCCTAAATAAAATTAATAAAAATTCGTCAGTAAAATTTTACCTATGCTAAGTCAATTACATATCAAATTTTAAAACATAGTTAAATATTCTAATTGACTGAATATTTGTGCCCTTTGTAATAATTCAAATATACCTAAAATTTTATATTAAGAGATGCCTCTTATAAATTAATTGGAGTGAAATTTAATGATTTGATGTTCCCAATTTTTGTAATGTCCGCTTTTGTTTCAATGTGACCATTGTCATGTGTTTGTATGATATTATTAAAATTAACGTTTTTGAAATTGCGTCATAATTATATGTGCGTTTTACCTAATCATTGTGGCATTTAAATTTTATATCTCTGCATGTATGTGTTTATATCTCTGTTGTCTTTCTATATTATGTACTTTAACCATGAAAAAATACCACAGTTTCATATAAAAATCTGTAAAAGAAAAAAATATATATTTTAAAGTAATAATTTATCAAAATTGGAAATAACTTTAAAGCATTAATGCTTATGTTTTTTTAAATATTTAAATAATATCATTAATCTAAAACACAAATATGAAACAGAAAAAGTCAGAAAATAAAAGACAATGGTCACAACCGATATTCATAATTTTCAATGAAAATATGACATTGATTAAAATGCCACTTTCTTATAAGGTCCCAATGGCCGAATTGGTTATGGCGTTACTCCCGGATAGAGTAGAGGATCCGAGTTTGAGTCTCGGTTGTGACCATTGTCTTTTTATTTTCTGACTTTTCTGTTTCATATTTTTGTGTTTTAGATTATTGGTATTATTTAAATATTTTTATAATTAATCGTTTAGATCAAATCTTAACTATAAATCAGGAAATCTCCAATGACGTCGTGAAATTTACACGAAGTTTTTCAGTCTAAAATTTCTAGGTTAACGCAACTATTTTCAGCTTGCTACATTATTTCTATCATGAGCTATGGAGCTTTGAAACATCCATTTAACTGTCAAAAAATAAAACAAACACACCATATTGTTTGTTCTAAATTTTTCATTTGTTGAATAAGAAAAACGAGTGTTGAAACTTGGGCAAAGCCAGGTAGTAACTATTAGCATTTAAATATTGAGTTATGATGTTCCGTTCATTCGCTCATTGGTAGCATTTATAAAATCACTATAAGATAATTTTTTTAACCTAATCCCAGTGATAAGATGCCATTATTAAAAGAAATCTTTAAGAATCTATCAGAACATGTACATACATAACATTATAATAGTAATAAATATAAAGGGAATATTTAAAAAATATGCTTTACTATTAAAATACATCTCGTCAAAATTAGTTTACTCTTTTTAACTTTGGTTTAGAAAAAAAAGAGTGTACTAATCAATTCGGATATTTTAGTTTTAATGCGTATTATAATAATTTTCATCACAATAAAAATGCCGAGTCAATTAAAAGAAAAAATGTTTTTAATTTACTACTCTACTGTCTTTTGAAGCACACTTGTTTACTGTCAGCACATATTTTAAAAATGTGTTTAATTGTGCGTGCTTTTTAAATTACATTTGAAGTTTACAACATTCTTTATTTCTTTGCCTTTAAACTTAATTGAACCAAACCAACTAGTTAGGTTCAAATAGTGCATACATAATATAAAATATAATTTAGATTCGTAAAACAATTTGTCATTTTAAATATTTGTATTTGAGTTGACATTTTAGGTTCCAACCAGCCCCTGTACGCCGCTTCTCGAAATGTGGCGGTGTTACAGTTATAGACAAAAGTGTTACATTGTCGGACTCTGCACTCTGCGGTTTGAACAACATGAGATGTACACCGCCATAAAACAAACTTTGGCTGTGTTGCTTTGTAATTCTACTCTGATAATCATGTACTTTTAAAAACCAATAGGGCCATGTAGTAAAATATGGCTGTGTTGCATTTTGTTTAACCTTTGAAATGCCAGATTCCCGCAAGGTACAACTTCCGCCGTACCTTGCAATGTAGTAACTCGATGATAATGATAAATGATGATTTTGTCAATTTTGCTATCTTCTCACATAATGTGTTTATGCATTATGTTAATGGATAAGTGGTTTTTCTGGAATAGCAACATACGAGGCCTGTTCAAAAGAAAAGGTGAATTTTGAATTTTTGCGGGCTGTGTACATTCGATTATCGTTTTTTTTGTTTTTGTTATGTTGGTACACATATGTTTATCATATGTTAGCATTATCAACCATTTTGGATTAGTTGTTTGTTTTTGACAACTGGAAAGGTTAGTCACGTTTTAGTGTTCTTCGATTTTTTACTTTGGAAAAAAATGGATCAAAGAATATGTATTAAATTTTGCGTTAAAAATGGAATAAAGTGCTCCAACGCACTTAAAATGTTGACTGTGGCATTCGGTGAGTCTACTTTGTCTCAAAAAAGTGTTTATAAGTGGTACAAGCGCTTTACAGAAGGCCGAGAAGATGTTAATGACGATGAGCGTGAAAATTCACCTTTTCTTTTGAACAGGCCATGTATATTCGGAGAGTTGTTTTTTTTCTCCCTCATGTCACTAAAAAAAATTAATTAAGTAATGTGAAGATTTTTTTGTCATTTTATTGTATTTTCGTGTGGCTGAATAAATTTCCTTCCAAATAAAAATGAAGGTGCATGAGGTTTTCCTGTAAATACAAACAGTAATGTCACTTTGAAAACGATTTTTTTCACCCGCACTGACGTAAGCAAACTTCAAATATCTATTACTCGACTTGTACCGAACTTAACGCAATGCAAAATATCTCTATGGATTGATTATTTTGTTGACGAGCGATTATTGTTCATTTAAATATGTGAACAATGGATGTTTAAGGACAAAATCTCTTGAATACAAAGATAGTTAATAATTCCTATAATAACCATATTTTAATTATGGCATTGTTCTGAGGCATGGAACTGGCAGTGGAAGGATGAAAGTAGACTAAATGCTGTAGAAATGAGATCCCTGAGGCATATGTGCGTAAAATCATGTATCACCGTTTATAAAAAATGTTGATGTCCGAAAAGAATGCAAGGTCAATGTGTGCGTAATGAATAGGATCAAGTAAAGGACGCTTAGATAGTTTGGGCGTGTAGAGCGAATGAACAAAGAAAGGAGTGTGAAAATAATGTATGGCGTGAAAGTGAATGGAAGAAGAAGTCGGAGACGCCCTAGGAAGACATGGCACGATCAAGTGAATCAAATACTTGAGTCGGGCCACAGTTTAATGTCTCATCACAGTGGTAAAGTTGGATGATAGACAGTTTCTGGATTCAGAATGCTGCATCGCTACAAGCCTCACTACAAACTAGAGATTGAAAAAATTTTAACCCCTTGTGTGGCATTTTTATACAACTTTTTTGTTCACACAGGAGGAGAAAGTCATCTTTGGGGATGCTGTGCGGAGGGTCTTTTTGAGGAAAGGAAGGAGTGAACCGGGGAGTCTTGAAAAGGCCCATGTTGTAGGAGGGAGGAAACACAGAGGCCGGTAAATCGTTCCACTCCCCAGTTGTTGAACACAAGCGACTCACTCTCATATATCGATTGTCAACTGTGTACAAAAGTTGTGGGCGCGTTCGGCGAGTTTCCCGGTTATGCACCGGTGCCAAAGCGATCAATGACGCAAACAATACCGGTAGAACAAGGGCAGCATCCCCACCTGACGTCTAAGCTGCAAAGATTGCAATCTATCAAATGGACCGGCTCGTTTCTGCACTGAGTCAAGGGTTGTTTTCAGGTATTTTGGGGATCCAGACTAGAGGTGGTTGCCAAATTCAACAATAAGGTGCACTTGCGATTTGTACAAGGTCAGCAGTTGTGTACTATTGAAGTATCTGCGGGCCCTGTACAGTCGCCCAACTTCTGAGAGGTTAACTTAACTCTGGCTTTGATGTAGCCCCCGTGCTTCAACTGGTCACTTAAGGTTACACCAAGCATGTCAACGGTAGGCTTGTTGAGAAGATTCCTTCCGTTGAACGAGACTAAATTGTCATTATGATCCCTTTTAGTCATTATCAGACATGATTACGACTATAAGACTTACAGCAATACGCTATGAAAAATACCTTCTTTTTGTCTATCAATATTTCGCATCAAATATCAATCACTATGTATACGATTATCAGCTCTTATATCTATATTTCTAAAGGTTCACTTTTACAATAATTATCAAAGATCGTGTAGCAAACGTTATTAGTGCAAAACATATTTGCAATCAAACATTTTAATGAGTCTTAACCGTACATTATCACAAGCACGATTAATAAGTTAACGTCCTATTAAAAATGTAAGACAAAAAAAGAACACGTTCAACGTGCCCTCTTAATTAAACAAGAACCCTTGAGAATGATCACCAACCCAGTTATCAGCTTGGATAAAACAGCAACTGAAAATTCAAAGTCACTAACTAACTAACCATCACGCCGCAGAGGTAGGCAGAGAGGACGGACCGCCATACAACTCTGTCTTGGCACGCACTCCTTGCTTCTTACTCTTCTGTTATTCTGACGCTCAATATGACCCGACTAAAGTATTTGATTCACTTGATCGTGACATGTCTTCCTCAGGCGTCCCCGAATTCTTCCTCCATTCACTTTCGCGTCATATATTCTTTTCACACTCGTTTCTCATGCCCAAACCATCTAAGGGTCTCGATCCTATTCATTATGCTTACATCAGCTTTGCATTCTTTCCAGATATCCACATTTTTAACACGGTCCCACATGGTTTTACGCACATACGCCTCAGGTATCTCATTTCTACAGCATTCAATCTACTTGCAACCTTCCTCTGCCAGTTCCATGCCTCACTGCCATACATCTGGGATAGTATAAGCACTCCATTATGGACTAGATCAATATTAGCTTAATAATTCAAGTAAATAACTTGTCACTATCCTATTCATTCCTTCTTTACTCCTGGTAGATTTGCTTTATAATTGGTGGTGAATAACCACTGTTGAGTTTTAGATAGCTTGCCAATGTATTTTTACTTATTAACCTACCAATACATTCTTTACTCCTGGTAGATTCACTGTTATTATAAGAATGATTGTATTTCTAATAAATAGCTTCCCATTTGTCTCTTGACACATGCTTTACTCCTGGTAGATTTGCTCAAGTATTGAAGGAAATGATAACCAACTGTACTGATTTTCCTGTGCAGTATTTATTAAAATTATTTTTATTAACCTACCCATGCATTCTGTACTCCTGGTAGATTCACTGTTATTTGTAAAGATTGTCGTAATGACAATATTCCTAGTAAATAGGTTCTCCTTAGTCTCCTGACACATGCTTTACTCCTGGTAGATTTGCTGTATTACTGAAGGAGATAACCACCAAATTGATGATTTTAGATTTTCCTTTCCAGTATTTATTAATATTATTTTTATTAACCTACCCATGCATTCTCTACTCCTGGTAGAATTTCTGTTATTGTGAAAGATTGTCACAATGTCAATATTTCTAGTAAATAACTTCTCATCTCTTGATGCCTGCTTTACTCCTGGTAGATTTTTCATTTGCTCTATTATTGAGGGACATAACCATCAAAACTGATGATTTTAGATTTTCCTTGCCAATATTTACTAACCCATCCATACATTCTTTACTCCTGGTAGATTCACCGTTCTCGGGGGAGAACAGGGACAGATAAAGTACAGCTAGACCACACACAAAAGAAGCTGTGCAGATGCAAATCTTTTGCCATGCGCAGAACGGGCAGGGCTTATTTGTTTGCTAGCTTCTATCGGTGACAGTTCTGCACCGGAACACGGAAAAGGCTGTTCTACACATACAACATTCTTGTTTTCAAATTGATAAACCAACCACATCTCATTTCGGTTATTTTGGTAAGCCGTTACGTGGGCAAGGGAGGAAAATTGTTTTTAATGCTGCCAAACTCTCTGCACTCCTGGTAGATTTCTTTTACATTAACTCCACACAGGTGATGATATAGTCATCTAACATGTCATCTTTGGGGAAGCTGTGGGGAGGGTCATTTAGAGAAAAGGAAGCTGTGAACCTGGGTCTTGAAGAGGCCCATGTTGTACGAGGAAGGAAACACAGAGGCCGACAAATCGTTCCACAGCCGAGCTGTTGAACACAAGAACGAGTCGTAGAAGCGACCCGTTCTCATGTATCAAATGTCAACCGTGTACAGATGTTAGGGCGCGAGTTTCCCCTCTACGCACCTGTGCCCAAGGGATCAATGACGCAAGTTCCTCGGAGCATCTTCCATTGAAATACCAGTAGAACAAGGACAGCATTCCCACCTGACGTTTGTGCTCCAAAGGTTGCAATTTAATTTTAAATATTCTCTGTAGTGCGAAATGCTTGAAATGACTTTCATAACATCTACAGCAAATACTTCTCATAACCTGTACATAGTTACAATAAATAGAGATCGTTATGTTTAATAGTGTTGTACAACCACATAACATTATATGTATATATGATGACGTACAAATGTATGTGTTAAGTGTGTTGTTAAGCCAACATTGCCCAATTGATTGTGTTTTATGGCATTCAGCATGATAATATCGAGACAGGTGAAATAATAAATAATACAAATAGACACTTTTTTTTAACTTTTATTAATTTTACATGAAATGATAAACGTACTTGTAATTATTTTTGTTAGTTAAAAATCATCAAACCAAAACCGTGTTAATAAAAATTTTCAAAACACATTATTTACCAGGACAACCTAGACCATGTTACAATCCTATAAGATATTTAATTTTACAAATTATATAAAGTTAAATTAAAAATCTTATAGACAGATACCACGATCCTGCAAGCTATATCACACAAAAAGAAAGAATCTCAACTCCACATAATCAAAACTAACTTAAACAAACATATTTTATTCGCAATACAATCATTAATAATGATTACAATCAATCAATCAAAAGGGTTTTTTTTTTACAACTGATGGGGTTTTAGTGACAAAATGAAAAAGCACGAACAACACTTGAGATGAAAGCATTTCACAGCCATATAGATACATTAATCAGGATAGGTAAGTACTTTGTTCATAGGCAAGAACTGTCTCAAGGTCAAAATATCTTTTCGATATCAATATTAAATAGTCCTCAAGACTATGAATTCCTTTGTAAAATTCTTGCAATAAATCATTAAAATGTGTAATCATAAAAATATTTGATTAAATTTGGCATTGAGCACAAACAACATTCACTTTTGCTTATTAATATTCTACGTAGATCTCAGTCGTGTTTGCTAAAGCAAAATGAGAAGTCAACGCACAAAAATAATAATTTTATTGTTCAACTCAAGGTGACTTAAAAATTAGTAAATGAAAATCTCACTAGTGATAGCTTTCATTGTGGATTTCTTAAGAATGATCGCAACAAAACAATGATAATACTATTTAATATGTATGTGTAAGAGGTTATTTGATGAGATATGGTGTCTCGATTCGCTGTCTCCGTGGGATTACAACTTGGCGTGCGGGGTGGTTGTCCTAGTGGCTAATTGTCAGGAGGAGTCAAATCTGAAATGAAAAGATAACATTTTTTAGTGCACATTTCCAGGCTCGGCCCTGAGCCAAACGGCGCCTGGCGCAGGTAAAATTGTTGTCGCCCCTTGTCTAAATATAGTATAAAACGAGAGATGCGAATGTGCGATAAAACCATCTATGACCGTTTTAAAAATGTGGATATCCGGAAAGAATGCAAAGCTGATGTAAGCGTAGTGAATAGGATCGAGAAAGGGACGCTTAGATGGTTTGGGCATGAAGAGCGAATGAACGAAGAAACGAGTGTGAAGAATACATGACGCAAAAGTGAATGGAAGAAATCGGGGACGCTCGAGGAAGACATGACACGATCCAGTGAATCAAATACTTGAGTCGGACCATGCTAAGAGTCAGAATAACAGAAGAGTATGTATGAATGTGAATGAAGCAAGGAGTGTGTGCCAAGACAGAGTTGTATGGCAGTCCGTTTTCTCTGCCTACCCCTGCGGAGAAACGGCATGATGGTTAGTTAGTTCCGTTGGGTCGAGAAGTTGCGGGTTCGATTGCCATCCATAAATAGTATGGTTTTTTCATTTAATATAAAATACAGGCGATGGGCGTGTAAAAAAGTATTTAAAGTAATTATTTCCCTCAAAGCCTCCCGTGTGGAGTCAATTTTAAAAAATATATATGAGTGTGGATAATACAAAAAATGCCATTTTATAACTGTTGTTTAATAGGCGTATCACGGTATCCGTTAGTTTTATGGAATTTTTTAATTACTTTTGTATAGTTATCATTGGCTGCTTACTAATTGGAGTGGCAATCAGTTATTGTAATCAGTGTTTCATTTTAGCACATGGTGAGGGCTCGGAAACTGTTGTGAACCAATAAAATAAATCAAAATATTGTACACTATTTCTACAATTCTACTGCCGTAAGACTTAAACCGAGATATGGACTTTGAAGTTTTGCCAAGGCCAGTTCTACGGTATCTCACCCCTTGTGCAGTAAGTACTAAACCCCAAAGAATATTTCTTCCAACAAGTTCCAAAATCACCAGTTAAATATCACCAGGGTAGGAATATGTACCATCTCTAAGTGTGTACTTCGATTGCCGGGAACAAAGCACGGGCATGCTGATTGGCTGTTGACTTTGGATCGCATCGATTTTAACGTATGACACACCACAGAAAGACAGACTCTACGCTTTGAACTAACACTATATAAAAATCGATATACATATTAACATGAATCAAAATATGAATTCAATTTGAAAGGATGAATTATCAGACATGTTATTTCTAATTTTGAAACTGTTAATTTGTGGTGGAATTGCATGAAATGATTTAATAATACTAATCAATATAATAATAATAATTAAAATATTAACACCGGATCGGTTTCACCTTGTAACGGGCATCTTCAGACTGGTTTGATTTGAAGTGAATCTATTGTATATATACTAGTTATGTCTGGAATGGACGCTATTCACTCTATATAATATTGAACATTTGTGACTCAGTATTTCATATTTTATAAGGTACGGCGGAAGTTGTACCTGGCGGGAATGCGGCATTCCAAGGGTTAAATCTGCGATGAAATCATAAACTGTGGCCTTTACATTTCAAAATGATTCAACATATGAAACTAGAAACTATTTGAAACATACACATAAAAGAAAAATTAATATGTAAAATTGTTTTTTCACATTTACAAAATAATAATTGAGATTATTTTACAACTCCAATATTATACGCATACAATAAGTGAAAGGTGATATAACCAGTCGGCAATCGAGGTTGTATTTGATATTAAAAAAATTATATCTTTGAATATAAATTTGCAGTATTTTTATCACAACCTGAATCAAATTGTCTTCACAGAACAAGTTGGTTCTAATTCATTGGAAGTGCATTATAATATGAATCATTTTTGTTTTGCTATACTCTATATTAATAAATTAAATAAAATGGTTTAAAATTAATTAACGGTTTTCTTTTCTTTTACAATATTTTTGAACCTGTCATTTATTAAATATTATTAGTTCTTTTCATCCACAATATTTTTGTATATGTTATTCAATATTCTTTTTTTAATTTTATTTTACAATATTTTTTGCACTACTTATGAGGTTATTGTTTAAAAAAAAAATAATGTCTGTGTAAAATAAAAAATCACGGCGTACCTCATATTCATGGAATTGGAATTGCCCGCCTCCAGGTTGTACCCCAGAGTCTTGTAGTACGCAATGAGACTATCCTTGCAGTCCAGGGACATCTTGTAACAGCCCATAGTCTCTGCCAGCAGAGAAACGGTCACTACAATCCTGGGAAAATGCAATCACTTCCATTATTAAGCATATAAAACGAATGTGTACATATTGTTACTCAAGGTAAAGACACACTGGCCCCACGTATGCAACGCAAATTCAGAACGTCACAAACGTAAGTTCCAGAAACACACTTGATCGATGCGATGTGTGGGAAGGGGTATTGTCATTCCCTCCACCTTCCCACGCTGATCTGGACAGCGTAGATCGGCGCTGCATTGGAGGCGTAAAATTACGTTGAGTATGACAAGTGTGTATCTAAATCATCTATTTTAATGTGTTGCGTATGTGAGACAAGTATGTCTTTACCTTCAATGCTCTTGCAGACCTATAAAACCAATTTAATCAATATAATAAGGAAGGAATCGAACTTATACCCTCCCGACTCAAAGCTACTTAATTTTCGTATGGTCGAAGAGATTATGATGACTGCATGCTCAGATTTTTTAGCAATTCAATAGCATCCGGCGTTAATAATAATAATCGATGTGCCCCGGGAAACTGGTAGAATGGACACTCTTCAAAAATGTGCTCAGTGGTTCGCAATTCTCCGCATTCTCACAGCGGCGGTCCCCATTTGTCTGAGTAACAGATTCATTGAGACAATAATTCATTGTGAATATCCACTAAAATCTCAAAATGATAGATTGCACAATAATTAAAGGAAGAAAATAAATAACAGCAAATAACTTACAACTTTCCAAGCTGCTTTCCTCTATATGTATTATTTACAACTACATCTTCTAATCTTCCTCGCTGTAAAGAAAAATAAAAATTATTATTTATCATGTAATATTCAAAATACTAACCCACTAGACTGCGTGCAGAGGTGGGCGATTTCTCCGATTAACAATACATTATAACAGACCGATTTTCATATCTTATACGTAAACGAAACTAAAGCCTTCAAAATGTGTTTTACAGTTATCTAAATGGAGTATGCGTAAAGGAGCTAGCAGCATTGATCCGCTGCATACTGATAGATCAGACAAGAGTGGAACATTCATTTATGAGAATGAGCTTGTCTCTTTGGAACTGAATTAACAAATACCTTCTGTCAGTTCCTTCCGCGACCTATCTCATGCTGTCCATTTAACATTAATACGGCAAATGCTGTAACCAAAAATTCCAAAAATGTATTGTTCTAATTCTGAAAAATAACAGTTTTATGTCATATTTAACACGTTTTTTTTTTTAATTCATCATGATAAAATTATTTTAATCTCAGTGATTTTTATCAATAACTAATACCACTGGATATGATGAATTGGTTTGATTTGAATTGTATTTTTTCTGTTATCAAAGATTATTATGAAATCAAAGAGAGATACAATAAAAAAAAAATTAAAAAATTAATACATTAAATCCATGACGCTTACAACGCTTAACTTAAAATAGATCAGAAGGTCACCAAATTATACTTATTTAGCCACACCCATTACAATTTAGAATAAAACACACACACTTCAATGCCATCTACAGATATTTTGTTAAAACCAATTAAACTATTTGAAACAAGTTTCGGTACGCAGTAATTTAATTTCGTACTAAAAGACGTTATCCTGTCTAAACATAAAGTAATTTATACACGGAAATACGAAACGTCACCATAGGTGATTGTAGCCTGGTTTGCAAACCTCATTTCAGGCCTGTCTTTTTTCTCTAGCAACAGTGTTAAATGGTGGATAAAATTTTCACGTATAATAATTATTGTCAATCATTGAAATAATACTTGAAACTACCTGTGACCAATGATTATACTTTATAAACTGAGCACTGTAAATATGAATTAAATGTGTTGACTCATTTGTTACAATCATTTTACTGCCTCTCTCGTTCCTTAACAAAAGGTCACAAATAATTTTTAAATTTAGACCCACAATGGATGCATCTTACCAAAGAGCCCCTGTACAGCACCCATCTTTATAGAATTATCTCTGCAATACACTTCACAGGGAGACAATATTGCTACGCAATGGATTAAATTAAATCAAATTAATTGATAATGCTTAATACTCATAGAACCTTCTATTCTAAAATTACAGTATGACTAATATTCGCTAATAGATAAGAAATCATTACCAGGGCACAATTGTGGATAAACTTCTGCTCGATGGTCAGGGTAGCGCTGCCGATGATTTTTTTAGATCTCGTGTCCTCAATTACTGTTACGAAATAACCTCCAGACTGCTGCATAAAATGAAACCGATCTGTAAAAATAAATTAGTCCGTGAATATTGAAACACAATGCAATCTCTACAGTCAATTAGTAGACCGGTTAGTAGCTGAGTGGACAAAGGTGTTTGATTCCCACCCGCGTGTTGTGGGTTCAATTCCTCTGCTAGATAAGTCCTCCATCATTGCACAAACAACATCTTCCGCTTAATTATGATGGCGGTAGGAGTTTTTCAAATATTGTCAGGTTATTCGTAACACAGGAATTTTGCCTTTCTTTATGTTATATATATATTTTTTTTTTTTTTTCTTTATTTAGGTTTTCACATTTTATAACCATCGATTTCGATGAAAACGTGACTGTTATGCTTGGCAGCTGATCACAATTTAAACCGAAACGGGCCGAGATCAGTGTTTAACGGGATCCATTCAAATTTGAAAAAATCAAAATGGAGATGGTCATTAAACAATGAAATGGAGTTTGATATTCCTTATTATTTTATATTGTTTGGGAATAATAATAATTAAATGGATAACATTTATAGCGCCATTTTCGTGGGAAAATCGCCTCAAGAGAAATACGATATTTATCTGTCAAAACATAAACATCATGACTCACTCAAAACTAATTCATGAACAGAATAAAACAAAAACACGAAATATGATATTTACACTACAATCTGTCAAAACATAAACTGCATGACTCACTCAAAACTAATTTGTGAACAGAATAAAACAAGAACACTCATTATTATAAATAACATTTCTAGAAGTGACCATTGTAGCCCACATTAAAGGGGGTCAACTTCTGTGGCTGTTGAAAATGCACTGGCTTAACCTTTAGGACGCTATGCACATACATGTATGTGCGAACAAACAGTGCCCCCAGCGCTACGCGCTTTCATTTATCCGTTCCGACAAATGCGTTGTGTACACCGTAAACACGTCACGAATTTAGCCGATAAGTGAACCAAAACATAGTTCAATTCTACCTCTTTAATGTCATCTTCTATTGACTAGTGAAAACTTCCGATTTGTTGCGGATTGAAACCGAAGACGATTCAAAATGCCGGTCAAGCCATTTGAATTTCGCGCCGCAGTACCGATGTCTCTAGCGTTGTGTGCGCGAAATTATACCATATAATTTCAGTTTGTGCGTTGATGATTACACTCGTAATCATATAAACACTGTGTTGATATGTGTATAAGCAGCACTGAGAAGGTACCTGATTTCTTGTAATGTCTCACACTTTATGATATTAGAGGCGCATCCTGTCTACTGTATATTTATGTATTTCATTGTACTTTAGATGCAACAGAGCACACATTAAGATACGCCAATCATAAATCTGTTCGGAAATAAGAGAGTTATAGCAGTGTAAAATGATTAGTTAGGAGTAAGATGTAATTTTGTTTACTTAAGAATCGCGGCGTAAAGGTTAAGAGGGAGGAGAAGGAAGTGAACACAATGAATATTTTGTGTGTGCCTAAAATGATTAGGTTAAAAGGATAGATTAAGTAAAGTTTGTTAAAAAATGCTTCAATATCGGAATTTTCACAACCATTACGGTATATGCCAGGATTTACGAGTAAAGCCTACGATTAACCAATTTAAGGTTTATACATTAACATATGCTGACCGGTTAGTAGCTAAGTGGAAAAACGTGTCGGATTCCCATCCGGGCGACGTGAGTTCAATTCCTCCGCTAGCTAAGTCCTTCATCATTCCACAAGCAACATCTTTTGTTTATTATGACGATAGTAGGAGTTTTTCAAATATCGTCAGGTTATTCGTAAACCGAGAATGTTTGTCTTTCTTTTATTTTATTTTTTTTAGATGCATTGAATTGTACAACCTATTTCAAGCGCAAACAAAACAAAATTGTTTCAAAGGAAAAAATAAATAATTAAGGGTCACCAGGAATTGAACTCGAAATTTCTCAGGTGTGATAACCATTTTATTCCATGGAACTCCTTTTCAAATGCGCAACATTTCTCCATCCCGTATTTAATGAAATCATTGATGTTAATTCATCTTTTTTTCTGTGAGAGATGCATCCATCTTTATTTTGAAAGGAAAGATTCAAAGCTGAACTAAATCGTTTAGGAACAGATGGTGTCTGGGAAGCATGAAATTTTATTTGGAAAATAAAAATTTACCATCAAACTGCTGCCGCGCATAATTTCCTACGCTAGTAAGTTGACTAAGTAACTGCAAGAATCCTTTGTCGTAGTCCCCTCGCTGGAGCGGGCGCACGACCATCCAGGTCTCTCCGGGATCCTGGGCACTGATGGGAGGGCTGAACTTGGTGGGGCTGCGGGCAAAGTCCACCTTCTGCAGCATGGAGGGCGGGTACAGGTACTCTTCGGAACTGGCCACCTGGAAGAACACACAACGTTAGAAGGGAGTAGAGCGAAGCTGACTTCGACGTAAAATACTGGCGGCAGTTCCAGAGGGAAGATGGCGCAACGGGCGAAGCGATGGGTTCAGTAGGACACGCGGAAGAAGATGATAAGAATGGAGTAAAGTAATGACCGGTCGGTAGCTGAGTGGACAAATGCGTTGGATTCCCACCCGGGCGTCGTGGGTTCAATTCCTCTGCTGGCTAAGTCCTCCATCATTGCACAAGCAACATCTTTCGCTTATTATGATGGTAGTAGGAGTTTTTCAAATATTTTCAGGTTATTCGTAACCCTGGAATGTTTGTCTTTCTTTTTAAAAATAATATACATAATTTGTAAACATTAATTATTTGATTTATAGTATTTAATTTTTCCATTACAGTTTAATATGTCATTCTGTGGCTGGACTATTAAAAATAGTGATTCAATCTGACTTTGAAGATTACAATTGTGTTTATTTGATAAACAATGTTACAGAAAATAAAAGCAATTTTCTTTATGAACCTTTGGTATTTGTTTTCATTTGGTGGTATTGAAACATACATTCTCAAACCTATGCAGATAAATAAAAAATACTTTTTTTTTGCTTAATTCGAGAAACCACGTATGCAAATTTTTTAAATGTCATCTGGTTTTACCAGTTGTTTAAAAAATGATTAGGAGTAGAAACCTGAAAGTATGTACAGTGGAAAAAGTAAAGAAAGACAAAACGAAGCAAAGGTAGACTACTCTTTATAGCTTTGTAATTTATGGGACTGACAGGAGTTTACTTCAGTTGTTCCAGGCTGCAGGGTGAAGATTAACCAGATGATAGCCAACCTCCGATAGGAGAGCATACCAGAAGGAGAAGAAAGAAACAGACACTTATAAGTCAATGCCAAACTAAAGACTGGTACAATACACAGCCTTCGTGATCGAGTGGTAAGATGCTCAATTACGAATCCATAGGTCGCAGGTTCAAGCCCAGCGTGCGCAAATAACATTTATTTAATGAATATGTGTTATAACACATTAAATTAATAAAAAGTATCGGTCTGGTTCACACAATTCAGAATAGAAACATTGCTTGAAATGGCTTTAGCTTTTTTTTTTGTTTGGTGGCCAGATCTGAATGGCCAGGTAATTTCCAACCTTCCTCTTCCCTACCCCACTACCTTCAACATACCCCGATTGGGGATGTCATAGTCTCACTGGCTCTAGACGGTTGGGAGCAGTTGGGACTTATGCGGGATTCTCAATAAAAAAATGGAATAAGAAGTGGAGACAGAATCTACAATGAGCGGATCTGATATTTTTATACACTTTCTCCTAAATGCTTGTTGGATAGATTGCAGCAAGTTGTAGGCCAGACGCAGTGTGACAAATCAAATTCCGTCACAAGAATATTTGAATATTGATTTACCAGGAGCATGATGTGTTATCTCGCGAACTGTTATCCTAATCACTTGGTATATACTTGGTAAATATTCATGTGAAAAATACCTTTTTTAATTGGTAAATCTAGATATTAATCGGATATTTTTTAACAGTTGATTTGTAATAATCTTTAAAGAGGAAGTGACAAGTGATTTAATTACTTATCTTTAATCCTTATTAAATACCGATTACAATTCAGATAAAAGTAACAAATATTAATTTAAATGACATATATTTGGAATTTTGCAAAAATAACCTGTTTTTGAAATTATAGTGTATTTAATTGTGACGTAAAAGGTGAAAGGAGTCCATCATCCAAAACCACAAGCATAATATTTTAATAACCAAGTTTTTTCAATGTATAAGCTTGTGAAACAATCCACAATAATGAAAGCAAACGCGTTATTTGAATGCTCCTCTACAAATGTTACTGCGGAATTCAAAATTTACACCGAAATCTAAGAAATAATTAGCTGAAAACTTAATACCAACAGTAAAAAAATGAGTATTTCGTAGCAAATTAATAAATTATGCAATAAATTAAGGGTTTAATTATTGACTAAACATATGTGCGTTCACGCAGTGCATTTTCATATTTAAATCCATAGACCTTGTTGGTTATATTGTGTAAATACGACACGTTCATAAATACCATGTTCCACATCATTGGAAACTTATACATTTTCAATTAAATTCGGAAAATAATCGAAAAATAGAATTCTTACCCCGTTTGCGTTGGGAGCCCCCATCGTCGCGGAATAGACTATCGACTGACGTGTTACAATACACCAACTAATTTACCATCTCCTAAGAGACTGGCATTGAAATCTCGCGGCTCACTCGTTGGAATAGGAAGTTGTTATCATTAACATTTTTAAGAACCGCTGAACAACTTTCACCTGTCAAGAGTTGTTTTATTCTGTATGGCTGCTGAGTGAACAATTGTCAGCATTGGATTTTGTGAATAAGTACCCCAAAGAAGTCAAAAGGGTCCACGAAGTGTAATTTTTGTCTGTTTTTTCAAGTGCAAGTCTATTCCATGTGCCTAAGAAATTATCTGTGTATGTCTAATAGGGATGGTTGATATCTGAAATGGAGTGTCACTGCGGCTCCAGTTACCGGAGATGGACGAGGAACCGGTTGTTTATTCAGTTAATTTGTAAAACGATTCTCGGCTACGGGAAGATTCATCGGTAAAAAGTTACCGGGACAGGAATATTGAACATCTTTACTTGTATACATATACTGGCGTACATCATCATCTCACAGTGCCACAGAATCTGCTTGGTTGATTGGTTGTTGTCATAACAAACACAATTTGTGTGAGGAGACAGAAAAATACTGTACAGCCTTCCCCTGAACTTTTCGTGTTCAGATAAAATCTGCGTCATATGATGATTCAGTTGAATGAAGGTTTCTTCCATTCTGAATTTAACTGACGGGAATAAGAAGAATGTTCATCTACCCGTTGTCGACCTATCTCATCGCAGTTGCCATTCTTGCAAAGTTTTTTCACGCATCTCTTTCAGTATTCCAAAAAAGGAAACAGCTTCGCTCGTGGTCAGTTTAACTCCTAGCTTAATATTTGAATCTGCCCGAGTCACGCATCTTTTTTAATGTGGATTTGATGCAATGAAAAAATGTTATTACAGATTCGTCTGTCATAACACGAATATATCCATAGCATGGCGGACGAAAAAATACTCGAAAAACTATTAAAAAACCTTATTTACATGTTTCAAGTGTAAAAATAGGTGTACAAAAAAGGTCCACATATTTTTATCTGGACGCACCTGAACATTTATTTATTTATTTATTTATAAATTAACGGACTAAAGTCCAATTACAAAAATACATATAAAACACGAAATATAAAAAAAAAAGAGTAACAGAGAAGAAATAGCATATAAATTGAGATAAATGAAGCGATGACAAAAAAATAAGGCAAAATAAACATAAGAGAAACATTCAAGCCATGGTCTTAGTCAAAGTTTTGGTAGAGTCGTAAAGAATGACGAAAATCATTTAGACTGCTACCAAAAATTTCAAGACCATGGCTTGAGTTAACAAGTCTTGACATTCTGGACATTGGAGAATTATACCCGTAATTAGTATTGTGATGATTGAGGAACAGCAATTCATTGTTTCTGAGTCTACGGCAAGGAATGTTGAACGAGTCAATAAAACAATTAATAATTTTGTAAATGAAAATTAAATCGAAGTCTTTTCCTGCGCTTTTCTAATGAAGACATTTTCAATAATTGTTCAATTTCATCATATGAATAATCGCCTCTTTCTCGCCCCAATCTCCATGCAATACCGCGTAAGAAGCGATGTTGTACGGATTCAATATGATGAATATGAACGGTATAGAAAGGGGACCAAATTACACTAGCATATTCTAAATGAGGGCGAACTAATGAGCAGTAAAGGGTTTTAGAGTCTTTATATTCTTAAAGTCACATGCAATTCTATTGATGAAGCCAAGAAGTTTTAATGATTTATTAACTACATTATTAATGTGATCACGAAAAAGAAAGATTATAGTCTATAGTGACACCAAGATCTTTTATAGATCTGACGGTAGATAAGGAGACACTATTTAATTTTATAATTGAAGAGGATCGGTTTATGAGTTCTATGAAATGACATAATTTTACATTTATCAATGTTTAATTTTAGGCAGTTAGTTTCACACCATTCATTAAATGAATCAATATCACTTTGGAGAAGAATACAGTCATGAAAAAGATTTTATTATTTTAAGGATCTTATTGTCATCTGCAAAAAAGCCAAAAAACGCGAGGAAGAAAATACTTTTAGCAATGTCGTTAATAAATATGTTAAAAAGGAGAGGAGCTAGATGGGCACCTTGGGGTACTCCAGACGTTACTTTAATATTAATAGATTCAAAGTTATTAATTTTGACTCTTTGTTGTCTATCATTTAAATAAGATTTGAAGAAAGATAATAAAGGATTTCTAATACCGATAGCATGAAGTTTGGCGATAAGAATTGAGTGATTAACTTTATCAAAGGCTTTAGAAAAATCAGTGTAGAGAACATCTGCCTGAGAGGTTAACTTCCAGAGCGTTAACAATGGTATTAGTGAAGGAAAGTAAATTTGTTGTGGTAGACTTAGCAGATCTAAATCCATGCTGTTCCTCAATCAGAACATTTTTAAATACGGGGGTAATTTTCTTTGTAATGATGGACTCAAATATTTTTGGAATGTGGGATATAATCGAAATTGGTCTGTAGTTTTCAATGTTGGACTTGTTACCAGACTTAAAAAATAGGCCTAATATATGAAATTTTCCATGAGTCAGGAAATGAGCCAGATGAAAGTGATAGGTTAAATAAGATAGAAAGTGGCTTAGATAAGATGTATTTACATTCTTTCAATACAATTTCAGGAATTCCATCAGGGCCAGTGCTATTCTTACTAGATAGATTTTTTAACGAATTAAATACATCTAAAAAGTGAGATTTGGCAATTATTCAAGTCAACATTTTCTGTATAGTTGTATGAAGGGGTGGTGCACGATATATTAGAATAAACAGAGGAGAAGTGTTTGGCAAAGAGGTTAGCTATGTCAAGTCCGTTTGTGGCATGAGTTTCATTATAAAACATACTTGAAGGGATATCATTTTCAGTCCGCTTTTTGTGCTACAAATTGCCAAAATTGTTTTGGGTTTAGTTGTAATTTTAACTCAGTGACTTCTATGAAGGATTTGTAGCACTTAGCTGATTCAACTTTTTAGACAATTCCCTAAGATTACTAAATTTTTGGTAATGCCTTAAGTTGCCTGAATCTTTAAACAATTTGTGAGCTTTCTTTTTTCAAATATCAGCTGCTTCAGCTTCATACTGAACCATTTAGGAAACTTAGGTTTGGAGTAGATTCCCCGTGGAACAAATAAATTTACAGCATCCGTTAAACATTTGTTAAATTTAAGTACAGCATCATTAATATTAGAATTGAAAAAGAGAGATGACCAATCAAACTGGGCAAGATATCTATTCATGCTGACATAGTCGCCATCATTAAATTTGTTGTAATAAGAAACACATGGATTTAAAGAATCAATTTTGAAAAAGTTTGTAACTTTTATAGATAGAGATGGATGGTATTTATCAATTGGTAACAATGAGTCCGAAGCTTCATTTACAGAGACACTAGGCATACTTGTAAAAATCAAATCGAGACACGAACCCAGAGAATTTATTATTGAATTTACTTGGAACATATTCATATAGGCGAAGAAATTCACAATTGTAGTAGCTTGCAAGGAAAGAGTACCACTAACAGTTTTCACACCTAGGTTGTCATTTGTCCACAATAGTTTAGGTAAATTATAATCTCCACAAATAAATGTGGAATCGGAATTTTTAGATACGCGTTCCACTAATTCAGTATGTGACTTATACACTTCCAAAGGAGAAGAGGGGGGAATATAGACACAACCAAGTAAAAGTTTTTTGCTACCAAGAAGAACACATATGAATAATTGATCAGAAACATTATTGGAGGATTCAATAATATGACAAGAGTATTTTTTGTTAACACATATCATGACTCCACCTCCTCTAGACTTGTTTGAAGAAGAGGAGCGGTCACTACGAAAAATGTTGTAATCAAAAAATTCTAGTTCAGCCGATGCAACATTATCGGACAACCATGTTTCACTAAGAAATATAAAATCGTATTGGCATACATTGATGTTACATCTAATGGTTTTTAATTTTGTATTTAAACCACGTACATTTTGATAATAAGAAGAGAAATCATTATACACGAGACGACGTTTTCGTTCAATCTAAAAAATTTACACGAGATAGTTCGCGTCGCTCGGCAGCTTGGCGGGCGGGGCAGTCTTTCGATCCAGTGTTGTGGGAGGCCGGTTTCCGGAAGAAAGTGCACGTGGCACATACTGGGGTTTTATCCTTTTTAGGGCACGCATCGCGGTTGTGTCCAACTTTAGCACAGTGAGGACAGGTGGCTGATTCTGCTTGACATTTCGAAGCTATGTGCCCATACAACTGGCAATGGCCGCATTTAAGGCTATCAACCCAGTCTCTGACACGGTGCAGTTGCCAGTCTACTGCCAGCTTGAGCTCGATATTAAAGAATGCCTTTACAGATGGAGGCACTCTAAATATATGTATGCAGTTTCCAGTGCGCGGGCCAGACTTGTGGGAAAAATGATATTTCGGCTTTAAGATTGTCCAATGTGAGACCGGTGTCATTTAAAGATTGGTGATGGATGGCATTAATAATCACATCAGCTGGGGTGTTTTGCGGTAAATCGTGGATAGCAATGCGGGGAAGGCGATTTGGGGGACCGTTGCTTTGAGGCCAGCTTCAGCTAAACCTGAAGCATTAGCTAGTTTACGCGCCTCAGCTGAAGTGCTAGGGTGTATTAACACCCCACCACTTTTCAATCCTCGCATTCCAGTTACCCGAATGCCCAGTGTTGTGGGATTAATCGCGGTCTTCAATTTTTTTTATGGTAGCTTCTGAAGTTGCCTGGATGTTGCCGGACGGAAAAACCAGAACTGACGGTCTAGAAGGGCCAGGAGCAGCATTATTTCTAGTTATTGGTGGCAAGCAGGGATATTGTGAGGCTCTGGAGTCAGAAGAGGGGGCAGCTACAGTATTCCAGGCACGGCTTAGAGCACTTGGTTGCTGACTGGAGCTGTGTTTCGTGGTGAACACTGATAGGGGCTCCTTCTAGCTTGCCCATTTCAAGTGCCATCATATTCGATATAGAGAGAACACTAATCAGCTCCTTTTGAATTCTAATTTGCTGTTCCTTAGTAGCTCTGCATGATGGATCAGAAATGATTGCCATCGCAGCTTGGACCCTTTCAGATAGCTGTTTGACATAGTCAGCAGTATCACAGTTCGACACACTTTTTAGCTCCAAATACAGCTCTGACGTAGTTGGGAATTAAATAATATATAAGATGAATTTATGTCAAAAACAATTGACAGTTCGGTTTTGATTATGTTTAATTTGTCACTTTAAATTATATTTAAGGGGTAATTACATGAATATGAATACTTTTTATGCATTCGGATTTATCCATAAATTTCCGCACTTTATTTGAATGTATTTTTGTACTTTTAAAAATTATTATTGTGCACTGCAAAACAGTACCGTTTGACAGATCGTGATGTTTACTTTTCAAAACACTATTTGGATGTAATAATGCAGCAGTAATATGTAATTATTTCACTGATCTATCCGACACACTCACAATAATAATAAAAACTTAAAAGGCACTTAGAATATTTGTTAAAACCATCAAATTTTATTTGATTTTACGCACCGTGAGTAAACACAACATAGTATTGTTATAGTAAGATGACCGTAAAAAGACAAAACATGATAATAATTCAATATTTTAGATCAATACTTATTTTAATAATATTGAATTTGATATAATGTTAAAGACCTCTAGACAAAGATGATAAAGGGATAACAGTTTTTTTAGTTCTACGTTTAGATGTATTTTTTTCGTTAAATCCTACTTATTTAATTTGTAAAAATTAATATACAAGTTCCCTTCTTCTATAAATTATTATGAAAATGTTGAAAACTATAAGGCAATTCAAAAACAAAAAAAAACCTTTACCTTTAAACCCAATGTTGAGGCTTGCGAATATAATTGAAAAAATTCCAAAGCACTCTTGAATCCTGAAAACTTTTTAATTATTGAAAAAAGCACTCACTACTTAGTGTTGATCACCTTCGCCTACCTGATGACCTACCTTTCGAAGATGCTGTATCATGCAGCTGAAGCACTGATATTCCAATCACAATAATTCACTTTTTTGCACTCTCACTTCTTATCGCGCATCTTGTTATTATTTTAGAAACTTAATCATTTTTTTTGGAAACGGTTTATTGAATACACAATTTTCGATTTAAATATAATGTCACTATTTTAAAAAACTACTACACTTGCATTATGATTTTTTTTGTGAAACGATTTATTGAATGCACAATTTTTTTAAATTTAAAAGAAAACAATTGTAAAAGGAAAAAAAATAGCAAAACTTTTAGATAGTTGACGTTTATTGTGATTGAATGAAAATATTCAGATGGCTAATAATCTTTTAATCAACTTTTAACCGAAAAGTTTTCTTTTTAAACACGACTTTCACGACGACGCAATCAATATACTAATCGATATTGCATTAAAAAACTGCAATAATCCAAGCACAGACAGTATGCGACCGCACAAGGGCGATGGCGCATTTAAACTAATAGGAGCTCGCTGCAATGCTGCATACTTCACTACAGTTTATGCAGGTTTCTACGCATGCGTTGAAAGTAAATAAGGATGGACATCTATTAGATTTTTTTTGATAATTGATGAAATCTGACCATTGTAAATCTAATGCGTTTATCTCTTAATACGTATTAATTAATTTATTTTATTCATTTATTTATTGTTCATCTGAACTTAATTGATGTTTTTTACGAACTTGCGATAATATTGATTATTGAACTTTTTTTATGTCTGAAGTTTTAGACTGTATTACGTATCTGGGACCGGTGAGGAACCGATTCCCGGAGGCGGGGTAATTTTAGTGTAAAAGAACCGGAACCGGGTTCGTTTTGTAACGAATTTCCAACGAAAAATCACCGGTTACACAAATAGTAGTCGGCTCCAAAAATAATTTGACATAAAATGACAAGTCACCGGGACAAAGTAACTGGGACCAGAATATCGAACATCTCTAATGCCAAGTTCAAAATAACCATAGATTATTTTCTGACGTATGTCAGATTTACAAATGTTACGAGAATAAAATATTTTATTTATTTTGTTAACCGTAGTCTTCCTAGTTTTCTAGGTTGAAAACATCTATTAGAGTTTGCTATATATCTTTGCTTAATATAATTCAATATGCTGCCTTCTTTATCGAAATGTTTTTGTCGGATAACCTCTTCTTCAAACCTACCTCTAGTAAAATGTAGTGTAACTCCTCGACAACATAACATTTCAAATACTGTGTTGAGGCCTCCTGTCGTCCATTTGCATACTTCATCTGTAAACAATTCCTTTTGGGAAGCAGACAGAAAGGGGGGTTATAAAACCACCATAATAGACAAAAGACCCGCACTGGTGCAGATACGGGAGGGCTTCAAGGAACTCAGAAAGGAAATAGGAGTCTGGAAGAATGAAGTAGTGGAATTTCTGGAAACCGATCCCTTCTTAGTTTGCAGACCAGGTAAATCGTACTCGCTTACAACCTCAACGGAACCAGCGATACTCAAAACTCGTCTTTTCAAAAAGTCCATCTTTTGAAATATGCATGCATCTGTCATAGAAGATGCCGTATTGTTTGTTTCATATTTTTCAATTGTTCGATAAGAATATTGTATTAGAACTTGGACAAAGACAAGAAGGAACAACTAGTAAAAACAAAATTTAAAGTTTTAGTAAATTGGTGCAATTTGTAAAACATGACATATTCGAATGATTGAAACAAGTCAATATCAATTATGAATTATAAAAAACACACCGAAAAGAAGAAAGATTAGGTTACAACCGAGTTTCGTTATTCTGACTCTTCACATGACCCCGATTCAAGTATTTGATTTATTTGATCCTGCCATGTCTTCCTCGGGCGTCCTCGACTTCTTCTTCCATTCACTTTCGCATCATATATTCTTTTCACACACCTTTCTTCATTCATTCGCTCTACATGCCGAAACCTTCTTAGCGTCCCTTTCTTCATCCTATTCATTACGCTTACATCAGCCTTGCATTCTTTCCGGATATCCACATTTTTAATACGGTCATACATGCTTTTACCACACATCCGTCTCAGAGATCTCGTTTCCACAGCATTATCTCTATCTGCGAGAAAACATTAACTAGTTGTACTACTGAAATCTATTTCTCACCTTCTGCCGTTTTTATCTCCTTCTTCTTCAGGTGAGACGGACGCGGTGTGGGTGTTCGACGAAGAGAGCAAGCTGAAGCGCTGGGTGACCACCACGGACAACGACCACGGCGAGGGCTTCAGCAAATGCACCTTCGAGCTCAGCAAGGCGGGCCGCGGACTCTTCTCGGGCACGCTGGACACGCGCGTCCCCAAAGACGGCCGGATCAAGCGCGCCGGCTACGCTGGAATACGCTCCGTCAGACACCAAGTAAGTCACAACTTATGGTCACTTTTACAGATAATTTTACTAAGCATAACTTATGTAGAAAAGCAAGTAAGTTGATGTGGTTAGTCAGGCTGGAGGTGGCCGTCAGAATACTAGCCAAGAGTCATATTCGCTCGGCTCTCAACCACTTGTATTGTGACGTTACTTAAACCAAACTACGCAACCCATATAAAGGTACGTTTACATATAACATTAAAAACGTACTGAATCATTTGTAATTACATACTTGTGTGCACAAGAAAGAACGGAATTAGTAAAAAAAATCGAGTTTTGAGTTAAGTATGCAGAATTGTTCTTTAGATACATATCTAGCAAGGAAAAATGAGATGAGTCATAAATAGTCAGAAATAAAATAGTGTAATGATTTTAATAATACCTAATTTTAAACTTTATTTCACTATTTTTTATTTAAGACCTGACCGGTTTCATCTTACAACAGGCATCTTCAGACTGGTACAATTTTAAGTAAATCTTTTTAATTTAAATAAAAAATAATTTTGTTTTAAGCCACTTTATTTATACACATATAACAATTCGACCGGTTTCGGTTAAACTTAACCTTCTTCAGGAACGTATATATATAAACTTTTATTAGTTTTAATGTTTTAATGTCACGCTACAAAGTGATTGCTTCCTTCGATAAATAAATCTTTTTACTTAATCGATTACTTAAAAATCTAAATCGATTTACTTAAAATTGTACCAGTCTGAAGATGCCCGTCATAAGGTGAAACCGGTCAGGTCTTGAATAAAAAATAGTGGAATAAAGTTAAAATTTGGTAATATTAAAATCGTTAAAAAGGAGTTCCACCACGAATGAACAGTTTCAAAATTAGAAATAATAAAACAATGTGCAATTATTTTTTGTATGAAAAAAACTAAATTCCTAAATTTTGTTTTGGCTCTCCAGAAAACCTGCATTTTTGTATTGATATATGTGTATCTTATGACCATTTGATTCCTCTAGGAAACAGATATTGTAAAAGTTTGTAATGAAACAGTCATTAGGTGTACACGTGATTACAAATGATTGTGTGTACTCGGACATTTTGTTATGTCCGGCTTTTAGTGTTGGCATTACTGTACCCCACCTAAAAGTTGGCGTGTTGGCTTGTCGGTCTCTCGTGTATTAATATTACGTCCTATAATAAAGTGGCTAAGTCTGTGTAGTATCTATGTTTAGTCTGTGAGATCTCCCGCGACCCGTACATAATACTTTATAATAACAGTGAACTTATATAGCGCAGTTTTGTGATATTTCACCTCAAGTGCGCTGCATACTAAATTAATTAAGCTAAGAAGACTAACTAACAAAGAGAAAATAATATATAATATGTATACAAATTAAAACTATCTAAAATCATGACCGTTATCATAAATCATGAGAGAAAAAAGTTCAGATATGGGTATTACACATGGTACATCAAAAAATTTAAAAAAAAAACAATTTACTGAAAGCTAAGGGTCTAAAAATCCAGATGAAACGTATAAATTCATATGTTATAGCAGAGAAAAGGAAATTAAATTGAGAACAGTTATTATGTTGGTACTTAAAAACATGAATATTCAAGTTTTATAAGTAAACGATTCTAATTAGAATCGGGGGTCTTGAAGATACTACATATTTTGCAGAAGGAAGGAAATACAAAATCCAACAAATCAATCCACAGCCGAGCTGGTGAGCCCAAGAACAAGTTCTCATGTAACTAATGTCGACCGTGTATAAATGTTGGACACGCGTCCGGCGTGTCTCTTGACTTTTTTTTTACGTTGACTCCACACAGAAGACCTTGAGGGAAGTAATTTCCCTCAGGGCCTATGTCATCTTTGGGGATGCTGTGTGGAGGGTCTTTTTGAGGAAAGGAAGGAATGAACCTGGGTCTTGAATAGGCCCGTATTGAAGGAGGGAAGAAACAATGAGGCCGGTAAATCGTTTCACAGCCGAGCTGTTGAACATAAGAACGAGTCGTAAAAGCGACCCGTTCTCATGTATTGAATTTCGGTGTACCGGTGCCAAAGGGATCAATGATGCAAGTTCGTCAGAGCATCTTCCATTGAAATACCGGTAGAACAAGGACAGCATTCTCACCCGACGTCTGTGCTCCAAAAATTGTAACCCGTTTGTTAAGATAGGAGAATCTATCAAACGGACTGCCTGTTTCTGCATACAGTCAAGGGTTTTTTTTAGGGGCTCCAGACCAGAGGTGGCTGCCAAATTCAACATTGGGGCGCACTTGCGATTTGTACAAGGTCAGCAGTTGTGTACTATTGAAGTATCTGCGGGCCCTGTACAGTACGCCCAACTTCTGAGTGGGCTATCTTCACTAGACTATACATATGCATAATATACGGTTAAAAATAACAGCATTCCACTAATCTCTGTTTTTCTATTAAGAAATCCTTCAAGAGAGACTCGTACCACGACTGGACCAATTACAACACCCTGGTGCTGAAGGTGCGCGGAGACGGGAGGTCGTACCTCATCAACCTCTCCACGGAGGGATACTTTGACCTTTTATGGAACGACATCTACTCCTTTGTGCTGTTTACCAGGGGCGGGCCGTATTGGCAGATTGCTAAGGTATTATTATGCCTAAATTTTTAACTTTTTAGTGCTTAACTCCCCGTGATATTAATTATTGAAATTGTATATGAATTAGAAAACACGTTGAAAAGAATAAAAGATAGATGCCTCTCAAAATGTTGAAAAGTTATTTGTGATTTTCGTGAAATATGTATTTGATAAAAACCTCACAAAAGTGAAACGGTGATATGGTTGAATTGGTTAACGCACCTGTCCGGCAAACGGGAGATTATAAATTCAATTTTTGGTTGTATCCTGATATGTTTGGAATTTGTGGCGCATAAGGTGCGCGAGGAATAATTTTGTTTAATGCGTCGAAAAGATGAAGCATACCTACATTATATATTTTGTGTAATTTATTATTTTGCCTTTTCTCTAGATACCTTTCTCCAAGTTCTTCATGGGCTCGAAGGGTCGAATCCAGGACAAGCAGAGTCGCGTACCGCTGGACAAAATATCCCACTTTGGTCTTTCTGTAGGGGACAAGATCAATGGTCCCTTCAGTTTAGAAGTAGAATATATTGGTAAGTAAAAAATGTGAACCTGATTTTATTTAACATTAACTCCACACTGTGTCATCTTTGGAGATGCTGTGTGGAGGGTCTTTTTGAGAAAAGGAAGAGTGAACCTGGGTATTGAAGAGGCTCATGTTGTAAGAGGAAGGATACACAGACCAGCAAATCTTTCCACAGGCCGAGCTGTTGAAAGCAAGAACGAGTCGTAGAAGCGACCCGTTCTCATGTATCGAATGTCGACCGTGTACAGATGTTAGGTGTGCGTTTGTGGAGTTTCCATTATAGTAATAATAAAGGTAAAAGAGAGATAATTAAATTAACGTTCACCTCATGCGTAATCAATCCCTTGACGCCTATTTATCCTACATACATTTCTATATTGGCTCAAGATTGCTGTGTATACCGAACCAATTTCCTTCTCAACCTGGAGCAACAGTCGCTCCGAGACATGAGTGCTCCTAGCTGGGGGGGGGGGGTATAATCGTATTGTGTTATAATACTAAAATCATTTTGTTTTCCTCTTTTAGGTCTTGAATTCAACCCCCTTCACGATGAAGAAAGCGCATACGAAAAGTACAGAACTGCCCAGGGAATTATCGGTGTTTAGTTTGTGTTTGCGATGTTGAAAAATATTTTTATTTAAGATTTAATTGTTTACCTTGTACAAGACACAATAAGTGTATAACAATATAGTAAAATAAAACTCGTTAGTGAATATCACTGTCTAAATTATTCTCATTTAAAAATATATAAACGTATATTATAACATGGAGCCAAACAAATAAGTTTGTAAAACCCTGTTAGCTTAACTTTAACAAACATCCTTATACTCGTAAGTGGCAAACTTGGAGACATCACTGTGTGTCTAGGACTTATTGTCACTCCGTATATTATGCAAAACTGTCAATGTGTAATTATGTCTTCTAACCCAAATCAATGTTTGAGTGTCCAAATATTTTAGAAAATGTCAGGCCGAGGTGTTTCAACCTTGAAGTAACAATATATGGAGGGATAGCTAATTATTTTTACCCAACCTACACAAACTTGCGAAAAAACACTTTCTCCGGCTTTTTACATCGACACCATAAGAGAGAAAAGACAAATTTAATTTCTTTTACGTAGTGACGCAATGATCTTAAGCTACTGGGCAACCGCGGGACTCCGCCCACATTTTTTTATTATGGCACTAAACTTGACACAACTAAACGGTTTATTTGCTTATATGCTATATTTTTTATTGATAAAAATACTATGAAAAAAGTGGCTATACGAATAAACAAAAACATTATGTCGACATGTGCTGTAAATGGATATACAAATACCGTAGCCCCAGTCTTAGCCACGCCCTTTTCCAACCGAGTCAGTTACTTCAAGGTAAAAGCTAGTAAAAACTGACTACAGATCGATCTACAGCTATACCTCTTGTATATTATTGCTCTAAGGTTTCAACTACTGCCACATTTGAGGCATCAGCACCATTAACAACAGGGTGTTATAAACTCCATCACATTTAATGAACATCAAGTTGTAGATCAGCGCCATTTTGATTTTTTGACATTTGAACGGTTCCCGTTAAACGCAGATTCTCAGCCCGTTTCAGCTTTTTATCAGATTGCGGTCGGCTTTTAAGCATATATAATATGCTTAAAAGCTAGTCTAAATTTGATCAAAAGCTAAAACGTTACGAGATGTGGCATTTGAACTGTACAAATGTCAAAAATTCAAAATGATGCTAATTGTTGTTTAGATGGGAATCAAATGTGACGGAGTTAAAAACAACCCAACCTTAGAATTTAACATTTACTACTTCAAATAACGGCACCCGTCAACCGCCGATTCTCGGCCCCTGTCAGTGTTCAATCAAATTTTGATCAGATGTCAAACATAACGGTCATAATGATTTAATAAAACAAATTTGTAACTTTATTCCACTTTTATTATTTTGACTGGACCGGTTTCAGCCTATGACGGCCATCTTCAGACTAGTACAAATGTTTGTTAACCTACGGCTTATACTATTTTTGGGGATGTTGGGGGTGGTAAACAATGATTTTTACTTTAATTATATTCATCAGTATTGTTGCATGATTTTAATAGTTACAGGGTAAAAGTTACTTTTAATTTATTGGTATTACTATTTTATATATCTATCTGGAATATTTATTTATTTTATTTGATATTTAAGATGGGTTACAGTTGCATTTCTATAAATATGAATTGACAATGTATTTATATAATGAAAGGTTGGTGAATACTGATTGTTAATGAGTTTACTTTAGGTTTTCCCATCTCAATTGTGATGTCCAGATGTACAACATAATTTTCTAATTATTGGGTTACTCCCAGCATTATGGTATATTAGTTTATGATTCTATTCATTATGCACTGTTAGAGTAGATTAACAACTGTGTATTATAATTTCTCATCATCAAATGAATTTTGAGTTGTATGCATCTGGTAATTTTGAAACAATTTGAACGGTTCCCAAAAAATTTAAAATTTCAGTTTTTATCAATAATTGTGTGTGCAATATAATGCAATTATAAGCAATGAAATTGTCGAAACAAAATTTAAAAACATTCCCAAAATGAATAAAATTGATAAAATAAAATGTCAAAAATTCAAAAATAATTGTTTGTTGTTTAGAAGATGGCCGTCATGTATTTGAAATATTACTAACCTTCAAAATAATAAAAGTGGAATAAAACCGCCGAAAAACATTAAAATGGAATTCCACCACGAATTAACAGTTTCAAAATTAGAAATAATAACGGTCATACTTTAAAAATATATAGATGTTGTCAATGGCCGATTTTAAGGGATTAAAAATGAACATCCAATGCATGATTTCCACTCTCTCAGTCAATCAATCAACGCACGCTGCCTATTAAAATTCTAATTATTAAATACAACGTTGACTCAAAGTTTGCCTCTGACGTATAAACAATCACTTTTTCATCTGCTTTATATATTTGTAGGTATTCTTAGAAAAGACGTAACTCAGTCCTGCGGCCACAGTGGATGCGGCGGTGACAGCCCAGAGCCCTTGCAGCACCGGGTGGTCCACGTAGCCAAACACGGGGGCTCCTAGTGTGCTGCCAACCTAAAAAAATCATCAAATATTGAAAAATAATCCCTACATTTCTCAAATAGTGACGATTTTTGCACTCAAGTACTGACGTGCTCGAAATACTCTACGTAAAGTGCTATGACGCTGCAAGCAATGACGACCAACGCTTACGCATTTAAAAAAAAATGTATTTGTTGAGTATTTGTGGTTTGTGAATATGTGTAAAGCCGAACCTAACCTAACCTAACCCAACCCAACTTTGCCACAATACAAAAAAATTTACTGAAGAGATAAATCTATAGAATTGTGATATATACCGATTTGAAAGAAAAACGACTCCTAGGCCCCAGACAGGCCGATGGAGTCGAATATCTGCTCAAGAAAGAATTTAGATGTTTGATCAATTTCACCAGAAGTAAGATAAAATTGACCTCACTTCGGGCACACAGACATGCCACAGCACAGTTCTATCGGTTTGTCTCTTCAGTGGAGAAAATAAAGATGGACTAGTTTTGCTTATAAAATAGATTAACGTTTGTGGCAGATAAAACTTATTTTATTCGCTTTATCTGTGTCCCGACTACACAGATAGGTATGTAGATCTGTATAATGTATATTTCCACCCAGTGAAGCTAGAAACAGAATTTTAAAATAAACTCACCAGTAATAATTGAATTGCAGTGTTAACTTTGCTGATGAAAGTGGGGGCAAGTTGCGCCGTCACGTGCGTCACATCGAAATAGCGGGACAGTGTGTGCTGTCAATTTAAAATAAAAACAAATTAGACAGTTGATTAATGAAAACCCAGTTTTTCTTACGGACTAGTGATATTTTTAATTTACTATGAACTATTACTAGCTAGATACTCTAACTATCTACCACCATAAAGACCACCATTCAAACACCATTGAAACATTGCTTGAAATGGCTTTAGCCGTGTTTAGTGACCAGATCTGAATAGCCAGATGTTGCCCAACCTTCCTCTTCCCCCTCTAAATTCAGCCTCATAACATATATGTCATAGTTCCACATAGCCTGAGTTTGGACAATTGGGAGCATTTAGGACTTAGTGTAGTATTCACATCCATTCCATCATGCCGTTTCACCGCAGGGGTAGGCAGAGAGGACGGACCGCCATACAACTCTGTCTTGCCACACACTCCTTGCTTCATTCACATTCATGCATCGTCTTATACATACTCTTCTGTTATTCTGACTCTTCGCATAGCCTGACTCAAGTATTTGATTCACTTGATCGAGCCATGTCTCCCTCGGGCGTCCCCGACTTCTTCCTACATTCACTTGCGCGTCATATATTCTTTTTCACACTCCTGTCTTCATTCATTTGCTCTACATGCCCAAACTATCTAAGCGTCCCTTTGTTGATCCTATTCAAATTAATTTAATAAAAAAGAAAGACAAACATTCCCGGTTTACGAATAACCTGACAATACTTGAAAAACTCCTACTGCCATCATTAAAAGCGGAAGATGTTGCTTGTGCAATGTGGAGGACTTAGCTAGCAGAGGAATTGAACCCACGACGGCCGGGTGGGAGTCTGACGCGTTTGTCTACTCAGCTACAACTGGACAAATTCAGTAAGCTTACATCAGCCTTGCATTCTTTCCGGATATCCAGATAAATCAAGCATGGAAAATCTCACCGGTGGCGGCAGACTGTTGTAGCGTATCACGAACCCGGCGGCCACGAGAACCACGTCCCTCCCGATGATGAGGCAGGTCAGGGGCAGGGGGATCAGGCCCTGCCAGGTCAGGGTCAGGAACAGGGTGGCCACCAGCACCTTGTCGGCCATGGGGTCCAGGAAGCTGCCCATCTTGGTGGACTGGCTCTTCCAGCGGCGGGCTATCCAGCCGTCCAGCTGGGGTGGAGGAAATATAAGTATATTTTCGTAGAAAGCAACCACTTTTTGGTTTGACATATTTAAATTTAATAATACAAATATAATTGTTTCATTTCATAAAATATAAGTACGTAATACCAATGAAGTTACATATATAGACACGTTATAGCCTTAGAATATTAACACAAAATGTGGCAAGCAAAACACACACGTTACCAGCAAATTCATCATTCTAATATCGGTCATGTATGACAAAGATAGACATTCATAGAATATATGTGTGTGAACGAAACAGATCCGAAGTTTGGACCGCGTTCCATACTTGCTTGAAAAGACCGCAAGCGACGCGTAACCGTTTAGTACTAAATCGGCTTAAACACCGATCACACCAACTAGCGTGATTATTGCTTGCCACTTTGAGAGCGCTACAACGTGTCTATATATATGTAACGTCATTGCATAATACACTTAAATTTAACAACAATGTTTTGTCAAAATTTGATTTAATTCATCAACATAGTCTCCTTCAAGAGTGATGCATTGAATCTAACGCTTCTCTAACATTTCAATGTTTTTTTGTAGAACAATTTATCTTTGGCCTCAAAGTAGGCTTCAGTTTCGGTAATCACTTCTTCGTTGGAGCTAAATCTCTTTTGCTGGACCATTCTTTTTAGGACTGCAAATAGTTAGTAGTCATTAGGATCCAGATCCGGAGAATAAGGTGGGTGGGGAGGCTATTCAAAGCGCAATTCGTGCAATTTTTCCATTGTTGCAATCGACTTGTGACGCTCTGAATCGTTGACGGTAGCGTTGGGAAAAACTTCAAAGTTTTGAGAACGCTTGAGAAACTGCTAGTTTTTTAAAATTGACAATTCTGATCTCAGGTCAGCCCAGGCTTTATATGAACCTGTTAGAAGTGACCGTATGCGTAGCGCAAACTATACTAGCGCCATCTAGGAAGGAAATGTATTACTATAACAATTATTATTAATAAATAATTTTATTATTGTTATAAAAGTTTAAAAAAATTAAAAATGAACAATTATTATTAAATCAAGAAATAAATTAAATATTATATTATGATCAAAACAAAACTCGAAAAAACTAGTGTCCCACGCCAGACAAAACGAGCAAAGAAATCAAAAGCAACTGTCACGAGTACGTCGAACAGAAAGTGCGAGGGAACGAAGAACTAAAAAATACTTTGAACTACAATTGAAGTAAAGAACTATTGAACTGTGGATGGTGCGATACAACAATCGTGCGAAAGAACGAAGAACTAAAATTGAAGTTTCGAAGTAAACTACAAATGAACATATGAGCGGAACTACCAACTTAAAAAACTTCAATTGAAGTATTTGCTCAATGAACAATGAAGGAAGTTGGAACTGCCGCCAAAAGAAGTAGTTCTTACGGAGCGTTCACATCGCTAGTCGACGGGTTGTTGTTCTCGATTGTCTGAGAGCAAACGCGGTACCCACTATGAACAGAGCTTTCTCACGGACAAATTTTGATGCAAAATGGTGAGTACACTGCTTTTTGATATCTTTAAGGTGTCAGCTATCTCATGCAACTTCAATTTACGAAAACTGCAATATTATAAAAGATACAGGAATATTTGCAAAAATTTTACACGCAATGCTATCGAAAAACTACCTCCCTTGCCATCAAGCTGGGACATTTTCACCATGAATGAATAAGTATTTATTTATTCTCTTTACATTTCCTATAGCTATTGATGCTTTCTACTCTCAATAACTTCACGTCTCCTGAGATAGCAGTGTCTTGTTAATTATTCTCCTAGCTTCCGCAGTGAGCTTCTATCCATTTTAGGTAGTTGTCTGACTCATTTGAGTCACTCGAGATAACAAAGTAATATTCAGTTACCTAATTTGCATTTATCAGAGGTTAAATATGATACCTCGAGAGCAAATAACGATCAAAGAGTTGACCATTCGTATTGGAATATTTGTGTCAGTAAGGAAGATTTAAATAAATAAACTTACCAAATCTGTAAAACCGGCAAGAACCCATAGTCCTAATGCTAAATGGTATTGCTCTTGCAAAATGATGTATCCCAAATATGGGGACATAGCAATTCGGGTGACGCAGAGTAAATTGGGAATGGTGTATACATTTTCCCGCTGAAATTAAATGAATCAAGGTGAAACAGATTTATGATGTTTTGTAATCTTTGTATCTTATAAAGAAAATTGGTCAAAATAAATAAATTTAAGATCTGATAAGAATCTAGGTGAGATTCTAAAAAGTTTAAAGTCTACCCACTGAGATACAATTTGTTGTATTACCTCAATCACTTCTTCAAACTTTTCTCTAACTTTCGATTTCGTTTCTAAAATATCCTTAATTATTATTTCCTTTTTTCTTCTTATTTTCCGTTCAGTTATATATTTTTGATGCTTGAAATCCTTCACCAAATCTTCTCCCTTTTGCCTAATTTTGAGCTCAGTGTCCCGAAGTTTTTCTTTATTTTTATCGATGACGTTTTGCAATAAATCTGTTTGCTTTTGGAAACCGTAGACATGTTTCTTATCCTCCGAAGAGTATGATCGGCATAAAACATTGTTTCCGGGATAACTACAGGTGTAAAATAATCCATTTGCAAACACGTTAGACCTTATAAATATTTTGGCACGTTCACTTCTTTTTGGGATAGTTATATTAGACAACTTCTGGAAAAGCAGCCCTCGGAAGGTGCAGGTTCTCGTAAAGGAATTCATTTCCAATTCTTTTTAGAAAATTGACAGGTAAGTTAACCTCTTTTCTGGCTCATAATATTATCATGTCTTATGTATGATTGTTAACAGTTGATAAATCACATAATACGGTTTATTTAAACAATGAGAAATCGGTTATTCACAGCAGACACGTTAAAAGTTTTAAATATTATTAAAAACTTTATAAAGTCATAACATTACAAAAATACCGAAAAGATAACCAATATAACCATAGACAACAGGCAAAGTTGAAGTGCATAATAATAATTGATGAAAATAATCACTTGACTTCTTTAGGGATCACATTTAAATTCTGCTGGCAACACTAAAAGTCGAAAACCAGCTGATAAAAATGACAACTGCCCCGATGACATCAGTGTCATAATAATTGTGTTAGGATATTTTGTAAATAGTAATTCGTTTAAGCTATTTTTATCAGGTTTCTTCGTTCTTCTGTGTAATGTTGTGATACAGCGCGTAGTTTAATTTTTCTCTCAGGAAAAGAAGCACCTAATTAAATCACATAGAAGTTGACATGTAAAATGTAATGAGAACAAAAATATTTACATTTCCCAAACTAGACCATGGAGGCGAAATACATTTTATCATTAAGTGACAGCGGGTCTGAGGAAGTTTTGGAGGTGAGACAAAGCGTGATAAATATAATATCTCAATATTTCGTAAACATGTTTACATATTCACTGATAACATTGGCTGAGCTAACACCTTTGAGCTATTTTCAATTTGAACAAAGAATCTTCTCTTAGTTTTATTGTAATTTATAAAATATGTTTTTTCAAATTTGCAAATGATTTGAATTTAAATTATAATCTTATATTTTTTTATGTAATAGGAATTACTATCATACCTTGAAGACTCTGAGACCAAATCAACTGATGAAACCCTGCCCACACTCTCAGAACAATGTGTGGAATATTTAAAAGGAAGCATCAAGTACAACCAACTCGCAACTTTACAATACATTGAGCATTTTAAACGCCATAAGATATACACATCGTCTAAAAATGTGACAATAATTATCGATAATATAATCCTGGATGAAATAGAATCTTTATTAGAGATGATATTGGACTGTACAAATAATAACAAGAAACACAATACAGGATGCTTGCTTTCCATTATACCGCACCTAGAATTGCATCCCGGGAACCAAGACCGAATCTTCAATAATGTTTTTCCGAAACTTCACAAGCTAATACTGGCCGGGTACAACAAGGAAACTTATCTCAGTCTAATTGCACAAAAAGATCAAAGTGTCATAAAGACTTTCACCGAATACGAAATGAAATATCCTGTGCAATTTTTCTGGAATTTGGACCCAAATAAAATGATAGATCTGTGCTTTGGTTTCAAGAAACATTGGCTTTTAGAAATCCTATTCAACAGTCAGAAAGTTTTGATCGATGATGGAGGCACCCTGATTCATTCCACGCCTTTCATCAAAAAGATATGGCAACTGGTTTTGATCAATATGATAAATGATTGTACAGAAAATTGGGATATCTCCTCTAACTTAAGCACCCTTGAAAATCTATTTTCTCTCTTGGAATATCAAAATTGCGAACAAAGTTTGCTACTGTACATCAACGAGATATACAGGCAGTTGAATTTGATCAAGTTCTGTCTCAACAATTCGAGGAGAAAGATATTTTTCGGATGGTGCGAAAAGTTACAAAATCACAGCGCTTTGTCGGTCATTTCACAAAACTGTGATCTTTCGCTTCTGGACTGGTTCAAGGTGAAACAAGCTCTCACTTTAAACAACGACATGCTACTCAAATTGCAGAATCAACAGCCCGGCTGTAAAGAGCATTCTCAATGGGACATAATGACGTATAATGCGTATTGCATAATGACATCCATTATTGATATTATTTTACTAGAAATAGATGGCGCAAATGATAGTGAAACAATGGTCAGCAAAATTGAAGAGGTCAAAGTTATGATTTCAAATCTACACCCCATTAGTTACCGTTTGGAGATTCTTCAAAATATTTTCTCTTGCCTGTTTTTACGGTACGAATATTTCTCTAACGAGGAAAATATGGCCGGCCAACACATCGTTTCCCACTCTGATAGTTCATATTTCATAATGAAAAATAGTCTCTCAAAGCAATTTACTGAAAGTAGAGGGTTTGTTTGCAAGCCTACAATGGTCAAAGAAATTCTGAGCTTGGTGAAACATTCTTTGACTGAAATTCAAAACCAAAAAGTGAAGAAAAAGGCTGAAGCCGGGCACGAACGAATAATGAAATCATTTATGAAGAATGTTTCCAACGCAATGTACAGATGGCAACTGATCACTAGTCTGAAGGTAGAAACGCCTCCGAAGCCAACAAGCATATCAAGCCTCTATAACGTGGCCGAGTTTAGCAGTGATGAGGATGAATCAATGAAAGCAGTTTTGAAAAAAAAGGTTAAATTAAGAAAACGTCGCTGTAAATCAGTTAGTGAAGATTTTTTCAAATCGCCTAAATTAGCAGCACTAGAAGGTACGTAACTTGCTTTAAACTATTTTGTTGATCTTTTGCTATACGACATATAGTAAAACTCTCTTATAACTTTTTTGAAATAGCTAGAAAAAAAATTATGCGGGAAAAATTCAAATTCCAAATTAGGCCACTTTTTTACTTCACTTTTGAAGACATCTAATAAACAAAACTTCTTATTTGGGAATCTTGGAGTAAGAATATATGGAGAGGTACCTTTGCGAAACAGTGTACTCAGGTCGGTTGACTTTATATTGACTCGATAAGATATGTTAAAGGATGTTGGATAGCTTATTAGTTACCGCCCACATGGAATTTGAACATTAAACAAAACAATATCAATATACCATTAAAATGATTTATAAATTCAAAATATCACACAGACACTAACAGAAGGTTTACCTAAATAATGATGGAAGGTTTTTGTTGAGTTTATATTTTTATATCATTAAAAATGTGAAAATTCTAAAGTTCGGTCAAAAATATTTAAAATTGTTGAAATACCTCTGAAAAGTGATGTTTTATAATCTTTGTTTGGTCTTATTTGAACATTCACACATAGCACATATCACCATCATGTTTGATTTATTTGTATAACCACTGCTAGTTTTTTAATCAACACAAATATAGGCAATAACCTCAAAATTATGCGACTCGATGATGTAGCGCGGACAGAGAACATTCTTACATACTTAGAAGTGTTACAATATTATGGGAAGACTTTTCTTGTCTCTTTCTCTCTCATGGTATACAACGTAAAAACCCAGAGAAAGTGATTTATCGCAAATTTGTATCGGTTGGGTAAAAATATTTAGCTCTCTCTCCATGTATATTCTTACTCCAAGGTGGGAATCTAGATTATGTGAGAGTTTTTTGTACACTATACAATGAATCTATCGATTTTTTTTCGGTACAATTGATAGATGTCAAAATATGTTTATTAAAATTGATTTTAATGTTTTCAGTAGTGAAAGTGTACGATTATAATACTGTAGACAAACCAGACTTCATATCTCTAATGCTGTCCTCGCCAAGCTCCTTGCTGGCCCTCTGTTTAGAAGCCGGAGAATTTTCTAAAGCCAACACTATTGTAGAGGTCAGTATCTTTATCTATTAATATTAAGTCTAATTTATTAGGTGATGTGTTTCTTCAGACGGATGCACTACAGCCTATAAATATGTGCTCGGCCAGTTGAGTGACCGCAATTGGAGAACACAAACCAATATGGTTAATCTTTATTTCAAATGTGATTAGAGGATACACTAAAAGAATGTAAATAAAATGTGTGTACACAAATTATTGTACACATAGAGATAATGATATTTCTCTCCAATATTTTTCCGACGGAAATTGATAATAACATACATACTCTTATATTATTTATTAATCAATTTAATAGTATTTGAGCTTTAACCTTTCCATACCTTAAAGTAAGAATCGAATGTACGATCCGAAGGGGTGTGACGTAATTGCCCCATTTGATCTTGGGTATTAAAGCGTTTTCATGATATAATCTTAGGTAATTTGCTTTCGATAATGCTTAGAAAGAAGTATATTAATAATATTTCAGTAATCTTTATCTGAGATATCGTGCAAAACTCTAGTTCGGGGTGACATTAGAACCCTTCTTTGGAATGGGGGTGTCAAAACGCTTGCATTTCTTATGTACATATATCTATAAGCTGCTTTTTTTTCAATAACGTTGATCCAGAATAACTTAAATATAAAGTAGAAAGTCTATTTGATTGTTTCTGCAAAAACTATTGAATGGTGAAATTTGCACAGCTTTTTCTATCTAGAATTTCTAGGTTAACTACTTTCAGCTCACGTCATTTCATTTATGAGCTATGGAGCTTTTAAATATCCACTTAACGGACAAAAAAAACTAAATATTGTTTATTCCATTTTTTTCAATCCAAATCTATTCGATTTCTGACAGAAGAATTCCTACTTTACTGACATCGAAATATTTATTTCAATATGGATATTTACAAATGTTTGATCAGTTAGATAAAATTGACCTTTCTCCGGGCACACTAGCACGCCCATATCACACTATCGGTTCATCTCTTCACTGCTATGAGGAGTCTTGAAGGCCTCAAAAAATCCTCGGAAAATTGTCGGATACTGTATTTATAAATTCTTTATAGACTTCTCTAACTTGTGGTACAGTAACGTTTCCCGTTTGGTCGGCTGGTAGTTCTCTTGTGCCGCAGCACTGTAGCCAGGAGGGTTCTGTGCGTAGTATTCTTTCGACTCGTCCGTTATTATCCTCGGGTGGCACACTGTACAGTAAAAACAGCAGCAACACCAACCTGATGGAAAAAAATAATTTAATCACATTTAATCTTTTTAGCAATAGGGGTAATTTATCAATTTGCCTGTTGTTCATGGGTCGCAAAGGTTTTAAGTATTTAAAAAATTTAATCCCAGTCTATTTTGCATAGTATGTGGGAAAAATTCACTGATTTTCCCAAAAAAATATTTGTTTTTATTTTATTATTTATCTCAGCTAATATTCAGTCTTAAACATTTTTTGCATTGTCATCCCTATGTTGTATAGAATAGGTTATAGCACAAATTAAATAAAAATAAAATTGATAATCAAAAAAATATATGTTTATAGAAGTAATTATTTTTCAGTTTGAAAAATTATAATTAAATCAATTCGAAAATTTTATCTAGAAAACAAATATAAAGCGTTAATCACATTGGTGCTTAGTTGGTTACAAAAAAAACTGTCAAAAAAAGAAGGGAAAAATGTCAAACAAAATTTAAAAAAATTATAATCACAAAACAGTAGGTAATAAAATAATAATAATAACATAATACTAACTAATCATTTAGTCATTGCTCATAAAAGAATACTTGTAACATATAAAAAATGCATAGTTTTAATTTTTTTAAATTTTGCCAAATAATAATTACTTAATTAAAGGCTTACCCTTTTTACACCATAAGAAGAATATCAATATGACTATTCCAATGGTGACAAAACCAAATATGTTCAAGAATCTCATCAATGTTAAGTGGTAATTGAGGCGTTCTTTCAAAACGCATATTGCAAAGTCCATCCCAACCCTTCCCCAGCAAGCCTTGGTTTGGTTCATCTCCGACTCCGGGATCCATTCTAGAAATAGCCAATGTTTGGTTGTAAATATTTAAATAACATAACAATTCAAGGCAGTTAGCTTTTAACATTGTACATATATCTAGCAATTATCCAAAATGTAGAAAATGGCCTACATGTGCAGAATTGTTTGAATCATACCAGTTCAACATTCCTTGCCGTAGACTCATAAACAATGAATTGCTGTTCCTCAATCATCACAATACTAACTATGGGTATATGTAATTCTCCAATGTCCAGAATGTCAAGATTTGTTAACTCAAGCCATGGTCTTGAAATTTTTGGTAGCAGTCTAAATGGTTTTTGTCATTCTTTACGACTCTACCAAAACTTTGACTAGACCATAGCTTGAATGTTCTCTCTTATGTTTATTTTGTCCTATTTTTGTCATCGCTTCATTTATTATTATGTATGTGCTATTCCTTCTCTGTTGCTCTTTTTTCCAGTTCGTGTTTTATATGTCTTTTTTGTAATTGGACTTTAGTCCGTTAATTTATAAATAAATACCAAAACTACCTCAACCCAGGCCAAAGCAGGCCTCCTAATCATATAAGATCCTCCTTTAGAATTTTGTTTAAACCATTCTACCTTATATAACTACTTTATCAAAAATTGATTCAGTGTACTGGCCTTAGTATCATCCTGGTAAGAGATCTCCATTTGGAATAGAAAAATAGACAATTTTATGTAACCCAATCTGAATAACCAGCCAACCTTCTTCTTGTCAATCTCTTTTCCCTGCCCCATTCAGCCTCAGAACATTCCATTGTGTCACTAGCTCTGGGCAATTGAGTTTTTTTTTTTTGTTTTAACGTGAATACCCCACAAGAGTCTCAACTGCTTCCAACCGTCTAGAGCCAGTGAGACTATGGCATCCCAAATAGGGTAGGTTGTGGGGAGGCTGAAGGTTTCCAATTATTCAGTGGGAAAGAGGAATTCTGAATGGTGGTCTTTCAGATTGGGAAGTGGAAGGTTATGACCTTAGGTAAGCCAAGCCAAGGCAGTGATTTTTGGACATGATCTGTGCAAATGGGCGTGGCTAAGACTAAAGGCTACGGCCCAAAGCCATTTTTTTTGTGTATTCGTATAGCAATTTTTCAATTCTGAATGGTGGTCTTTCACCAGGGCGATATTACCAGAGTATCTACCACTCTCGGGAAAAAGTGATTTATTACAATTTCGGATGGGTTGGGTAAAACAAATATACTCTTTTTATTATTTTTATATAAATTAAATGAAAGTTATTGGCGCACGCTGGGTTTGGACCCGCGACTTTTGGATTCGTAGTCGAGTGTCTTACCACTCGACCGTGGAGGCCGTGTTGTAAAACAAAAAATACTGGTGTAAACTTAAAATTCCCAAAATGGTGATTCAGCCCTTTTGCCTTTTCGGCGACGATATGCAAACAGTATTGTAACAAAAATTATATTTGTCATTTTAATAAAATGAAAATAGGCGCAAGATAGTGCAAGGTTGGTTGCAGTTGGTTGTGCAAGATTGCGTTGGATATCGAAAATTGAAACATAGAATTAGTAATATATTTATTATTGATATTAAAAAAAAGCATTATTTATAATTTGAATATTTTAAAAAGCTAACCTGTTGTTGTAGGGATTGTTGGTGGTCGACTCATCCCTTCAAAATATATTTTACTCAGCCTTTCATAGTCATAACCTATTTCATAGCCATAATCATCAAATAAAGCACTTATGTTTTGGGCTGTTGAATTTTGCGTAGTTGAACTTGCAAGGGTAGTGAAACTCATCTGAAAACAAAACCACATCACATTTTAGTCAATTTTAAGGTTATCAGCATAGACATAAAATACAAGACACGTCATATTCATACAAATTGAACGATAAATTTGGCACGCTCTGATATCTGTTTGAAATCTCATAACCCATGAAAAGGATAGCCATACCAAGCAGAATATGTGTGTATGAATGAGATAGCTATATGAACGTCCCGCGTTACAAGCCCCTTTTTCCCTAACGAACTTACGAGCGAAGTAGCACCCGACGTACTCAGTGTACTGTCGCTAGGTTGTCTTCCACACACTTATGTATTTCTACATTCGCTATCTCACTTATACCATTTGGTATGTGAATAATTGTATTAATTGAAATAATAAGTGATTTATGTGTACTTTGCATGAAAAGAAACTCCATGAGATTTGTTTTTTGTTCCCTACTAGAATGATTTTTACACTTGTCAAAAGCACAGGAAGGCATTTTATATCAGAAAAGAGCTTACAGCGATGTGTTTGTGGCAGCTGGTGACAGCTTGTTTGTCAAACGAATGTTTGTGCGAGACTGAAACGCAGTAAATCTCAGGTATGCCACGTTGGCTTAGTTTAGTGCAGTCACACGCGTTGTCTCAGTAACGTATCTACATTATTTAATTCATCTAAGGTTATCAGATGTAGCATGTATATTTGATAACAGTCTCCACACAAGTCGTTTTTCTTATGGATATAAATGGTTATAAGGTGTATATGGCTACAAGTCACGCAATTAGAGTTGACCCAAACAACAAAAACTTGGGATTGTGTGTATTAGTGCATATGTATACAATTCCGACAGTGATTTCCTTGCTAACTTGAATGAGAAACAGCCTTTTGTCTTGCTGTATTTAGCATAAAAGGGACAACAAGTGTATATGTCATTTGAATTTGAATATTTTTTCACTGTGTTCTTTTTATTATAGTAAAATTGTATTTTTTTTAAATTTCACAAGAATTTTCTTTTCGGAAGTCGAATAATAAACATGCTGTATGCGAGCAATGCATCTGTATGAGTACTGTGCTCATGTGAACTCTGGTTGTGATACCTGCACAACTGATATCTTCTTGAAAGCGCTTTTTTGATGTAGACTTCTATACAATTTTTGAAAAAATAATTAATTTTAACTACATGGTACCTTAGACGAAAGCAAACATAATAATTGAAATAAAATAAACATATTTCGGTTTAATATTATTATAATATACATTAACTTCAAGTATACGTAAGTCTGATTAGACAGAATGCTACTTTTAAATACATTTTTGACAGCTATAAATTTAGTCCGTCCTTATTTGAATCTAGAACATTATCCATCATAATTTTATTTACGTTTAAAAGTACTTATTTATATTTTTCAGATTTACGACATGGGCGATACCGAAGGATCCATCGAGGTTTCGTATACGGAAAGATTTTTGGCTACCGCGGTCCAAGTCAGGAATAGTGTCGTGTTCTCCGATGGCAGCCCTACTGGAAACGCCCAACAAATCGGACAAATAGAAATCCTGACTGGAATGTCCGTCGTATCGGCTGCTGTAGTCAGTTTAGTAGAGAGTTTTCTCTCCACAAACCGAGCTCCGTACAATTATCAGACATCAGAGCTGGTCCACACATACCCCCAACTTCAGCTCTACGACCACAAGAACTCTACATTGATATCAATCATTGATTTACTCTTATCGACAGGAATTGATAGAAATATTACTTATGGAGTCATCAATGTTGTGGAAAAGAAATGCCAAGACTTGAATGTATCCACCGATCTCGATTCTAAACAGTATGATTTCCTGGTATTCATTAAAAACATGATAAACATTATTTATGACACCTATCAAGATACAAGTTCTTATGCGAGAAATTTAGGCGTCTGTGACATTTTAAGATGTGATCAAATTCCACTCAATTTCAAAGAGTACACAATGCAAAAAAGATTTTTGAATCAAGTATCCAATTTCTGTTCAGATTTACAGATTAACAATGAAAATGCTCAACAATCTGTGGGACAATACAGTTTGTCTCAAGAAACTTTGTCAAATAGCTATAAGTTTTTACTACAATTTGTTCCTTATTCTGGCAAAGACATTTTCAACATTTACGGTTCCGATAACAACAGTGGTGTCAAAATTCCTGACTGCGCGTATCTAAAATCATTCCACACGTACTTAAAAAGTGTATCGCAACTCTTAAATTTCAACAGTCAAACTGAAGACCCGACCAAAACTGAAATAAATTTGAATGTTTTGAATCTCCATTTGCACAAGATCATAGGTGACTTGATATTTGAACAGAAAGTTCCGATTGATAGCATTGAATTGATATGCAAAAGTCTCGGAATTAACTTGACACATAAGATTGTTTTGAATTGCTGCCCGGCTGTGAAATGCAACACGGCGCCATCTTGTGCTTACGATGAAAAGTTTAATCAGCTGATCGAAGTAGTTGCAAATTCCGACCCCAAAGTAGTTGAAATAGATTCAAATTATGAGTTTCTGGAAATTACATCCGCCTGTCGCAAACCAAACAAGGCGGTTATCACGCACATCTTAATTCACAACTGGGTTATTGCTAACCTAGTAAAAAAGATACATTCTGACTCTTCGGAGCACATCTTGCAGCACAGTCTTGACGCAAGAACGAGGTTCTTAGATTTCTATTTGCAAGAAGAAAAGTTTGATGTTTTGAAAAAAATTTACTTCAAGAATAAGCCATTAACCGCGTTACAGACGTCGCACGATCTAGATCTTGTTCACAACTATCTACAGAGTCTAGTAACAAACGGAAGACTTAAAGACTCTTTAGAATTCATCGATGCATTACCCGAACAGCAAGTGTTTTCGAATGCCTTTTTCAACGCTCTCAGAGATCAGATTCTTCTCAAGTTGTCGATTAGAGATGACGATGAACATAATTGGAAGTACTTCTTGTTTATCTCAGACTTTGAATTGCAAATTAGCAATGTGCTGCAGAACCTGATGAACTGGCCTTACGAAGGAGCGACTAGAATATTGGAATATGTTTGCTTTAATAAATTGTCAGTGGATGAGACAGTCAAGGAGCAGTGCCAAAGGTGGCTTTCTAACATTTCGGTTTATGAAAAGGTTTGAATACAATTCTATATTATTTGCTTCTTTGTTACCTTTTGTATTTTTTCCTAAATAATTTACATTGCTGCCGAGAGCTCAGTTCTAACATCTCTTTCTGTTAATTATCTCGTTTATGAGAAAGTGGCACTTTTTGCATTCCTTTACATCCCACTCATTACAGCCCATACCCCAAGCAGGAATGCCATAGTCCCATTGGCTCCATTAAAATATTAAAATTTAAATTTGTACGCTTTTAAAATTTGCAATGTGTTTTTAGATTTCACAACACTCTCCGGAAAGCACCTGGGCTACAATATACTCCCTCTCCACGGAAGATCCAGAGACTGTGTTACAAATATTGATGGACTCACAACAGGTCTGATCTAATAAAAAATAGTTATTTAAAGTCTGATCCAATCTTAACAAAAAATATTTTCATGTCCCATTAAAACCCTTAAATGGTTTATCTATCTAGAATTTCTAGGTTATTTTCATTTCCATAATGAGCTATGGGACTTTTAATGGGTATCTTATATCTACAATAAATTTATATTTTTCTGATCATTCCATTAATACAAGTAAAATTTTTTCAGTTCAACCTTTGTCTCACATGGACAGACCTGCACCAAGTGTCTACAAATATAAAAAATCTAGTAACCCACAGCCTCGTCAAACAGTGGCTCGAATCTCCGCACGACCGCCCCATCGACGAACTGGCCGCCCTACTGTCGGAAATTCCCCCCCAGCAGGCCATCTCTCTCTGCAACAACACAATGTTCAAAATCCGGGACCTATCCGTCTTAAAAACGGTCATAGACTTCTTAGTTCAAAATACGTACGACGGTGTCTCGTACGATAACATCAACATCGGTATCGCGCTGCTCTCTGAAATGGAAGCAAACGAAAAGATGTATTTCTGGGATATCATCGACAAGCCTTTACTCATCATCGAACAGTACTTGATGAATGCAAAACTCGAAAAACTCTCCAAGCTGCTCGAAACCATCAAACCATCGCTAAAAACAGACCAAGTCGGTGAGAATCTTTACTACAATATAATGCTGATCAATTCTATGAACATATCCGTGAATGCGGTCGACGCGTTGTTGAGGATTTACGCGTCGAAAGCGTTGGATTTGAAAGCAACTAAATCGGTCCGGCTTTCAACGGCGCTCTCGAATAAACCTGACGAAATGTTTCTGCAGTCTATTGACTCGATTAATATGATGGGACATGCGGGGACTTTTGTAATGCCGGAAGAAGTGCCGCCGAGAGAGCAGTGGGTACCGGATAGCCACACGGATCGGTGTATGTCCTGTGAGACGACCATCTTCTCCATCCTCATAAGGAGGCACCATTGCAGGCGGTGCGGGAGATTAGTTTGCTATTCGTGTTCCAGGCACAAGATGCAGGTAAGAAACAACGTTTTATACTTAAACACTGAAATATTTAAATCTTATTATTTATACGGAGATAGTCTGGATAGCTCTCGTAAACACTCAGGCTATTGGCCCATTGTGCTATCTCCCATATTACACATTATTGCTTTGACAGTAGCCAAGTCCATTTAATTAATTTGACAGCCTGCATGGTTGACTGGTTAAAATGCTCGACTATGAAGTACCGGCGTGCGCAAATAATTTTTATTTAATTAATTGTAGTATGTTGTGAGGCTGAAGGTAGTTGGGAGGGGAAGGATATGGGGAAGAGGGAGGTTATAAAGTACCTGGCTATTCAGATCTGGTCACCAAACGCGGCTAAAGCCATTTCAAGCGATGTTTCGATTCTGAATGGTGGTCTTTCATCAGGGTGATTGTATCTACCAATCTAGAATGTGCTGCGAATATGCTATATATTATTTTATATGAATTAAAATTTGATAACACATATTATTGAATTAAAATTTTTCTGTGAGAACGAAATAATTTTTTTATTTACCTTCTCCGCAGATAAACGACCTCTACAACAGCATAAAGGTCCGCGTGTGCAACGACTGCCACGCGCAGACCATCAGCAAGTCGGAGCACTCTGTCCTCCCAGACCGGTCCACCACGCAGCCGGGCAGCGGATCCACCTACAGCGACGGCGCCTCCATGGAGTGGTGCCTGACTGCAGATCCAAGGCACAACGAGGAGGTCAGGAAGGAGTTTGTGTACGAGTTCTCGCCTAATGTGACGCTCTGCTTGACCATCATGAAGATGCACACAGTCAATTTTGATTATCCGAGGTTAGTTTATCTAATAATTTGATCCCAATCATCCTATTCCTCTGTCCACGGAACATAGAACCTGTGCAATCTCATGCTTTATGGTTTAACTAACTAACCATCACGCCGTTTCGCTGCAGGGGTAGGCAGAGAGGACGGACCGCCATATAGCTCTGTCTTGGCACACACTCCTTGCTTCATTTACATTCATACATACTCTTCTGTTATTCTGACTCTTCACATGACCCGATTCAAGTATTTGATTTACTTGATCGTGCCATGTCTTTCTCGGGCGTCCTCGACTTCTTCTTCCATTCACTTTCACATCATATATTCTTTTTACACTCCTTTCTTCGTTCTTCGTTCATTCGCTCTACATGTCCAAAACATCTAAGCGTCCCTTTCTTGATCCTATTCATTACGCTCACATCAGCCTTGCAATCTTTCCGGATATCCACATTTTTAATACGGTCATACATGGTTTTACCGCACATATGTCTCAAAGATCTCATTTCCATAGCATTCAATCTACTTTCATCCTTCCTCTGCCAGTTCCATGCCTTTATGGTTAACATTGGCAAAATACAGAAATGCACTAAATCCTTTTTTGACCGTGATGATAATCCAAATCCGAAGAGCCGCCCAACAGGTCTAACAGAAACTGCTTGTTTTTTTTTGCTATAAATTTTTATAGGCTCATGTTGCAACTTAACCTGTAAAATAAAATATGCGATATTATTGTTCGTACTTCACTGAAATATTTTTATGTGTTTTGGTCCCTCTCGCTTCATTTTCTAAATTTATCATATTTACGAATCTACTCTCATTTTCTAAAACTGTTTCATTTTTATCGGTTTGAATATATAAACAGGAACTACCTTAAATAGTTTTAATCAACATCATCATCAGTGCAACAGTCTTTGAAGAGTTCTAATCACTCTAAACATCTCCACTCCTGCTGTTGTTCTATCTCCCCACCAACTCCTTGTATCAATTACAAATTCAACAAAATATGCCAAATCTATTATTTCTAATTTTGAAACTATTAATTTGTGGTGGAACTCTACTTTAATAATACCATTTATTTTACTTTCTCGTCATAAGGTCAGGTCTCCATGGTCGAGTGGTAAGACGCTCGACTATGAATATTGCGGGTTCAAACCTGGCGTGCGCCAATTACTTTTATATAACTAATATGTGTCATAACATTTAATTCATATAAAAATAATAAAAAGTATATTTGCGGCACGTTCCAGAGTGGTAGATACTAAGTATCGCCCTGGTGAAAGACCACCATTCAGAATCGAAACGTTGCTTGAAATGGCTTTAGCCGTGTTTGGTGACCAGATCTGAATAGCCAGGTACTTTCTAACCTTCCTCTTCCCAATCTCCTTCCCCTCCCCACTACCTTCAGCCTCACAACATACCCTATTTGGGGATGCCATAGTCTCACTGGCTCTAGACGGTTGGGAGCAGTTGAGACTCTTGTGCGGTATTCATATAAAAAAAAAAGAAAAGGAAACCGGTCAGGTCTTAAATAAAAAATAGTGGAATAAAGTTCAAAATTTGGTATTATTAAAATATTTCTAATTCTAGTTTTAAAGTTCAACTACCTATCTCGTACTCTTGGTCATTTTTAATTTAAATTATCCAAAAATGAAGGTTTGCAAATAAAATTCAAACATCTTCTGTTTTCAGATTCCTCCTAGACCGCAGTGCCGAGCTATCCCTGAAGGCCGGTAGCGGTGGAGGTGCCGGCGGCCGTGAGCTTCTCCGCATGCGGCGTGCCCTGCTGCTTTGCTGCACCGTGCTGTACTCGCGCCCCCTGCCGGCACCTACCACCAGAGCCCTGGGAGCCCCCGCACCACCCAGCCAGAGCGCGCTCTCCCTGACCGAGACGGCACTGGCGCACACCGAGAGACAGCTGGCGGCAACCGATGCGTTTGCGTTGTTGGTGTCGCATGGGTGCCATGATATGATGCCGCAGGAAGATATTTTGGATAGTAAGTTGAATTTAATAACTTTAATAAAAATTCATATTAGATAGAAATATAAAATAATAAACTAAAAGTAACTTATAACTAGTAAAATCATGCAGCAATACTGATAAATATAATTAAAGTAAAATCATGGTTTACTACCCCTGACATCCCAAAAATAGGATATAAGCCATAGAATAAGAACAACCTGTACTAGTCTGAAGATGGCCGTTATAGGCTGAAACCGGTCCAGTCAAAAAATAAAAAAGTGGAATAAAGTTATAAATTTGTTTAATATCACATCTACCGGTTTCGAAAGTACCCTTTCATCATCAGGACAATATTAAAATTAACATAAAATGCTGAGATATATATACATATTTAGAAGTTGGAATGGGAAGGAGAAGGGGTAATTGAGGGGATTATGGGAATAACCGAGCGGCAAACTGGAAATATATCTAGGATAGGACTATAAGATAAATTAATTTGATTTTTCAAAATACTAGATTTATTATTTAATGATTTTCTAATTTCTAATGCTTCTAAGTTATCTAATTTTTTCCCTTTATTACAACGGTGAAGAATTTTAACCCCTGTATCCCTATTAAAATAGCCACAAAGTAAATGCTTTTTACGAATATGTTATAAATTTGTTTTATTAAATCATTAAAAATCGGAATTCCACCATGAATTAACAGTTACAAAATTAGAAATAAGTTAAAGTTGTTGCCGCTGAGAGCTCTTTTGTGAATTCTCTTTCTGTTACATGTGTCGATTATAAGAAAGAGAAAAAGGTTACAGTGGAGCTGTCAGCGGTACTACTTATCGTCTCTGACATTTGGAAAGTTATTCAGAAATGCTACAGTTTTGAGTTACAAATCTTGAACTTCGCTTAGTATTATCATGAATCGAAAATATGGTAATAAAATATTATGTGATTTTAAAATTGGAAATATTCATCATCACGGCACTAATTCCCAGGATGGAATTTGGCCTCCCGCAAAAGGTAGCATCATTGACAAAAACATGATTAGTAAAACACAAGTATTATTCAATGTTGATTGTATTTCACAAAGGATTAAGTATTATTTTCGTGATTTTCACAACGAACAACAGGAAAGAAATATGTCTCCCTTTTAAAAAAAATTGTTCTTAATTCAATCGACTATATGAACTAGCGTTGGGAAAAACTTCAATGTTTTGTGAATGCTTCACCAACTACTAGTTCTTTAAAATTAACCCTTCGCAGTGAACACTTCAATTGAAGTCGAACTCCCAAAAAAGCGATTTGAATTTGATTCGGCAAGGAACCGGTTATTTGTCCAGTTTTGAACCGGTTCCTTGAGATTTTTTCGAAAAGTACTAGCAGATGGGCAACAGTTCCTCGCCAAAACAAAAGTACTAGTCGGTAGAGATTTAAAAACAAAAAGAACTGGTTCCTCTCCGAAAATCACGTACTAGTCGGTAGAGATTTGAAAGTGAAAAGAACTGGAACCGGTTCCTCGCCCAAAACTGTAATCGAAGTACTTTGAACTTGAATTGAAGTGAAATACTTCTTTGTGTAGGCTTTGAAGTTCCAACTTTCCAACTGAACTGCCGCAAAATAAAGTAGTTCTTTGTAATCTAACTTCAATTGAAGTATTTGTTCAATGAAATTAAATTAATGAAGTTTGAACTGCCAAAATGATGTAGTTCAGACGGAGCGGTCACAATGCTAAAATGAGCATATGAGCGGAAATACGAACTTTAATTGAAGTATTTATTCAATGAACAATGAAGGAAGTGGGAACTGCCGCCAAAAGAACTAGTTCTTTGAAGTAGTTCTTACGGAGCTGTCACAACGCTAATGTGAATACTTTTTCAAATTTTGATTCCAGCCCACTGCGTGCGACGTCTTCTAGAGGCGGAAAAATGGGAACTGGCTTTAGAAATATCTACAAAGTTCAGCATGTCCCGACTCGGAGTGCTGGCGGCCTGGGGCAAGGGCTGCCTCAAGGCGGGCTGCTTCCAGCAGGCCAGGCAAAAATTCGCCCTCTGCTTCAAGAGTTTCCCCTCCCACACCACCCCCTACCTGGCCGAGGAATCGGACGGCACGAGGGAGCTGCTGCCCAACAAGTCTGTCATGAGGCTGAGGAAGTCCAGCCTGAACTCATCAACCACGCAGCTGGATTCGCCGAGGAACCGGAGCAATCCGGCACTGCTGGAGGAGATTATATCTCTACTGGAAAACATCAGCTATCCTCTGAATAATACGATCGTCAAGAAAGCGGAAGCAATCACAGTAAGATATTTATTATATAATTTACAGTTTTTTTTATATTTAAAATTTACTGTAGTTCAATATCAAAAACAGCTTTTCACAGTAATTTTATTTAAAAATATTTCTTATTCGGCCTCCGTGGTCGAGATGGGTTGTAAGTTACTTGAATACGAATCCAAAGGGGGGGGGGTGCAAATAATTTTTCTTTAATCAATATGTGTCATAACACATTTAATTCATACAAAATAATATATTTGCAGCACGCTCCAGAGTGGTAGATAGAAGTATCGCCCTGGTAAAAGACCACCGTTCAGAACTGAAACGTTGCTTGAAACGGCTTTAGCTGTGTTTGGTGACCAGATCTGAATAGCTAGGTTTTTCCCCATATCCTTCCCTTCCCCACTACCTTCAGCCTCACAACATACCCCAATCGGGAATGCCATAGTCTCACGAACTCTAGACGGTTGGGAGCAGTTGGGTCGGTATTCACTATAAAAAAAGAAATTTACATGTATCCACCAACTGAAAATATTTAAATTTGCACAGCTTTTTCTGAATTGAAAAACCTACAACTATTTTCAGCTAACAACAATACTTCCATCATGAGCTATGGAGCTTTAAAAAATCTGATAATTGTCAAAAAATAAGATGCCATATCATTTGTTCAATATTCTTTCAATTGTTCAATAAGAAAAAAAAAAAAAGTCGTCTTTGATTATACAAAAATCTTTTTTTTTTTTTTTTCAGAGCACCTTTGAACGTTTCACTTCAATACACAAGCCGACCAAAAAAATGGTCATTACAGAACCCGCGTTGAACATAATGCACGCCCTCGGGAGCGTCAACAGAATAAAGCAAGGAGACTTCGCCGAGTTCGCCACGAGTTCCCAGTACCATAGAAAAATCAGCACCTCGAGTTTCCTCAAAAAACAAAACAACGCCAGCGAAAAGTTCGCTCTGAAGCAAAAGCTGGATCCTTTCTTTTACAGCGAATGCCTCTACTACCTGACTGCGTATGGGTCCCACAGTGCGATAATAGAGTTCTATTTAAAATATCACAACTTGCAGGAGGCGTTGAAGTACTGTATGGATCACGGGGTAGAAAAAGAAACCTTCACGGAGACCATATTCATGATGTGTTTGAAGACTGACAAGGTCAATGAGTTGTTGAAGTCAATGTGTGAAATCGATTGTTCCTGGAATATTTGGACGGTAATAAATTTAATTTATTTTTGTTGAGATGGATATCCGGAAAAAATGCAAGGCCGATTTATTTATTCAACAAAGATCTCATAAAAAATTGTTCACCAAATAGTGTGACTTTAGACATTTTCAAGTTTCGACTTCGTTTTCCGAGCATGCGTATGCCGTATTCGGGCGAAATTTGTTTTAAAAATAAGAATATGTATTCATTTGTGGATTGACATCTCCGAATATCTTTATCGACTACTTCATTGTTTATCTTGTAAAATAATAAAACCGAAAGCCCGGGGACAGCCGCCAGCTGCGGCCATACAGATCGCCTCGTGTCGGTTGAAATTTACCGCGCTTGTTCATATTAACACAATTATGGCGTTATCCTAATTTGTGTTTATCTCGAGTGAATTTTTATTGACACTTTGATGTTGGAAGATGATTTTAGGATAGTTCAATAATTAATGATAATTCAGATAGTGATTTTTTTTTCTAAAAGGGTCTTTCTAAAAATAATATTCCACCAAAAATGAGTAAACGAAAAAAGTGCCGCGTATGGACGACTGCTCAGGTATATTTATTTAGCGGTTAAAAGTTTAAGAGATGAATGATATAAAAATATTGTAGATGCATAGTGCAATAAAAGAAACTAAACATTTATTTACACCCCACGTATAGACAAATTATAAACTGATGTAAATGTAATGAATAGGATCAAGAAAGGGACGCTTAGATGGTTTGAGTACGTAGAGCGGATGAACAAATGAAGGAGTGTGAAAATAATATAAGGAAGCAAGGATTGTGCACCAATACAGAGTTTTGTGGCAGTCCATCCTCTCTGCCTACCCCTGCAGTGAAACGGCGTTATGGTTAGCTTATGTTACGTTTATCTAAAACCTATATATCTGTACACAATTGTAGAGTGAATCTACCAGGGGTAATGTATGAATCAATTAATAACTAATCATAATTAAATCGTTGTTAAATAATATTAACCTATGCCCACAGATTCACCTAATATTTACCGCAATTCCAGGACTACCTGCTGCACGTGTGTCGCGTCCTGGAGTACCGCGGCCAGCTGGAAGCGCTCCACGCGGTGCAGGCCGGCGTGGGAGACCACATCCGTGCGGCCATGACCTGCGCGGGCCTGTACACGCAGCCCACCTGCGCCCCCATGCCGAGGCCCTGCTGGCGCGGGCGCACCACCTTGCGCAGGCGCGCGGGCATTTGCAGCACGTGCCCCGGAAGGTCACGGGTCCAGGTAATTGTGGGACATAACATGGTGTAAGAGTGAGCAGTCAGTGGTGGCGGTACCTAATTCTCTAGAAATGATAAGAAGTCTGTGCATTGAAGAGTCTGTATGTCGCGCAGTCGCTACATCCCTCACGAATCCTCACCCTTATTTATTCAAGTAATGCATCGCATCTCTGATGACAGAAAGACTGTATGAAGCATTGAAGGGGGGGAATTGCAACACAACTTGTTGGATTTCAAAGAGCTAATTTGTTAGGTTCTTACCTTCTTGTTTTTCATCCAGTTCCTACCTTATCCAACCATTTCACTGGTGACAAGTGACAATCGAAACAGAAGAGAGTTATGTGAAAAAACGTGTTCATTCGTTGGTGTCTCGTTTGGTCGTTCGGTTTGTGGTTGTACTTCAAGTGATATTAAATTAAGTGTGTTTTTTGTCGTTAATAATACAATGTGTAAGAATAATCAAGAACTTTATCAGTGAGTGAATTGGTTTCCTACTTCCTTCATTCCATAATCTCTCCACATCCATAATTACACACTTCCAAGTAGTATAGTTAGTCGTTTTACAGTCCACTATTTTCCAAATCCATCTGAAGCTGATCCAACACTGCTCAATACCTCAAAAGACAAACAGCATAACACTTCTTTTAGACATGTATATGAAATAAGTGGAAGTGAGATTGTCTTTCTTTTCTTAGATTAAGAAAGGGACGCATAGATGGTTTAGGCATGTATAGCAGATGGACGCAAGTAAATGGAAGAATAATACAGGGATGCTCCTGGAGGATATGACATAGTCAAGTTAATCAAATACGCACTCGAGTAAAATCATGTCAAAAGTCAGTACATATAACAGAAGAGTTTGTATGCACACCAAGACAGAGATGTGTGTTGGTTCATCTTCTCTGCCTACCTCTGCTAATCCAATTTATGTCCACATAATTTCATCACTTTTTTTTTACAATAACTACACAAGAGGCCTTATGGGAAATAAATTCCCTCAGGCCCTATGTCATCTTTGGGGATGCTGTGTAAAGGGTCTTTTTGAGGAAAGTAAGGAGTGAACCTGGGTCTTGAAGAGGCCCATGATGAAGGAGGGAGGAAACACAGAGGCAGGAAAATCGTTCCATAGCCGAGCTGTTGAACATAAGAACGAGTCGTAAAAGCGACCCATTCTCATGTATTGAATGTCAACTGTGTTCAAATGTTGAGCGCGCGTTTAGCGAGTTTCCCGACTATGCACTGGTGCCGAAGGGATCAATAACGCAAGATCCTCAGAGCATCTTCCATTGAAATACCTATTGAACAAGGACAGCATTCTCACCTGACATCTGTGCTCCAAAGATTGCAATCTGTTTGTTGAGATAGGAGAATCTATCAAACGGATCGCCCGTTTCTGCACAGAGTCAAGTGTTTTTGCTGGCCATACATGTTGGTTACATTGGCCCCTCGTCTAATTGTGTGACTTTCAGATTCAAGTAAGGAAGCATCATCCAAAACCCTCCAACTGAAGATGGACGGACCAGCACTGGACAAACACATCAACACCATCTGCAGACAATTGGAGATTGCTAAATTTCTTTATACCTGCGAGATATCGGGCCGTCTCACTAAAGAAGTAGTCAACAATGTTATGCCGGCTGCCCCAGAAGATGCCTTTGAAAATAAATGCTTTCTACCGACACTCTTCGATTCCCACACACAAAAGATGAAGCTGGCTATCATCATTATCATCTGCTCTCTGAAAATAAAGGAAGGATTCGATATTGCAGTGAAGTAATAAACCATTTATAATTATGCATAGTTTTAGCCAAGGAAAATCATTTTACATATTCGTAAAAAGCATTTACTTTGTGACTTGCCATAATTATAATATATTTAAACACATTACTTTGTTATAAACCACTTTAATTTAGTAGAATTGTCAGCCAATTTCGGAAGTTTGCTTCCATCGTCAGGATAATATTTAAAAAAAAACTGTTTTTAAAATATGTTACAATATTTATATTTGTCCTGACGATGGGAAGGGTACTTCCGAAACCGTTTAACTATTTTATTTAAAAAAGTGATTTATATTATTAAAATTGTTGACCGGTTTCGGAAGTAGAAGTAAGTAAGAGATTTATAACAAAGTCAATGTGTTTAAATATTACACTAAAATTATTTCAGCTCCTGTAAATTTAAATTTACAGTGAAACTTTCTTATAAGGTTTTTTAAGGTACCGAAAAAACAATACTTCTTAAGCAAGAAAACTTCTTATGTGGGAAATTTATAATACATAATAATATTTGGATAATTTGTATAGCGCCGTTTTTGTGAAAAATCACCTCAAGGGCGCTGTACAAATCTTAATTTCTACTTAATATTAATTCTTAGTTTAAATAAATATACAGCAACATAATTACCTATATACATACTTATAAGTGGGTTTCACCGTTTTTACAAGATTTCAATTATAAATAAAACTTAATTTTCTGCCAACCAAAGTTAACATTCTGAGGAACGTAGGCTCATATTCAGTGAAATAAGGAGTCAATTTAAATTATTTTATAATACACAGGTACCAAATTTTACCCCTTGGTTCAAATTTTAAAATAGCAGTCAGTTATAATATTTAATGATAATGTAGTAAAAAAGCAATATATAGTAATGATAAAAAATATAATTTATGACTTACGTAATGTGATGTCATTTTAAATTTATTCTCTCTCTTTGTATTATGTCCAAGACCCAGGGGTGGGAGAAACTTTGAAACTTGTGGACTTCATCCAGCAGTTGAATAAGAATGGTTGATGATGGTATTAATATATTGTGTGGCATTGCAGGATAGTTCAAGAACACCTTTTGGACGCCTCGAAGGTCTTCAACCACGCCGCTAGACATTTGGTGAACTCAGAGCGCTACGATGACATTCTTCAGCTCTGTGATTGTCTAAAAAAGTGGAACTCTATTAATTCAAGGTATTATATGAGGGGTAAAGAATCAAAACTCACAAACTTCACCATAACGAAATTGTAAAAAAACTGTTTGCTCATCACTGTTCACAATTTATTCATTTTTCTTTGTGTTATTTATTTGACTGCACATCTTAAAATAATGTTAATGTGAAACATGTTGGTATTTAATGCTTTAAATGGAGAAAATCGTTTTTTGTTTTGGAGATTGATAGTTTTGCTACCAATGATCTGGAGTTTTTTTATTCAATGAGAATTTTGCGGCGGCCATGACAGATGACGTCATCGGAATCGGCTCTCATTGGCTAAACTGGAGAGTGTTAGTTTTACTACTCACCGGTACTTGGACATTGTGAGTTTTGAAACTGAATATCGTTTTAAAATCGATTTTACGGCAGATTTGGTGCGTTTTTCAAGATTTTCGATTCATCAGTAGGTAGGTTATGTGACAAAGAAAATAAAAATAATTAAAAAACGATTTTTGAAAATGGCGGAGTTTGTGAGTTTCAATTCTTTACCGACACAAGAAAAAAATAATTATTAAAAACTAATCTAACAATAACCTAAAATCTTAACTACAAAGCAGAAAATCTATTTGAATTTCTGACTAAAAACTCTTAAATGGTGAGCTCTGGCATTAAGTATTTTCGGCATGCAACTTCATTTCCACTTATCCATTTATAATAATAATAAATGGATAACTTTTATAGCGCCGTTTTTGTGGGAAAATCAACTCAAGGGCGCTTTACAAATTAATTTATTTAACCTATAACTTATCACTTAAGCTTATAACTAATGACTTACAGTGAGAATTTTTACTAATGGCTTACAACTAATATTTTCAACTAGTGACTTACAATAAGGACTTATAGCTAGTAACTAACTACTGACTATAACTTATAACTAGTGTCTTAGATCTAAGATTTTATTACTTCATTACCTCTTTATTATTGCTCCTCATCTTTATTACTATTCAACGATTGTTTTTTTGTGTAACGACAGATAATAAAACAAGTTTCAAATTCTTCAAAATATAGCAATTTAATTGTCAAAAAATAAAACAGGACGCCATCTTGTTATTGTTCAGTAAAAAAATAGTGTTGAATCTCAAGTTAAACTGAATGCTAACTGCATAATACTATTATGTTCCTACTCATATATTTTATTAGCTAAAAACATTGTTTGTGTGTTTGAACTATCCAAAACACTCCGCCATTTACTTTGTGACTGTTGTTTCCAGTTCTATCTGTGACGGAGTGGTGGAAGTCAGTGTAGCGGCAGTGGTGCGAAAGTGCGACTCCAAGGGACAGCTGTTTGACGAGCTGGCAGAACTGCTCATTCAGAAGGTGGACGATGTGGCCATCAAGGTACGCACCCCACCTCACGCACATTTATTAATTAAATTCAACATCTAATCTTTTAATTCATCAGCTATCAATTTGACATTACTTACCCTTTAGCATATAGAAGAGCCTTGCGTTTTTATCGTGGATTTTCAAGTAGATAAAAATTTGGAATGCCAAGATTAAATTCTATATTTGTTTTCTTTACGACTTAAATAATAATTCTTTAACCTTTAATGTGCCGGAGGTGCCAATAGTCACTGGGCATTCATCATTATCTTTTCAGAAGTTTTTATCCTTTAAAACCTCCTTAAAACAGACCACCGTCCAGAATCGAAACATTACTTTAAATGGCTTTAGCTGTACTTGGTGGCCAGAAATAAATAGCCAGGGACTTGCCAACCTACCTCTTCCCCATCTCCTTTCTCTCCCCACCCCCTTCAGCCTCACAAGATACCCCGATTGGGGATGCCGTAGATCCACTGGCTCGGGCAGTTGGGATTCATGTAAAAATTATGTCAGTGAGTAGAGGTTCAACCATTGATAAGAAGAACTTCACCGCTGCCTGACATAACTTCTATGCATAATAACTGTATCTGTAATAATTTCCAATGTGTATTAAATAATGCTTGTAATATGTATATTTGAAATTCTAAATTAAAATATTTTCATAATAGCCACAAGCATGTATACACTGCAAAAGCTTGGTTGGGCTACAACACTAGATTTCACACAAAACCAAGTCCCGAAAGTTTAAGACTCAACCACAGCTGCCCTGCAAACCAATTTAAAATAAAATATCCGTCAGCGAATGTCTAAATCTGATGAATTGATTCTTTCAGATATCTTGTTACATAGAATGCCGTATACTAAAGACAGCCTACGCCTACGCCGTCAAAAGCAACAGGCTTTCCGACCTGAAGAGGATCATGAGAGAAGCGGAGAGACTGGGGGAGACCAAAGTTAAGAACGCCTGCGTTAAGAGACTGCAGGCCCAACAGAACATTTAGCATCCCCTTGACAGGAGGCCATTATTAAAACGCCAATAAAAACAATATAATATCTTTTTATAATTTAAACAAGGAAAGATCTCAAAAGCTTGTAGGGCTGCTAGCTTGTGGTTTTTATAAGCTATGACATTATATTATGATTTTATTTGAAAATATTTTTATACCTTTTTGATACGGTTTTACCCTTATAGGTAATATTATATAAACATAGTTATAGGGTAATCCATTTTGTTTCTCCATGGGACAACGGCATTACATTTTTACTATAATTATTTACAACCAAAATGAGGGTAGCTGTTCTGAGTTTAAATCTAAAAAAATTGTAATTGAATATTAAATTAGAATGTTTTTTATTATTATTTCGATTGACAGCCGTTTCGCCCTTCGAAAGCTAAAGTAAACTATAAACAAATGTTAAATTTTATTTTGTGTTTTCTTTAAACTGTCATAATATTTATTGACAGCTTGGAAAAAGAACATGGTGAAACACTAACGACATACCAATTTAACGTTCGCTCAGTCTTTATTTGTAAAAGCCGTAAGTTATGAAATTAATTCTTTACATTTTTTTTTAAATTATATGTATATATATGCTGATAGATCCATTGTAACCTCTCCCTCTTTCTTATGAATGACGCATGCAACAAAAAGAGAGGTTATTGCATGTGTTGCTGCTCCGTTATTTAGACACTTTTTCAAATAAAATAATATTATATCATTCAGTATAACTATGTACGAATTGCAATTTTTTTTTATAATTTTAATAGCATTATATTATATGAATCATCTATATTTCTATCTACAAAATTAAATATACAAGATGGATGAATGTTACATAGAATTAAATAAAGTTTAACAGAAATAATTTGTAAGATATATTATTTAGTTGATTATGAATGCATATATTTTATAGTACGAGAGTTAAGATCTGGAATTTATGTTTAAAACTTTTAACTTTACATTATATATTATTACCCTGTGATACATCATTCATATTTTAATCCTTACAAATAATTCAATCTAAAATGTGAATTTCTCGAAACTGGTGAATCAATTACATATTAGTTGTTTGAATCATTTGATTGCAATATTGACTGTTAAATATGAAATTAAAACGTTGTGCTTGAGTTTTTCTCTATTATGATAATACGTATATGGGCCTTACAAACTGAATGCATACAATAATAATAATATTCTTTATTCCGGAGTGTGGGGAGATTAGTGCAATTACACATATCTCATAAGATATAACGCATGCCACAATATAACCTGTTAATCTTTTTTCTGCCAGAATTATTCTAACCAATGGACAAAAAAATATTTTAATATTTGAGTAGTTTTATGTGGGTTTTTTTTTCAATTTTGTATAAAAACATCGACAACGATCATTACATATGTTTTTATGGAAATTTAATTTAAGATCCAATATCTTCGCATTGAAATAATATCCATATTTACACTGTAAAATAACCAAAATCTGATGTTAAAAAATTGTATTCAAATCCTAGAAATCAGAACAAAATTTAACTCTCCAACGGGTAGGATGTACAGTTGGCAGTTGAAAATGTCAAGTTCAATCTTCAGGGGTTATAGCTTCTTTAAAAAAAGTATTGAATCAATTTTAACTGATAACTGAAAAATGTCAGCCTTACTCTGTATATTTTCTTGCATGAAAAATGTTGTCACTCAAAGCATGACAAATGGATATTTTTCTTCGTGTATATAGTGAGAAATTACACCACTAGTGAAAAGGTTCATGAGTTTATATTGTACTGTCTTATACGCACTGCGCACCCTTGTAGAACTTCTTGTCGTAGTTTTGTTGCCAGTGTGGTGTCGGGCAGGTAGACCCAATTAACCATATGTAAGAGGTCGAAGGTGGAGAGATCTCCCAGCCGCAAAAGGATAACCTTACGGAACCGCAGCTTGGATGTGTTGAACCATGCAGCCTTAGTAAGCAATACTAACACTAATAAGCAGTTTTAATGTTTGCCTTGTTTAATTTTACATGTGGAATAAATTGCTTTGTTTGTCTATAATCATTAGTTGTGTGGGTTCATTGTGTATGAATCTGTAAAAAAAATATTAGTCAATCAATGTTTTAACCAGTTGTAGGTCTGACCATATAAAAATATTTTTTAAGCTCAAATAGGATTCCGGTAAAATGATGAAAAATCTAATCAAAATAATATTTCCAGAAATTCACCATGGAAAATTAAATCTCAAAAGATTATTTTTTATATTATAATATAACCAGTATGCATATTTACTGCGAGACGTTAACTGTGTATAATCAAATTTTGATATATTTATCCTAAATAAATAAAAAAAATTATATCCACCCTTGTAATTGTTTATCAATGAAATTGTACCGACAACTTTCCTGGAAGAGCAATATGATCCTTAGCTCTAGACTCGGAGGTTCGAAACCAAAAGAAGCAAATAAAATGTTTTTAAACCTGTATGTGTACATACAGATTTTAAATGGGACAAAGAGACTAATACTCTGAATCAAAATGTTGCTTGAAATGGCTATTAATGGCTAAGTTGTTTTTAATAACCAGATATGAATAGTCGGTTCTTCCTAACATTCCTCCCCCACTTCCTTCATCCTGACAATCGCCAATTGGAGATGCCATAGTCCCATTAACTCCGGACAGTTGGGACTCTAGGCTAGTATCACATTGAAAAAAGTTTGAATAAATGCCTGGGTACAAAATTACATATTTGACAGTTACGTGCCTTTAAAGGCAAAAAAAAGGTTTTCATTTATGTATTATGAATTTTATGGCATAGTTTTCAAACCTGATAGTAATAGTGAAATTAGAGGTGCTAGAGCAGAGGTTCCCAAACTTTTTTGTCTCGTAGACCACTTGCCGATTTTTCATGTTTTTGTATAGACCCCCTGCTTTCCTAATATTGTTTTTTTTTAGCGTTGGAAAAAACTTCAAAGTTTTGTGAACGCTTCAGGAAATGCTAGTTCTTTGAAATGAACCTTTCGCGGTGAACACTTCAACTGAAGTCAAACTCGCCAAAAAATAGTACTAGTCGGTAGAGATCTCAAATCGAAAAGTACTAGCAAATCAACAAAAATTCCTCTCCGAAAAAAAAGCACTAGTCGGTAGAGATTTGAAATCGAAAAGTACTAGCAAATCGACAAAAAAATCCTCCCCAAAAATTTAATAAAATTAGTGAATTAATGTCTATTTTAAGAGAGTATTAGATAAGTACCTACATAGGTACTATCTGTGAGGTGCCTAAATGGAATCCACTCACGTGGACCCCCATTTACGTCTCATGCACCCCAATTTTTTTTGTTCATTGACGTGGACCCCTTGTAGGTCGGAATCGACCCCTGGGGGTCGATATAGACCACTTTGGGAATGACTGTGCTAGATGAATGTATAGAACTACGAAGGTGTAAGTACACAAAGACAGGGAACCAATCAACACGTGTTCTGACAAACATGTTGATTAGATGGAAAATATGAAAACAGTTATATTTTAAAGTTATTTTAATGCTCCGCATTCTCAAGTCCATGGTAAAGTAATCATACAACTATATAGGTAGAGATATTGTGACACGCTTTGCTAGTACACTCGGAGTGCTTCAACAACTCTCGTTAGTTATAAATAATCTTATACAAGGGAAAGTACAAAATAACATGCTGGAACGAATGTATCAAACCGTAACACTGTGTCCATATCACAAAACAACACTGCGGAGCCTTATGTGGCCTTGGTCTTTTGTTTAGGCTTCTTCAGTTTCTTTAGTCCATCTAGGTTTCCTCTGAGTAGGTTTGAGTAGGCCGCGTGGAATTTAGGGGACTTCCGTCGCCGTGACAACGGTTGATATTTTCTTGTTCTTTGATGACGCCCTAACTAAACAAAGGTTTTGTGGTTTTTGTTTTGTATCTACTTTCTTTCCTTCCCTAGGTTTGGGTTTTGTTCTTCCATCGTCTGAAAATTACCAGAAATAATTAGAAAGTTATAAAAACATACAAAAATACAGACTAATAATAATACTTGGCTAATTTAAATAGCGCCATTTTTGTGAAATATCACCTCAAGGACGCTTTACAAAACTAAAAAACTATGACTAAATTTAGCATAAAAATATCTAAGTACCTAAAGCTATAGCTAAAATTACCTTATTGGTATTTACATATTAGTTATATACATTTTTCGCAGGCTGTGAAAAATTTACTATTTTTTTTGTTTAACAGTAGATCGAGGATTGCAAGTCATTGAATGAAAAGATAATATTATACTGGTTAGCCTAGCTGTAGAGTGTTCCTAGTAGCCTAGATGTGTTCATTTTATTTTTATAATTCTGAGAACAGCAATTAAAATCATGGTAAATGGTGTCAATACATTAAAAACACTGACAACAAATTATTTGTATGATTGTCACAATGTCCACCTTTGCTATCTTTAAAAAAAATTATCATGGAACAAAGGGAATATAATACCAAAAATCTTCAATTACTTTGATCTAGGGAAAAATCTGGCACCAGTTACCTTCTCACTTATAAACGCAGTGTAAACATTAAAACTAATTTAGAACCATGGTTCTAAATTAGATATTAGATATGGTTAAACTAGGCCTTTCCCTCAGTTCAACTAGACCAACGCTTAACCAGCGCGTAAGAATCTTATAAGACGGTTAATGTTTGACAACTTTAGGCCGGTCTCAACAAAATTTGCATATTTTAAAAATATGTGAATGCAAAAACATAGGTAGGCATCGAGTGATAAACAGTGTGTATGTCGCTACCTTTCGACCATAAGGAAAAAACGAAACTATTGAATGAACTTGCATAACTATTGAAAGGAAAACTTACATTGCATTTATAGTTTGTCGAATCGAGAATGGGATTGTTCGTTAGCGTTTTTGTCTAAAATAACATGATAGTGTCTTTTTAGGGGAGATCAAATGAGCTTGAAGCACAAATGTCATTCATAACCTAAATAATAATTGAAGTTACTTACATTGTTTTATAGTCATTAATACGCTCCCCGATAATCTAGCTTTTTGAAACAATTTTGTAAGTTGAGATAGAAACTGTAAAACAAAACAGATTATTTGTTATGTAGAAATTAAAGAAATAAGTTATAATAATTGAACCAACGTGCGGTATATTATAAAAGAGGATGCATGTGAATTCGGATGTTGTTAGTCTTTACCTCGTCATTATTCAAGAGAACCATTGTTTTATTGTCGGCAACTTGAATTTAATTCAATCTTACTGGAAATTCTGCCAAAAACTTATAAAAACATTAATGATCAAATTAAACTGACAGCTTGCAGACACGACACACCGTTTATTCATAGATAATGAAAAATAAACCGACACATCACCACGACCATAGAAAAAAAATGTATCACAGAATTTTTACATTATGGCTATCGCGTATGGAAGTTTACCTACAAACTAAGCGGGGTTTCAAAAAATCTAATTGATTCTGAAGTATAATAAAATACTAATTAAGTTTCCAAGCTGCGCATTTGTAAATAATTATCATTTAATACCAAACTTATTTCTATCTTAAATGTCGATGAAATAAATATTAAACAAATACATAAGTATACTATACAAAAAAAAAAACCCCATCATCGGTAACTTTACATAATTTCTCATAACAATCGGTAAAGGAAAAATTGAAAATTATTTATTAATATTAACCTCAAGCTGCGAATTACATGTATTGTCGTTTTCGTTAGATTTTTTGTGAATAACTAAGTATGTGAAGTGAATAGTGTATTCAGTTGACATCTAAAATTAAATATTAATGACTTCTATAATGTTTCCAAAATAAAAATATTTACATGCAACCGTCACATGGAGCAGGACGCTTGAAACCGTTCATAAAACTCATTTAAGCCCCAAACCAAGTTCAACCAAGCCAAATGCAACAATCCCCTTTCTGCATTTCCTCACAACGAAATGGAACACGGTTTGAGAATACGCGTGTATGGGCTAACTCTATTTATAATACCTCTATAATAAGTATGGCGGTAATAATATGATTAGTTTAAATGAATAGCATGGATTAAATAAAACAATATAATTTTTAGTCTTTATTATTTATTTGGATTGAAATGCAATTTTCATCATTACACCAGTATTGATAAAAGTATTAACAAATTTAAAAATTCATAATCTGAAATGCAAATGGCAGAAATTCTCACATAATTGGAATAAAATGTATAGTGTTTTAAATGATTGATCGGTTCAAACAGCTGTGCCTTAATATCACATCTAAAATGATATTAAAAATGGGTAATAGGAAAATGATTTGAGAAGCACATTGCATGGATACAGTTTTTTTTTTCTGGGAGAATACTACAAAAATACTGAAAGACTAAAAATATACCTAATTCAATTTATTATTATGAGAAATTAATTCACTCCTTCGTAATTTAGCTCTAGAAGAAAAACATGTACATTTTTTTGTGAATAATATAAAGTATGCAGATTTAATTTAGATTGAGGATTTTTAGAAAAGAAACTGATAGTAAAATCATTTAAATTTAATAATTTAAGCTAAGCTATAATATCCACTCCATTACAAATGATAAAGCCTACAACAACTGCCATTTTCTTACATCTAACAATTTGTATAAAAATACACTACATAATAATTGCAAAAATATACTTCATCCAAAAATAATCCACGGAACATAAAAACTACTTTATTCCCATCAGATCTTGCGAAAATATATTCATTTAAAAAGTCTCTCCTATAATTTTATAAAATCATAATAATTAAATCACAATAAATATTACTGCTGAAAAAAAAATGAAAAAAGTGCATTTCCATTCCTTATTCGGTCAAAATAAATATAATTTAATAATAAACTAATAAAAATAAATAAATCATCTGAAAACAAAAATAATTTGACTAGCAGCTACAATTTATTTGGAGTTTTAAAAATAATCACAGAATTTTAATGGGTAAAATAAGATCAAGCTACGTTTTTTTTACACTCTTTTAGGACGGATATACGTAATAATTTAAAAATACTTTTCAAAATCTTTGCATTTCTCTTTTCTCACTAAAATCATGAATACTTGTTTTATAAACCCAAAAAGGGTGTTGGTTTAAAAGACTAGATTTATTAAGTACACATATATAAAAAAAATGTTTCAAACATTTTATTCAATTTCAAAAAATAATATTAAAAAACTCACAATATCTGTAACATAAAAGTAAATATAAATATGCTGCCATTATTATGAATCATAAAAACATAAACTTTATAGAACATTATTACTTTTTTTACCTATTTGTTTTTCAAAAAAGTATGTTGTCCTATTAGAAGGTGGATTTTAATTTACCAGTCAAAAGATTGTATTTCAAATAACAAATTCTAATGTTTGGCCAATTTCAAACTTTGAACGCATTGATTCAAAATGATAGTAAAGTCCTCTGGTCCGATGAGCATACTTATTCATAAAAAAATATCACTTAGAAACTAAAAAAAAAATCTTTGTTGTTTGGTAAAAGCATTAAAAAAAGATTTTTTCATGCACAATAACACATAATGTAAAACAAATAAATAAAATGCTTAAATATTATTGTGTTACACAAAAGCAATGCTGTACCTGTTATCTTCAACTATTGCGTACATAAAATATAGGGTAAAGTGATTGTTTATTGAGAAGCAATTTTCAGTGATGAACATAAACAATAATTGTTACCTGTTCGATTGGCATTTATTTAAAGCAATTTGTATTAAATAGATATTAAAGTCTATGCTTATTGGCTTGCATTTATAAGTACAATAAGAATAAAATCTAAAAGAGTGAAGAATATAATCACAAAACTATTAATATTCAAATAGTCTGAAATATGCATTCGCAGGGCAGTTTAATTAAAGGCGTGCCTTAATTGCTTCAACATGCCCAAAAGTAGTTTAAAAACGCTGTTTATTTGATAAAATTCATTTGTAATTTAAATGTATTGAGTAAGATGTCTTTAACTAGCTTTCACACGGTCTTGAGAATTGTAGAACCTGTTAATAAAGGAAAGGCATGCACCTTGCTATCTCGAATACTTTCAATAATGCATAGGTACTTTTAGAACGATATTCATTTGATAAAATTCAAATGCATTGAGAAAAGTAACTTAGGCTAAGCTCTCACGCCGTCATGAGAATTGTAAAACTTACCAAGTAAGGATATCAGAGAGCAAACTCTTAAATTCACTTATTTTTTCGATTGCATGTTTAGAATACATAAGATTCAATTTAGGCCACATTTGTGCTGTGTTCTACTTCAACACACACTACTACCAATCTAGTAAAACTCTAAGGATCACAATGATGAATTATTATTATTAATTAGTGTCAGATATTTCCGAGTCAATGGACCCGTCATAAGAGTTTTTGAGATCCGATTGGGACCCCGAGGCCTCGCTGGGGGTGGTGGGGGATAAATGGTCACTTGACGAGGGGGGAGTGGTTTCGCCGGGGGTGGGGGGCTGGTATCTCCTCGAGTGCAGCGGGGTTACGTGAGTGAGGAAGCGCAGAAGCTGGTGGTGTTTTGAAGAGTGCGGAGGTTTTCCGGAATGGCTGACTGGCGGGGGCGGCATGTCTATGCACAGAGGGCTCTGGCGATCTCCGAGGAATGTGGCAATGTTTCCTTCCATACGTAATACTTTCAGCAATACACTCTCTAGATCTTCTTCGCTGTAAATAAAAAAGTGATCATCTAAATATAACAGATTCAAAACAGCATCTTTTTAAAAAAATAATTTGTAATAGATCTTCATTGTGATACCTTGATATAAATCTTTATTCCACTTAATTATTTGAAACAACCATTCTATCGAAACTGGTCTGATCCCAAATAAAAAAGTGGAACAAAGTTATAAAATAATAATTTAAATATATAGCTTACCTAGCACCATAAATAAATTGTGCAAAATGCATATTACTAATAGAGTCTTTATCGTCATTTGAGGTGACGTACATGTCCGTCTCGCGGTGGTAAATGTACAAAAAGTCACTCAGTTGCTTGGCTATCATGGCTGCTTTGTCTTTGTCATTCATTCGGTTTGACAAGGCCTGGAAAAGTAACGACATACAGGTTAAACATTCAAAATTGTTAAAATTGGTAGTTTTTAAGGTTAGAATGGAAAATTACTAAGTTTGGCTAGACTACGGTTCTAGCTATAGATAGAATAACCGAGCCTTAGTGAAGTTTAGTTATAAACCAACCATATGTATCATTACAATCTTATGTGCTTCACCTTTGGAATGCCGGATTTCCCGCAAGGTACAACTTCCGTCGAACCTTGCTGACTGTGATTTCGTAATAACTCACTTGTGTTTTACAAAATGATGTTTTTGTCAATTACGTTATCTTCTCAGATAATGTATTTATGTGTTTTTTTCAAATTCTATGTCAAGAAATTAGTAAAAGAATTGGTTTTTTCTCCCTCATATTACGAAAAAAAGTTTGTTTAAGAAATGTGTAATTTTTTGTTGTTTAATTGTATTTTCGTGTGGCTGAATACATTTCCTTTCTAATAAAAATAAAATTGCATGAGGTTTTCCTCTAAATACAAAAACAGTAATGTCACTTTGAAAATCGTTTTTTTTCAACCGCACTGACGTAAACAAAATTTAAATATTTATTACTCGATTTGTACCGAACTCTAACGCAATGCAAAATATCAATAGTGATTATTTTGTTGACAAGCGATTACGGTTCATTCAAATATACCAACAACAGGTTTTAAAGGATAAAAGTATCTGAAAAGATAATGATGAATGCCCGGGTCCTACAGGACCCTTCGGCACACTAGAGGTTAAGCAGCATTTAATTCTGAAAATGATTGAAATTACCTTCAGGTTGTAAGGCATCTTGAGGGTGGAGGCGGCCCTCTTGAGGAACCGATGGACAAGGTCAGCGTGGTGTGCGGCTTGCTCAGACTTGGAGTTGGAAATTCGCTTTAGAACACAGTTCAGGAACATGCCGAAAGCTCGGCGGGTTTCCCCGGTACTGGGAATCAAAATAGACTAATTAATATTGCATTCATATTTACGCACTTACAAGAAAAGCTCAGTCAACACCAGAATGAATTCTCTTCTCGAAAATCAACAGAAATACCCTCAACTCAGTCATCGAAAGCATCGGCAACAGTTTAATAAACCACCAGGCTGTGGTAGCCGTTTCTTTATTGTATTTGATTGTGCATGGTGGCCTTTCTTAATTAATTTACTTGAGTCAAGTTCTGAAACTAAGTAAAGAAAAATAGACCAGCGAAGTTGAGTAAAGAAAATTTTTGATAGACCGCCTTCAGCATACTTAGCCATATCCTAAAAACAGGAAGATCGATATTGGAAGTATGTATTTAATAAATGTACATACAAACATACTTCCAGCATTAACGTTAGGAGGGCAAATATGGAATCTAACCAAAAAAATTGGTTCTAGGTCAACAGAACTATTTTGAGCTTGCAGCATAATTTTCATAATGAGCTATGGAACATCAAATATCCATTTAACTATCAAAAATAAGATAACACGCTATATTACTTTGTTGAGCACTTCAGAAAAAGTACTGATAAAAAATCTTACGTCAAATGCATTCCGTGTTCCATTTGTTTTTTAATAATGGTTCGTGCAGTTTTGGCATCTGGATGGGCGGGCTTGCTCGAAGACTCCGAATCTGAAGTATCAGTCCCACTGGCGTCTAGGCTCACTCGGGGGCACACTGGCAACACCCGCTCATAACGCATCAATCTGAAAGGCGTCAAAAAAATTAGTGTACATATATATTGTTTACGGTTTTAGTTCGTAGAGCTCCCTCTAAAATGTATTATTATTATTTACTATACCATTTTTTAAGCATTTGAAAGGCGAAACAGCTGTCATGTGTTATAATAGTAATAAAATATAGAACAAATGAAACCTTATTTAATTTAAGAAATTGGGAGTAAAAGAAATCATTGATCTGTGAAATTGAAAGTAAACCACAACTAGCCATATAGCCATAGACAAAATTGAAATTTTGCATTTCAAATGTTTTGAATTCGTTGCTTACAGACAACATTTTGGAACACGATTTTTTTGAAGTTTTTGTCAAATTGTCAACTTTTTTTGTATTTTTCTCATTCTCTTATGTCGTTAAATATCTATGTAGTATGCAAACAATTCAATTGATTTTTTGCTTGAATATTTTATATGAATAGAGGCGTAGATAAAAAATGATGTCGTTAATAACAACATAACCACAATAATGGGAAAGAATTGAAATATGTTATTACCTTTCAGGAGGGTCCGAGGCATTGTGGGTGACGACACAGTGGTCGAAATTTGGCAGGACTTGAGAGTGTACTAACAAGTTGTAATTGTGAGGAATTAGCGTGTGGGGGTCTATTACATTTGTTATCGAGGTGTTGCACACTGGAATACCACTTACAGGATCTGTTCATTAAATTTAGATTAATTAGCAGTTTAAGTGGTAAATTTTAAAGATTTAATTAGCGATACAGTGGTAAATTGTAAGTACCATAGACTAGGGAATGTTTTTAAATGCTTTGAATTATTTGTACACTAGCACCTCTACTGCAACTAACAGCGCTTAAACTTTGGAATGTAATCAACTATCGATTGTAATTAAAATCTATGGAAAACCAGGCACATTTTCACAATAACTGAAATAAGACAGTTACCGTGAATATGCAATCTTAAACAATAATAATTGTATTGGGAAGCATTCTGTATTTCCTTAGTCTAAAGTGTTTTAATGTATTATGTCACTCGGTATTTGTTTATGATTGTTTTAATATTATTTTGTAAAATAAGCGAGAAGGGGGTAAGCGGGAAACTATAGTAATAGTTGAGTAAGATAATTATAAAATACCTAAAGAAAAGTCTAGAAAGTACCTATCATCTATTTTCTACAAATATTTATAATGAAATAAGAATGATGAATAAATGATTAGCCAGATTTTTTTTTGTAGAAGGGAAATTTTGTATACGTATGAGATGCACTGAGTTTTAAGTTATAATACACCATTCAATTATTATAATTTATTTTTTTTCGTAGAAAGCAATCACTTTGTGGTTTAACATATTTAAAGAAATGAAAAAATAAAGCTCAAATTTGAATCAAAGAACATCTTAGATATTTAAATAACCACAGTTTTTATGAATTTGCCAATCGTTTTATTGATAAACCTTCAATAAAAGCACTGGTGCTCTTATTCTTCACAGAAATGATCATGGTATCAGATTAAATAATTTAGAAGCACTAGAAATAAAGAAAGCCATTAAAATTAATAGTCAAATTCTTAATAATCAGGTAAATTTGTCCAATATTAGGTATATTTCCTGTAAACTCATAAAATTCATCATTATGGGCAAACCGCGCTAGCGCGTCGCTGCGCGTCACTTTTCTGTTCGCCGTGCCGCGCAGTGCAGCGCCGCTCTGGTGCGGTTTGCTTCATACAAAACAGTGAAAACATATTTCGTGGTGAAGCGACGCGCCGTGCAGTGCAGCGCCGCTGAAGCGCTAGTGCAGTTTGACCTTTATTCTTTAATCACCTTCTCAGTTGACGTTTTGTCTCTTTCGATTCATATTATCTGTCTCTTTCTCTCTGTTTCTTTGTTATAATTTAAATGTTATTCTATTGTTTTCTCATTGTTATATTATTTTATTTTATATTTTATTTGCTCTCTGTATGAATATATAATATAACCGCACACTTTGTATTTTTTGTTTAGTTTAATTTTGTACCCTGACGATGTTTAGGCTAAGCAAAAGCGGTCATTCATAAAAATTAAAATAATACCCGTGGTCTTATACAAAGTTATTTTTTTCATTTCTTTCAATTATTATAATTTTAAATAGGAATTCTCCTATTTAATAATACGTATAACTCAGTGCATCTTATTTAAAAACATTGTTTTTTAAATTTTATTTCTACCTCCTAGCTAATACAAGAGGTTTATAATATCCAAATAATGTTGTAACATATGTGCTATCTGGATTGAAACCTCTATCTTCTCAAATAAAATGTTAAAAGCAATATGAAATGTGTCAAAAGTTATAACATAATGTATGAAAGAGATTAAAAATCATTGTCTTTGGCAAGGAATGTCTGTTTTCCAATTTTCTAAAACAAAAAGTAATGTTTGTCATTTTATACCTGAAAAGAGTATTTTCCTGTTCAAAAAGTTTTTTTTTAATTCAGGAATAAAAATACAAACCATAAACTTTTTATTCTGAAAAATATTTGCAAAAGTCACGGCACGCTACTGATAATTTTATAACATAAAAACTGTGAACTCTGAAAAGTTATATTAAATTTTAAATATGATTTAAATGTGCAAAATGTTTAAAGTGATCAGTGCCTTATTAGAGAATGTGTTGCATACCGAGGTACTGGGCGTACTTCTGCCAGGAGTCTTGTGAGGGGAATATTCTCACATAGCCGCCCCTCCGCTGGTACTGACCCTTGACTATCTTAATGATTTTTTGCTCGTCGTTGGACAGAAAGGAAATGCCGTTAGAGTGACCGGGCAGGGAGTTGAAGGTGCTACCGAAGCCCTTCTTCATTGTGGACGCCATGTTTTCTGCCGAGTGTACGCGGTTACACTGAAACATGCAATCACACGATAGGAGGACCAGTTTGCTAGAGAACTCTATTCAAGATTTATACAATATTCTAAAAAAATAATTGAAGGATTTAAACTCTCCCAAGATCATGAGGTAAACTAGGTTACTCCACCATAGCAATTCTCCTAATAAATAATAGATAAAAATTTTGTGAAAATATTCAATATAACGATAATAATAATATTTGGATAATTTGTAAAGCGTTGTTTTTGTTAAAAATCACCTCAAGGATAATAATGTAATTAATCGTGGTTAACTCGGTGATTACAATAATGGATGGGTGTGATAAAAAGTTAGTAACCCACAATATTTGTTAAAATTAAAAAGAAAAAAACTTTAAATAATATTAATAACATAAAACACAAATTTGAAACAGAAAAAAAACAGAATCTAAAAAGAACAATGGTCATGACCGAGACACAAACTCGGAACCTCTACTCTATCCGAAAGTAACACTTTTCCAATTAAGCCATCAAGACCTTATTAGAAAGCAGCATTTTTAAATTATCTCATACTTGTATGGAAAATTATTAATATTTGAATTTCTTCCGATTTTAGGCTGCCATGACATGTCTCGGTCATGACCATTGTTCATTTTAGTTTTTGTTTTTTTTGTTTCATATTTGTGTTTTAGATTATTAATATTATTTAAATATTTAATAATAAATAAGCATTAATACTTTAAAGTTAATTCCAATTTTAATAAGAAAAAAACTTGTTTAAAATTATCAATTCAATGTTTTATACCCCTGAATTGCTATATTTAATTGCATTTCATGTTCCTGGCAGAACAGTTAAAAGATGCTACCTACCATATTATTGTGACAATTCTATTTCCACCTCGAAATATTATACTCGAATATGAATATAATGAATATGCGACGAATTCAACATCTGGGAAACAAATGCTCCGATGTTGTTGATATATTTAGTATATCAATATCACAATATAAGCACTCCTTAGTACAGTTTTTTTTCTTCTAGTAGAGTTAATTTATTTGATTAAACTATTTAACTCTGAATGTACCTGCTATTCAATACTATTTTTTCTTTCTTCTACAATATTTTTGCACTGTTTATGAGTACATATATGTATATGTGTTTATATTTTTTTAAATATTAATATTTGTGTAAAAGCCTTTAACGGGCTTATATATAATATATATTTTATTTTTTGCTTTAATATATATATATATTTAAAATATATATATATATATATATATATCCACAATATACACTTTATTCAAATTTTATCCAAGACACCAACTTCTTTAAGTCTGCATTCAATTTTACTTTAGAACAAATCATTAGATTATTACAAACTTTTAATTTAACCAAGTTAAAACACGATAACATACCTAGATACGTAAATAAATAGATTTTGGTGGGTATTATAAATTTAATACATTGTTTACCTTTAAAAAATGCTTAAATTGCAATTATATTGAAACTGCCTCGTTGTGGGTTACTAACTTACAACACACCCCTCAAGTAATGTGTTATTTTACATTGAAAACTGTATATTAGAAATTAAAGACAAACAATTTACTTACACCAACGATCCTCATTTTGAGGTTAACTGGTTTATTTGAGGCCTGGGGGACTGGAGTGACGGAAGCGGGTTCTGCCTTGGCAACAGGGTTGCAGGCCGGGATCCCTATGAGGGTCAGGGTGTCTGCCAGCAGAGAGGACTTGAGGCGGGCGTCCAGGGGACTGTCGCAGCCCAAACTGGGGGAGAGGTTGATCTCCAATAGCCACGGTTTTAGCATGCTATCTATGAGTATGTCGAAGCCGTACAATTCTGGAAATATCAAAGGATGTTAATTTAATAAGTATTGTCTGAATTCTAGTTTATTTTTAGCCCTCCGCATGCCTGGTAGGGTCTGACAGACCCAGATCAATTTAATAGCTGCCACTATTTCAGATTGCGCGCCAATATCGAATGTAGTGAATAAAGGAGTTATCATTCCTGTTTTTTTTTTTGTATTTATTTAAGAAAGAAAAAAAAGAAAAATTAATGTATACTAATAAAGAAAATCGATTTGGTCTTGCCGGGTCCGACAGACCCTACCAGGCATTACTCGTAGTATAATTGCACCATGCATGCCGAGGGTTAACACAAAATACAAAGGTAGTTGTTTTCTTGCCCAAAACATAACTGTAATATTTGATAATTTTTTTTTTCTTTAAGTTGAAAAGCAACAGCATATTTACATCAATTCAAGCATAGACATAAAATACAAGACACGTCATATTCATACAAATCTTACGAAAAATGTATATTACGAAAAGGATAGCCATTCAAAGAATATGTGTGTGCGGAAGAGATAGCTATATGAAGCGTGTTTCAAAGGTATGTCTCGTTGACTTGTATTAGTGCAACCAGGCGCGTTGTCTCAGTAACGTTTCTACATTATTTAATTCATCTAAGAATTCAAGGTGACATTTTGTTTTGAAATCTATTTCACACACCTCTTTCTCAAACTTTATTTTCACAACATAGTTTTAAAATGATTGAATTGCTGTAAGTCTTGTAATAACGTAACTAATAATATATCCATATCTGAACCTTTTTTCTCGTGATTTATGATAACGATCATTATTTTAGATAGTTTTAATTTGTATACATATTATGTATTATTTTCTCCTTGTTAGTTAATCTTACTAGCATAATTAATTTAGCATGAAGCGCACTTGAGGTGAAATATCACAAAACTGCGCTATATAAGTTCACTGTTATTATTATTAAGAAATGAAAATAATCAAACTGTACTTGATAATGTAGAAAACAATCATATCAGCTTTAAATAATAATCCCCCTTTTATTATGATGCAATGACTCGAGAAAATTAAAGTTTAAATTTCATTGATGAATTTACCGATAAGCTAAACTTGTATGCCCTGGTTTAAAATAAATCTCATCTTAACGGAGCATTTGAGACATTTTGTGTAACACTCATTGGCCCTCTCTACAAATATAGTTTGTAGGCCTACGGAGGGCATACTTAATTTTTTATCCTTGGATTAAGGTTTATATCCAGCGTTGCCTGTTTTGCTAGAGAAATAGCGTAAACATTGCACATAATAAGTATACTTACCAAAGCAGTTGCTGAAGTGCGGCACAAACATGCGGGTGGCCCCCGCGATGGACTGCGTGCAGGACAGGATGGACTTGACGACCACATCCTCGATGGCGGCCATGAGCGCCCCCGTGTCGCGGCCCTCGCGCCGCAGGTGGCGCAGCAGGGCCGACAGGGTCCACTTGTGCCCCACGTTTTCGGCCGAGGGGTCTTCACATCTGAAATTATTCAACGTAAATTATTATTAATATGATTTCATCTTCTCGTTTGAGTGTCGTCTCCTATCAGTGAATCGTTGAAACCACTCTGGAAAATGATGTTTAGCGGATTATGCACAGCCATGAACCAAACTAATTGTTTGAAAAGAGTCGTCGAAGACAGCCAATCACAAAAGAAGCTTCTCTATAATAAGTCTGCAGAACTGGAACCGAAGGTGTGGAGGCCTAAACTTAAAGGTGGCTGGATGGTGTGGAGACAAATACCACATCCTTAGACATAAGGAAAAGGAAGGATATGCGTTAATGATGATAATCTAACCTAACCTAACCTAACCTTACTTATGTTTTTATTTTTTATAGTGAATACCGCACAAGAGTTCCAACTGCTCCCAATTGTCAACTTTTGACTCTTGCCAGTGAGACTATGGCATCCCCAGTTGGGGTATGTTGTGAGGCTGTCGGTAGAGGGTAGGGGAAGGAGATGGAGAAGAGGAAGGTTGGGAAGTACTTAGCTATTCAGATCAGGTCACCAAGCATGCCTAAAGCCATTTCAAGCAACGTTTCGATTCTGAGTGGTGGTCTTTCATCAGGGCGATACTTAGTATATTGAGTATCTACCACTCTGGAACGTGCAGCAAATATATAAATTATTATTTTATATGAATTAAATGTGTAATGACACGTATTAATTAAATAAAATTTATTTGCGCATGCCGGTTTGAACCCCCGACCTCTGGATTCGTAGTCGAGCGTCTTACCACTCGACCACGGAGGCAAATAGATTGTTGATGCGAGTAGGACTCACTTGATGTAATCCGAGTGGTATTTGTTGATGCTGTAGTTGCAGAGGTGCATGCAGGGGTTCCACAGGTTCTTGTTGGTCTTATCGTACTTGACGGTGGCGAACCGCACCAGCCCCTCCTCGTACATGTAGATCAGCAGCGGGTCGAACGAGGTTACGCACACGTACAGGCGCAGGTCGCACTTGTGCCCGTCCACCAGGAGGGGCTTATCTATGTATTTAGCCACGACGACGCTCTCAGCTTTCGGGATCTTATCAGGCTGAAAAATAATTGCAACAATATTTTTTTAAGGCAAACATTCCCGGGTTAAAAATAACCTACAGCCTCAAAAGACTGCAAGTCCTTGTTAGGTACATAATATTATATAAATATAATCGGAAAAGTTGGGTTAGTTCACACGTCTGGTTTTTTTAACGAGCAGCACCGCAAATTTAGAGCCGGTACTATGGACGGCGCTGCAAAGTTTCCAGAGGTGTGTGTGCAAGACCCCATTTGACATACAGTATGACACCTCGTTATTGCGGTGTTTGAAGCACTCAAAATCCAGACGCTTACACTGGGGCTTAGACTTACAGAGTTGACAATATAAATGCCCCGCCCCCTGCTGGAGGCCGCGGGCTTGATGATCCAGGGCCCCTTGGTGCGGTAGTGCGCAGTGCAGAGGTCTCGGTACTCGACGGGCATCAGGAACGCCATCGGGATGAAGTCAAAGTTCTTGGAACCTCGGAAGTGTTGCATTTTCTCAATGTTCTTAAACAGCTTGTCTTTCCTTGTAAGCTCGTAAGACCTGAGGAGAAATCCAAAAATTTTAAGGTTATTGATTGCAGCAAGTCCAAAATTAATCATCTTTATTAAGGAGCTTGAAATTTTGGCTCTATTTAATAAACTAGTAATTACTACCCGACTTCTTTAAATTTTCGACAATCTTATGTTGAAAAATATTAAACAATGTAGCGTACTGTCTTCATATTCTAAACAAGCGAATTTCATGATGCCGAAGCTCATCTTTAGTGAGATTTTTGCAATATAAAAAAAAATGATTTGTCGCTAAGATTTATTAAAAGATGAAAATTTATTATAGATTGTAATATAATATTATAGTTTACCTTGGAAAATGATTAACCCTCTGATGCATAGCCAACGATCTCAGGAGATCTGGTTTTGGGTGCAGTCCGGTCCACAGGAGAGAAAAATCTTTGGAATGAGACAGTGTATCTTGGAAACCATGAGCGTGCAATATCCTGCTCAATAGCTTCGTTTCAGTCATGGCCGTCTTGTACGTGAGATTCATCAACGAGGCCGGCATCTGACCCTTCTCCGGTATCTTAATATCCCTGTAATCCTTGCTGTAAATATCGCTAAAAGTGGAATCATAACCTAACGAAGTGTTAGGAGTATTTTTACTAAGAGACACGCTAGAAACTTTCGATGTAGAACTCTGAAACGACTTCTGATCAGACGATTCTTCGGACTTTTTTTTATTCTTGTGAACGGTTTTTAGTAAGCTCTTTGGCGATTCTGTCTCATGGCCGCTATCGTTATCCTCATCGGACGACGGATGTTCAACTGGCAAAGACATCTTGATGACATCAGCAGTGGTGTTTATCACATTGAGTTTTCGTTTCAACGTTATTTTATTGATGTCATTCAACACATCTCTTATATCGCGCTTTTTCTTCGTATCGGGACATTCACACGAAAAAGAAGTAGTGTCCGCATCTACGCTAGCTTCTGTGCTGGCATCGGAATCATCAAGCGTTTTACATTGCCATTCCGTACTATGCTTTGGGACACTCTTCTCACCGTTGAGAGCACAAGGTTCAGATTCCCCCGGAAGCTCTTGAGTATTTTGAGGTGTCAAACTGTTACGATGTGCCGGATCATCGAGGATTTCCTTATTTTGAGAAGAACTTAGATGAATCAGGCTCTTACGAGGAGGGGTGTTGAAAGAGCCCTTGCTGGAGTACGGGTAGGTCTTCTCCTTGGGGGCGAGGACGCAGCTCCGGAACACCAGCACCGTTCCTTTTCCTCCGAGCTGTCCACCCCACAACCAATCCGCGAGATCGACATCAGATTTTTTTTTTATACGGCTAGTTGCTTGTTTCTCTTCATCCTTCACTCTCATGATGCCGAGGGTGCCACCGTTGGCAGTGTTGAAACTGGAAAAGAAACACGATACACAAGTCAGTTGATTAATTTCTAAACAGCAATTTACCCGTGACTTGCAAATCTCTTTTGCCTTATATGAACTTATAAGACTCTTTAAATGGTGATGCGCCTTATAAGGAAGAACAGATGGTGTTTTATGGCAAATCTTTTACAATGGCATAAATTTCACATACTACTTATCGACAAAAAATATAAGAAAAATGATTATTGAATGAATTAGAATGATTTAAAATTAGAATATAGTTTATTGGTAAAATGAATGATACAAGGGAAAACTAGAGCATAAAGAAACTGTAGCATGTCCATTATAAAAAGTAACTGGATATTCAAACAAGGCTTGCATGTGTTTGGTCAGTCATCTATAAGAATATAGAGTTATTGAATAGAGTACTGTTAGTGAGTGTACTGGTAGAGCATGCAAGAAGTACGGCCCATATTATAAATAGATGGAAACTAACAATGGCAGCCTCACAATGAAATAATCTATTGTCCCGTTTTCAATACAAGTTATTGCTTAATAGAATAGAAAGAAATATATTGTGTTGAAATTTTTGATTAAATTATTTAACTCAATCACTGCCACTGGTCCCGATTGGGTCCATTTGGGTTTAATTAGAAATTAATGTGTTGATACCTCAGAGCAATAATATACCAGGAGGGAGCGCTTGTGTAGTCAGGATTGTTGATTTTTTCCTGACTCAGACGTGGCTAGGGCTAGGGTATTTATACATCCATTCATAGCACACGTCAACATTATGTTTTTGTTTATTTATATAACCACTTTTTTACAGTATTGTTATAAACAAAAATATAGGATATAACCTAAAAAGCCGTTGAGTTATGTCTTGTTATGTCGCATAACAAAACGTAGTAAGCGGAGTCGCCGGAGACGCCGGAAACGAAAAACATGCTTACATACCGAAAAATGGTGAAAACTTGTCTTATCTCTTTCTCTCTCACGGTTTACAACAAAAAAAACCCGGAGAAAGTGATTTATCGTAATTTTTTATAGGTTGGGTAAAAATAGTTAGTTCTCTCTCCATATATATTCTTGCTCTGAGGTTGATACTATTCTATCCTACATCTGCAAATTGTATAGGTGTGTCTTAATAAAATTAATGTTTTAGGAGATTCTTTTAAAAAATGAGTAAGAAAAGAATGTAATGGCATTTGAAAGTAAGTGAGAGAAAAAATATTTCCTTGAATATAAATAAAATTAAACGCATTATTTGTAAGCAAAAATGAAAAAGTAAACAGATATTATAATGTATATGTACAAAGATAAATATTTCTAGGTCATGAATGACCTGACAATATTTGAATTCCACCTACCACCATCATAATAAGCGAAAGATGTTGCTTGTGCAATGATGGAGGACTTAGCTAGGCAGAGGATTGAACCCGCGACGCCTGGTTGAGAACCCATAGCTTTGGACCGCTCTACCAACTCTTTCACCGCGGCGAGTGACTTTAGTTATTTTTACAAATCGTTCGCACCATTGCAGCCGACTTAAGTCATTTTCAAGTTTCGACTTCATTTTCTGAGGACACGTATACCGTATTCGTGCAAAATTTGTTTTAAAAATAAGAATATTCATTTGTGGATCGACATCTCTGAGAATCTCTATCAACTACTTCATTGTTTATCTTATAAAATAATAAAACCGAGGGCCCGGGAACAGCATTCAGTCAGAGTTTTGAATCACGTGCGTGTGTTTGATGGGAACCCTATAGAGCGTCCACATAGATAGCCTTGTCTCGTTGAAATTTACCGCGCTTGCTTATATTAACACAATTATGGCGTTATCTTAATTTGAGTTTATCTCAAGTGAATGTTTATTGATACTTCAATGTTGGAGGATGATTTTAGGATAGTTCATAATTCAAATAATATTTTCATTTTCTTAAAAGAAAAAAATTACATTCGACCAAAAATGCGTAAATAAGAAATGTGCCGCGTAGGGACGACTGCTCGGGTATATATATTTAGCGGTCAAAAGGTTAAGGTGGACTAGTCCCTTGTTTCAAATACTAGAGTTTAAACAAAATAACATTTAATTAAAATTATGTAACAACATATTCATCGAAAAAATTATATCACAAATTAAAATAATAGTGGCATCCCTGAACAATTTTATATAATATGTTACATTCATCATATCGCATGCCAAACGACTATATGAATTTTACTGGCTGAAGGGTGGAAACCTTGGGGTTAAAAAAGTATAGTATTCTCTACTTCATTTTTATTCACCGCAGCGAGTTTATAAAGTTTTTGAAATTTATAATTTAAAATAAACCAGAAAAAATATGTTGCATTCTATAATATATCAGATTAACAGTAATAAAATTAGCAATTTAAATTAAATAAAGCACTATGTCCAGAACGGCTATAATTAATTTGCATTCATTCATCTCCAGCCAGGCGCATCTGCATTGTTCAATCAGCGAAATGCTTTACCTTTTACCAATGGAAAATAGAAATATTGCATCTATGGTCAATTTCACTACTCACCCAGCTCGATGTTTTCATAGAATATTTGAAATTATGAAACAATAATAATTTACTAATAAAATTTTATATTTCATCGTCTAAATTAATAGTTCTCTTTGAATATTAAAGATGGCAGCACTTTCGTTTGTAGCCAGTACTTGGACGCTTCCATAGCGGCTGTGTACGACAGACGTTTTACCGTATTAAGACATCAGATTACACATTTATTATACAACTTCCTGGTTTTTCTTACATTTTGGAATTTTATTAACTATTGGCGAATTTACAACACCCATTGTCACACCATATGTGCAGAAAAAAAATTGTTATATCTTAACTATAGCAAAAAAATGTTTGAGTAAAGTCAAAAAAAATATTTAACAAAATTTGAACAGGATTTTTTATCTGGAATTTCTAGGTCGGTGGAACTATTTCCAGCATGCAACACTTCCCATCATGAGCTATGGTGTTCGAAATATTCATTCAACTTGTTAAGAAACTAAATAAATTATTTGATTCTTCAAATCTTTATATTTACTTATTTCAACATATATGTACTTATTTCAACAATCCCAGGTGAAACCGGTTAGTAAAATATGTTTAGTATAATTTATCAAATCATTTAGAAGCAGATTTCTTTTATTATAAAAAAATACATTATTGTTAAGTATGTCAACCTAACCAATTTATTTAAAAAAAAAAAACTATAATAAAATTTATATTCCACATTAACATTGATTTACACTAGATATATACTATAAAATTGCCTTTTTCATAAATACAATTTGAATGCAAAAGGTTATTGATATTCCTGATGGTTATGAGTAACTATGAAAATATTAAATCAATTTTGATGGCTGCAAAACTAATAAAAAGTCCCCCTCTTGCATAATAAATATTCCAAATGTTATCTACTGAAAGGATCTGCCTCTATAAATAATCTCCCCTAACTTTAAAAGTCAAGGAATATTAGTATAATCAACTGACACCACATTACGGCATAATGACTTATTTGATTTACAAATTTTGTACACATCAAATTACTTTTATGTTTTAATCATGATCAGGTACTATTCTTAAGTGATTTGCATATTTTTACTCTATTCACCAATAGCTATAACTTTGCTTGAATACCCACACCCTTTTTTCAAAGTAGCTTTTCTTAGTAACCAATTGAAAAACATGGAACCAACACTGCTGGGTCTACTCTTGTCTTAATTTCCAAGCTCCATAGCTCATAATACATATTCATTAGATTTTCAAATTACTTTCAATGACTCTGAAATGTCACTTAACATTGGAAGAAATGCAATCAACCACACACACTTCAAATCCATGAAATTACAGATTGACAAAAAACTTGTTTATATAATATGTCTAGACTAGAACAATATTACAGTTTGAATAATAAAACTAGACCTTGACCAACAAATTTATAAAACAAAGTTTAATGAGAATAATAAAACATTTGGTATCTCATTACTGTAATAATTGTTGTGAATTAAACTAATGGTGTCGCATTACTGACGTAATGATAATACAGTTAGTTATGATAGTGATAATATTACTACAAGGTGTAATGTTACAATATATTTTTCATTTCAAATTTGTCAGGCATATAAGATTACAATTCACATTATATTGAAATAGAGAAGTATTTTGGTATATGTGCAGTTCTAGCGAAAGAATAAATTTCCGTGCAAATTTTTCACGTAAGTGGTAATATGAATAAAATTTGCTCTTGAATAGCAGGGGCTTGCATTTAGAGAAAAATAATTAAATATAAAAAATAATACATGTAAGCCACATATTAATGTTTGAGCTAAAGACTAAGATGTTTGATATTCTTTAATGTTATGTTAAGCTTAGTTAAAAGGTATATACTATGAATATTAGGGTTTATAGTTTCTTTTTAAATCATAAAAAAAAACTGAGGTTAAGTTTTTTTCTAACACTAATCTAGTAAAAATGTTTTTTTTTTGACAAATTTTCTTTATAGGCGAGTCCCTACTTGCGATAGGAAATCCGGGTCCCAGTAGTCAGTGTACATTAAATATTATATGACAGTAAATTAATGAGTGTAAACATTTATGCTAATGTGGTAGAAACGATGAAAAAATAATTTTTAACAAAGTTAACATATTTGATTGAGGATTATTACTTGCCTTATAAAGAGATAAAGTATTATTTGCATTATCTGTGCAGGTAAATTATTTTTTTCAAACATTTATGATTTGCAATTTGACTGATTTGGCATTTTCGAAAATATAAACATCGATTTGTTTTACCATCAAAGTTTAACTCATGAATAATATTTTAATGTTGATTGTTAGCAGAAAAAACATTTGAATGCACAATGGGAGAGCTTATTCTTTAGTGAAAAGAGGTGTATGATTTTGAAAGCGAAAGAATAAGTGTATAAATAAATATTAATTTAATGTTAGCTTGTAGAATGATAATATGTATGATACATAATTCAACGCAGTAGTAGATATATGCATTTATGGATTATCTTATCAAATACCTACGTAATAATAAGATTAATGGATAAACACCCATGTATTTACTGAACAACTGTTCAAATAATGTAATTCATTCGTTTAGACTCGTGAAAATATGCAATAATGCAGCGAAGTGTAGTCAAATTAACTTTCTCTTTCTTGTGATTAACAACTTATATTTCGTATCATTTGCAAATACTGATGAATCTCTAATCTGTTACAATATTCTAATATTTACCAGAAGACAAAAAAAGAAAAAAAGTGACGATGCAAATAATTTCATTTTAGACATCTAATTTGAATGTAAATTACAACAGACTAGTTGAGCTAAATCCATCTATTAGAATATTTTAATGCATAATTGACAACCATCAATATGAATATGAAAGTAATTACCCATTTCAAATAAAAAGATTGCACAAAATTGAACTATTGAAATATTTAAATGGTAATAAATTTGATACAAACAAAGTTCAAATTGCATTTTAAAATGCAGTATTGTACAACAATTGGTTGATCAATGTTAATAAGCAAACATTCAATGTGACGATACATTTTTAAGCAAACAGAAACTATCATAACCTAGCCTAGTTTATTATAAGTATAGTTCGATTACCATAATATAGGTGTGTAATGCAGATGAGAATTATGTATTTGAATGTAGAAAATTAATAAATAAAAATAAAATTATCCATGAAATTGAACAATTTTGCACATTATACTTAAAATTTTCCATTATTGCCAGATCTACGATGGTAGACATGAAGCTTATAAGAACCATCTGAACACATAATTAATAATCATCAATATACAGAAAAAAGTATAAATCACAATTTATAAATAATTTTAATTAGTTGTACTACAACAAAAATGATAAATAAATTTATGACTAAATGGTTGAACGTAATATAACAATAACATTATTTGAATGCATATTAAATAACCAATAAAGTAATGTTTTTAAATCATTAATAATTTGAATGGAATATAAGACAGAATAGTAGCAACCAATCTACATATATTATATACTATAAGAAAAAAATATAAATATGAATATCTTATACGAGAGGGGACCCAAGAGTAACCAGGATTCTCTTCTGAAGGGCGGGTCCTTTCAAGTGTAGACTTACACCCACTATGTGAGAGATCTATAATCCTTTTTGCATTAGCATTTCGGAAAATACTGTCATAAGACTCCGCACTCGACTTCAGTAAAAAAAAAAATTTTTTTTTTCAAGTGTTCATTAATTTTTCAATAGCTAAATTTTGCATTACTTCAAACGAAGATTACTTAAAAGATGGCCAAAGTACGAAAAAGTAAAAATAAATACTCGTTTTTTAATAAATAAATTCAGGTTGCTTTTGGGTCCCCCTCGAAAGAAACAATTAATTATAAATCATCCATTCTATCTAATTGAAAAAGAAAAACAAAATGAAAGATTCTAGCCAGATACGGTCAGAGAGAATTTGGAAGGAAATACGTACACTATTATAAAATACGACAGAGGCAATATCCTGTCATGTGTAAAGAATACTAATAGAATGCTATGTAAATACGTTTTGTGATCATTGACATTCTATATCAGTTTGATGTATGAAGATGACTAATTCAATTAGATTTATGGTATGGGCTTGACGGAGATTATTCTATACAGACATGAATTCAAAAGAAAACATTTTTATTCATAAAATTATCTTAGAGAGTAAAGTTTAATATGCAACTAACTAGCATCTTAGCAGCTTGCAATTGCTTTATATGGTGGGATTATGAGATAAGGTCCTTATTATTATCTTTCCTTAGATAAACAAATTTGAGTTAAATATGTTTACTTAGCGAAAATAGAGCAGTGCAGGCTGTCTACGCGAATTGAGCAAATATGCATTGTCTCCAGTTCAGAATTTATATTTTTAACATTTTGCATAGTTTCCTTTAATATGTATCGTAAGTTTTATATAGTCTTAAGCAAAAGCAACATGACTGAAAAAAAAAATGTTTACTTTAAGAAAATATTTCAATGTACACATTTATAACATGTAACAGTTCACCCAGTTTTAGTAAAAATATACAAGAATATTTTTTGAAGATTAAAAGAGCAAACATTGGAATGATTGATTTTTAAATAAACATGAGGGATGAGATCACTAGTGATAGTAAGAAAATCTATTTCTAACAATAGAGAAAATCGTCTTTCCGGCTTCTAAATCTAGCTGTGAAATTGCCATCGATTTGCCCACAAGCTCGGGTGAAAATGGTGAAAAGATGTTTATTTAAAAAGGTAAATGAATGCACAAATTTCTGGATAATTATTTAAAAGAAGAAGGGTAAAAGTGAATGTCGCGTGAGTGAAAAGCATTGAAAATGGAGGGAAGCTGGAGTGGTACCTCGGAATAATGGATCTGTTACTGGGAGCGTGAACTGGAACCAGTTCCTGCACAGCGGATTTGCCTTTAATTCTTTTCTGCCCATCTTCATATGCGTCCATATCAATAGTTAACTGATTCAAACCAAAAATACTTTCATTATATAATTAATTGAATATTCTAGTTATAATCATCAACATCGGCTATATAACCCCCGGTTGTCTAGTAAAAATCGTCGATATCCTGTGCTAAAAGTGTACCTGGTACAATTTTTAATGCAATTTGAAAATATTTCAACTTCTGGAATGTGTAATATCAAATTTATATTTGTTTTTTTATGGTTTAGTACTAGTGCAAGGACATGTTCCGAACCATTTAAATGAAGAATTGAACCATTAAAAATAATAGCAATAGTTTCCGTTTAATAAATATTACGTAAAAAAAAAATGCCATTAAATACCTATACAGCAAAATAAATTTGTAATTAATGATATAATACATAACAAAAATTAATTGCTTATGCAGAATTCTTGCACAAGTTGCAATTTTAATTAAATATAAATAATACAAAAGAAAACGAAGTAAACATGCTTAAATTATACTTGATAATCTGTCAAGTTTTAATAAACTTGATATGTAGGTGTTTCTTAAAATATTCTAAAAATAATTGTGACTGCATTAATTGAAATATTTTTTAATTACCCCAACGTCCTATTCTCTTTGTTCATTTTGAAACTATAACTGACTGAGAGGGAACTTTATTTGTTTTCGATGCACCCCTTATTTATTGTTGCTAGGTTATTTCACTAAATCACGAAACAAGAATATTTAATTGATGACATACCTACCCTTATTTGAAATAGACATGAACAAGTCGGCTGTGTGTTTAACCTCAATTAATCAAGAAAATGTTTGTTTACCGTCTCGATATGTCATAAAATATTCAACTATACTCAATTTATCAAAAATAAACGTGTAAAATACGGAATAACTTTCGCTTTTTTCTCAGTAGGGCAAAATCATTCACGGTTGACCGCATCGATTATAATATAGGGATATAAAACTTAAGAAACACAATAATAATAGTAGAAAAAACTTACGTTAACTAATAATTTGAAGAAAAATTACACAATGATCCACCTTCTTCATTATAATTCAAAATTTGACACTGCGAATTTTGACGTGCAAACCAGACGATCGGGAATTTACTTTTTCAATTTTTTGGCATATTTGTCAGTGTTGCTGGGCAAAAGTATTTTGTGTTGCCAGAGGAAGAAAAAAAAAACAATCGTCATTTTTCAGGTAGGTACTTTCTAAGCGTATAATTATTTATTAGCTGCGTATTTTTTTTTTTGAATTTCATGTATGAAGTCAAAAAAGTTTTTTCTACAATTTAATATAATTAATTTATTATTATAAAATACGGTTAGTTATTTTTTTATGACAGCTGTTTCGGCGTTCAAAGCCATTATCACTATCACATAGTTTGAACCCCGAAACAGCTGTTGCAATAAAAACAGCAGATATTAATAATACATAAATTTGATTAAATTTAAATTACGAAAAAAAAATTATGCGGAGTTCTACAAATTATAGACAAAAATTATTTGTTACCATTTTTATTGACGTACAAACTTTTTTACGAAATTTTAATTTTCATGTTAATACTACTGCCCATAAGTGATGGAACTATGGCATCTCTAATTTTTATGTTTAAAGGCTGAGGGATGTGGATTAATGATAAGATAGGGGTAAGAGGATGGTTGGGAAGCGTGTTTGGTCAATTTAATTTTAAAATTAAAAGCTCTCTAGGCATTCTTGCATACTATAATTTTTAATTCTTGATATTTTTAGATACTGTTTTTTAATCTCACATCAGCCAATTCATATTTTTAATTCCCTTTTTTATTTACAATAGATTTTGTTTCTTCAACAACCAAGTCTAGTCAATATTCCCTACATTTCTCAGTGGCCATAAGAGCGAATAAGGTAAAATCGGAGATTTTTATTTATTGATTCTTATTTAATTGGGTATTGTAAATATTGTAACATACAATACAGAATAAAACAATTATACAAAATAATCAAATTATGTGCGTTCCATTGCTTCAAGTTTTCTTTTTATTTCATCGGAGGTGTATTTGAATTTCTTAGATGTGCTGGGATCCGTCGATATGTTATCACAGCTGCTGTGCTGTGAGTTCTTTGACTAAAATAAAACATAGATTAAATAATTAATATCATTACCTAACATCATTCAAAGTATAAATAAATATTATGTAACATTGTACGGCACGCCAGGTTTGAACCCGCGACCTCTGGATTCGTAGTCGAGCATCTTAATACTCGACCACGGAGGTCGTCAATTAGATTTGATATATCAATAACATAATCATTTTATTGAAGAAAAATTTTTCAACCTTACCCAAAACATTACATATTCTGGAGATATTGATTCAAGTTCCAGAATTCTATCCTCAATCTTTTTTAAGCGGCTGTAGATGTCACTAGATATCGGCTTTTCAATATTCAAATGCGTTTCAGCATTGGATAATCTTTCGTCGATTGCTCCTTTGGGATGCTGCTGTGAATTCCGACTTATCGGGTCTGGTTCTCTTTTCGGTACTTTAGTTTGGGGTCCCCACTCATTTTGAACTCGCATAACTAATTTAAATAAACAATTTTATCATTAAATTAGATGGGTGCCTAAATTAAGGCAATAAATCAAGTTGTATAATATGGTTTAGGTCTGAACTATGATAATAAATAAATCAATGATGGCAAATACATGCATACATATAGAAAACCATGTTTGCAAGTTAGTATTTCATCAGTTCGCTAGATGGCGTTACTCCAAAATATGGCAGTAAATTGTTGAAAAATGTTTTATGGATATTATGATTTTTATCTTATCTCAATTCAAAACAATAATCGAATATGGGTCAAGAACTACTCGTTGCCATATCAAATATGTATAGTTATATACATAACATCGCCATGCAAAAAAAGACTGACTCCAAAAATTCAAAAAGTGCATAAATTTGTTTGATACCTGATTGGTTGACTATAGTTAGGTTAGGTTACATTACTTGGCATTATACGGCTTTAATTACTAAAAAATAGGTAGGCTAACGAGGATATATCTAATTTAATTAAGAAAAAATTCCATTTGTGAACACGGCATATAAAATCAATACCCACCACTTAAATGTCCTTTTGAGTCTTTCCTTTTCACGAGTACAGCATCGATTCTTGCACAAGAAGATTCACTAGTCTCCGGTATTTCTCTGACATCTCCTTTTTTGGTGATAAAATCCTGAATATTGCAAAGATTTATTTGGTCTCTTTTCCTATCAATGTAGTTTTTAATTCTCCTCTGAATCTCGTCATTTGAAGCGTTAACTTGAATAATTTTCGGGTCAATTGTGAACTGTTGTGTTAAATTGTCAGATGTTTTGTGACTGTCTGATGAAATAGACAATCCACCTTCTGAAAGAATTTGAAAAAATATATTGCAATGGAAATAATAAAACACCATTAAACGAGAAATAAAATTTATTGATGAAAATATATATTGTTATTTAAAAATAAATAACTCCTACATAAAAACATATACATATCATATTTTATTTACAAAAACTTTGTAATAACAATAACCACTACTCAAAAAATATAATAGAATTATATATATATTACTATAACTACGTATTTTAATAAAGTTTGATCTAATTTAAATAAAAAATATTTTTGTTTTAAGCCACTTTATTTATATACATATAACAATTCGACCGGTTTCGGTTAAACTTAACCTTCTTCAGGAACGTATATATATAAACTAAGCTAACTTAGTTTATATATATACGTTCCTGAAGAAGGTTAAGTTTAACCGAAACCGGTCGAATTGTTATATGGGTATAAATAAAGTGGCTTAAAACAAAAATATTTTTTATTTAAATTATAATGTCAAGCTACAAAGTGATTGCTTCCTTCGATAAATAAAAGTTTGATCTTTTAGTTTAGCAACAGAGAGATCGTTTGTGGTAAAATCAGGAACTAGAAGTAATTTGCTAATAAAAAATATTGAAATATAAATCCATTAACATCTTTAGTTCCTATTTCCATTAAAATCAATCTCTTTGTGGTGACACTTGATGTATGACTTATATTGTGCAAAACTTTATAAAGAAATTATATCAAAAACCAAACAAAAAATTGTGCCTATTTATTATTTCAACATGATTTATTTTTGCTAGACCATAGACACTCGGCATTTTCCTTCCATTGACTGTCAACCGTGTCAGGTTCGGAATAAATCTCCTTTTTCCAAATGGGCACTGTACCTTTAAGATGCTCGATGCAGTATTTCACAGCATCCATGGAATCTACTCTATGAGGACTACTGATCGCTATCACAACGCTCGCCTCCAGTACTGGAACTGTCCCTAACCTGAAAAAAAAAGAAAAAGTATTATAGCAAACTTAACCATCAACAGAAATACACATAATCAAGTTTTTTTTATATGAATACCGCACAAGAGTCTCAACTGCTCTCAACCGTCTAGAGCCAGTGAGACTATGGCATCCCCAAATAGGGTATGTTGTGAGGCTGAAGCTACTGGGGAGGGGAAGGAGATTGGGAAGAGGAAGGTTAAGAAGTACCTGGATATTCAGATCTGGTCACCAAACACGGCTAAAGCCATTTTAAGCAACGTTTCGATTCTGACTGGTGGTCTTTCACCCGGGCGATACTTAGAGTATCCACCACTCTGGAACGTGCCGCAAATATACTTTTTAATATTTTTATATGAATTAAATGTGTTATGACACATATTAATTAGATAAAAGTTATTGGCGCACGCCGGGTTTGAACCCGCAACCTTTGGATTCGTAGTCGAGCGTCTTACCACTCGACTACGGAAGCCCGGCAGAGGGCCGTCTTCAACCATCGACAAAGAATGTTTATCATGCAACATTCTTTTATAATTTATGCTTTTTATCACACGTCTTGCATGAAAACGAAAAGGGCTGATAATACCACTATTAATTTTTTTCAATCAAAACCCATACAAATTGAATAACATACATCTTTTCTGAATTGCACTCGTGTTGAATAAAAAAATAGTTAAAATCAATAAATTGAACTGAATGAAAGCCTGATCGAGCGCTATCCTTAAAAAAGTTATCGGGGATATTTAAATAATTAAAAAATCTATAACGTTTAATCTGATTTCATGCCTTCTTACGACTTCGAAATGGTTTTGCCACTACAATAAGTATTGGAACTAGCGTTGGGAAAAACTTCAATGTTTTGTGAATGCTTCACGAATTGCTAGTTCTTTAAAATGAACCCTTCGCAGTGAACACTTCAATTGAAGTTGAACTCGCAAAAAAGAGATTTGAATTTATCCGGTTATTTGCTCAGTTCTTTTTGGAACCGATTCCTCGCCAAAAAAACACGTACTAGTCGGTAGGGATTTGAAAACTAAAAGAACTGGAACTGATTCTTCGCCAAAACAAAAGTACTAGTCGGTGGATATTTGATAGTGAAAAGAACTGGAACTGGTTCCTCGCCAAAAAAACACATACTAGTCGGTAGAGATTTCAAATTGAAAAGAACTGGAACCGATTCCTCGCCAAAATAAAAATCACATTCCTTTAGGTTGAAGTACTTTGAAGTCGGACTTCAATTGAAGCACTTGTTATAAAGTACTTCTTTATAGGCTTTGAAGTTCACCTTCACAACTGTACTGCTGCAAATTGAAGTAGTTCTTTGTAATCTAACTTCCATTGAAGTATTTGTTCAATGAAATGAAGTTAATGAAATGCATGAACGCTAAAATGAACTACCAACTTCAATTGAAGTATTTGTTCAATGAATAATGAATGAAGTAGGAACTGTTGCCAAAAGAAGTAGTTCTTTCAAAGCGGTCACAACGCTAATTGGAACCTGTTGTTACGGAAATTGCATGACATATACATATATATAATTTTTAATGTTAGCTAAAACCTTGAAACTATTTATATCAATGCTATTGAATTAAATGCTGCAAAAATAACTATACTTTTTGTCGTATAGATAAAGATTTTCCGAAATACTTTTTTTAAGACGATAATCTAAAACATTTGTAATTTTATTGATTTTACTACTGCTAAATACAAAAATCTATCTACCATTATTCATTCTTACTGCATACCTACATTATAAGTCACTTGTTTGTGCATGTCAACATAATGTGAAATCTCTGTGTTTATTCGCATGAACTTGTGTAGTATAAATTTTAATTCATTAGCCTGCACAACATAATATTCAAACATAAGTCAGTCAATTGCGTAAACAATGAGGACATTAAAAAAACAAGCGTGCGGAATGAAAGCCATAATTTATGCCAAGAGGAAATAATGCAATAATGATGTAGTACATGCTTACTTGATTATTTTATAAATAGCTACTAACTAAATACTGGTGGAGAAAACATTCTTTCGATTTTCTATATTTTCATTTGATTCTCGTCAGAGTACAACGAAATATTGTTGCAACTATGGTGACATTTTTCTTTGAAGGTATTTAGGACTGGTTGTTGTAATTGTTGATGTTGTGTGTGTGAAAAAATACCTTCAAAATTGTCATAAAAAAACACGCGTGGCCACATTCACACTGTTAGGAATTTTTTTTGTGTTGCTGACTAATAGAATATATGATGCGTAAGTGAATGGAAGAAGAAGTCGAGGACGCCCGAGAAAGACATGGCACGATCAAGTAAATCAAATACTTGAATCGGGTCATGTGAAGAGTCAAAATAACGAGTGTGAAGAATACATGACGCAAAAGTGAATGGAAGAAATCGGGGACGCTCGAGGAAGAGATGACACGATCCAGTGAATCAAATACTTGAGTCGGACTGTGCTAAGAGTCAGAATAACAGAAGAGTATGTATGAATATGAATGAAGCAAGGAGTGTGTGCCAAGACAGAGTTATATGGCGGTCCGTCCTCTCTGCCTACCGAACGTGCATGAACCGGCGTGATGGTTAGTTCTGACCAATAGCACCTCTTTGTGACAATGGCAACATTTTAGTGGAGCCATTGGCAATAAAAAGATACCAGGCTGCACTTTTACGTACAAACCAGATAGCAGGTATTATTATTACATTAGGATAAAGTATAATAATTATGTACATGACCTCAATTATTGCGATATACGGTACACAGTGAGTTATGCAACACAACAATGCGTTTGGATTTATGAATAAAAATGTATTATTATATGAGATTAATATGTGTGTTTTGACCATGATTTCCTTTTTGAATTTTGCAATATTATCGACAATATAGACAATATAAATAAAATGAAAATGAAAAGACAATCGTAGTTATGTAGCTCTGACTATAATCTAAACATAAAAGATGCAAATAAATTGATATAAATTACGGTTGTTGAGATTAGATACACCATCTACCGTACGTGTCCAAACCATATAATAATCACGTTTTTAACATTATGCATACATTTGGGTGTCATAATATACTCTGCTTGGAATGTTTCGTCGAGACCCAAACGGTTGCACTGGACATTTCTAAAGCCTTTGATCGGGTTTGGCACCGAGGACTTGTCAACAAACTGCCATCTTAGAGACTTCCTACATCCTGATTTGCCAACCTGTGTTTCCTCCCTCCTACAACATGGGTCTCTATAAGACTCGGGTTCACTCCTTCCTTCCCTCAAAAAAACCCTCCGCACAGGATCCCCAAAGACAACATAGATTCTGAGCAGTGGCGGCTCGTGACTTTTAAGTGTACTAGAGTGGTAAGATTGAAAAAAGTGACAATATTGATGTTGTTGTAGCCGAAAATACTTTTTTTTTTTTCAAAATATAAATTTTTTGCATTAAGATTTTTCAGAAATTCGTGCAGTGCACCACCAAAACAGAAAAATCCTGAAAGTCATAATACAAAAAAAACTTTTTAAATATTCGGCTACAACAACACTAACAATGTCGTATTTTTCATTATTTCTAATTTTGAAACTGTTAATTCGTGGTGGAATTCCATTTTAACGATTTAATAAAACAAATTTGTAACTTTATTCCACTTTTATTATTTTGACTGGACCGGTTTCAGCCTATGACGGCCATCTTCAGACTAGGTCCAGTCAAAATAATAAAAGTGGAATAAAGTTACAAATTTGTTTTATTAAATCGTATTTTTCAATCTTAGCACTAGAGCACACTAAAAACTCACGAGCCGCCACTGATTCTGAGGGAAATTATTTCCTTTAAAGCTCCTGTGTGGAATTAATGAAAAAAATTCATGCTAAAGCTCTGTTTTTTTCCTACTCAAATCTAAATTATAAAATCTAATAAAGATTACTTTAACTGTCGTTTTAAATAACAACTGGTAAGGTTAACAATATATTATGAGTTAGGTAAGATCTATAATTAAATTACTTATCTTTGAGAGTATCAATCTTATAACAAGGCAGCCGTTATCTTCAAATTGATAATATCTGGAATAATTGCTTTTTCGTCTTCAGGAGAAGCGCCGTTGAAATAATTTCTCAGAAATAGAAATGCAGCTATCAAAATATTATCATTATTTTGTATGACATTGAGTTAAGAATCACTCCATAAGCAGGGTTAAAACAAAAAAAAATAATGCTACTATAACTTACCGATGATAAATGGCAATGTTGTGAACATCAGCCCATTTTTTTCTGATGTCCCCGCATATGCTCTTCATTACTTTTAGGGCCATCGCGTCATACGCTTCATATTCTAGTTGCACCACCTAGAAATAATATAATTAGTAATAAAAATATATCCACCATTAATCGTACTCAAGATGTAACAAGCCCAATAGAATTTCTGTTCAAACCAAGAAAACTTTTCAGACTCTCATTCCTTAAATTCATTAGAAGATTTTCATCATTATCTGTCCCTCACTACGAAAATTTTTAAAATACCTCCGATATACTATATTTTAAATTTGCTCTTATGCCTTAAAAATTTTTTTTTTTTAAATATATATAAAAATCAGCTAAATTTTAAGTTATTATGATATGGTGATTGTGTCCTGCCAGAAGTGACCTGCCAGGTAAGTATGTTGCTGTATATTTATATAAACCAGGAATTAATATTAAGTAGAAATTAAGATTTGTACAGCGCCCTTGAGGTGATTTTTCACAAAAACGGTGCTGTAAAAATTATCCAAATATTATTATTATTATATGTTTTGAGAAAAATACTGCTTGATGTAACAAAGGGGCAGTAATAAAATAAACTTTGCAAAATTATTACAAAACTAATATGTAATTATTACCCGCCTCCATTGGCTGATAATATTTGGATAAATCAAAAATGTGAATATCCGGAAAGAATGCAAAGCTGATGCAAGCGTAATGAATAGGATTAAAGATTTTTAATATTCGAAAAGTTTTAACAGTGTGTTCTTTTGTTTATTAGTTCGAAAAAAAATTAAAACAACTGAAAGTTTTTTCTTTTTTAAAACTTAACTTTTTTTTTATTTCACCGGAATTAAAAATGTTGAAGTGAAAATTTTGAATAACAAGTTTGAAACATGCTGTATGTGGAGGAGAAGGAGATGGGGAAGAGTAAGGTTGGGAAGTATCTGGGTATTCAGATGTGGTCACCAAACGTGGCTAATGCCATTTCAAGCAACGTTTAGATTCTGAATGGTGGTCTTACACCGGGGCGATACGAGTCTCTACCACTTTGGAACGTGCCGCAAATATACTTTATTATTATTTTATATGAATTAAATATATTACAACCTTGGAGAAACAATGTATGGAGAGAGAGCTAATTCGTTTTACCCAACCTATACAAACTTGCGATAAATCACTTTCACCGGGTTTTCACGTTGTACACCATGAGAGAGAAAGAGACAACAAAATACACACACCACTTTTTGTTTGATAGCAGGATGATAAAGCAAAAAATTAATTCCGTTTCACAAATTCCAGAATTATAACCAAAAACAGAAATAAAAGTGTTACCTTTTTCCCTTCAAAGTTATCTCTTGTGGTTCCAACAAACATGGAAACCGCTCCACATGTTTCTGAGGAAACCTCCTTCAGAATGTGGTCCACCGAGAGAACATCGTCGGTGAGTTTCAAAAAATCCATTTCGGCAATCAATTTCGAATATTTGTATAAACTTAGCCTCCACTCAACGGGGGTATAATTGCTAGTTCATCATCACTTTCAAAAGTGATGAGTTCTTCACCGTGATTAGCACATAGCTCTGTGTTTTTGGCAATTAATATGTTCCTTTTGATACTCGATAGTCCAAAAGCCGTACTGATGAACTCAAGAAGGTCTGCGTATGTCGTGGTCTTTGGGACAGTTATGAAGGATTCCTTCGATCCAACTATCTCTCTGGATTGAGCGAAAAATAAAATTTTAACGGAGACAGTAGACATATCCATAATCCTAAAATGAAAGAGATTTTTAAAACATTGTATATCGTCATGGTAGAGTATGGGTTTGAATCAGGTCGAAATAGGGCAAAATTGAGTTGGACTCATATTTGAAATCCTGGCATAGGAATCAACAAAATCACTAATTTCGTTAGCTAAATATTGAGTATTTATTGAGATATGAGAAATAAATGTTTAAATCAAGTACAAAAATATTGTTTTTCGTGGGTATTTTAAAATGAATGTCTCTATCTGAGTAGGGATACAAAAAAAATAAGAATTATTATAACCCCGTGACAACAAACCATTTTGATTTCAATAAAAGTGTATTAAACATTCACTAATAGAAATATAACATTTCAAACTTTCAAATGCGTTTTTCTCGAAAGTATTTAATGGCGACTTGGTTCAAACCAATACTACCATGATGATATGGTAGTTATTTTTTAAACATAATATCTTAATGATGTGTAAATTATAAGTTTTTGTCATAAAATTTCGAAAAGTTTGTTCGAAAGAATTCACGATGTGTTAAAAATAACAACCGTTCAAATATTAAAGGTTACATCGTAAATTAGTTTTCATAGTAATGCAAGTAATCTACGATGACCTTAGATATTAACCAACTAAAGTAATCAGTTAAACGTTAAGTAATGACTTTAAATTACACATTGACATAAGACATGCGTTAAAGAGCCAAGTTGATAAAATATTTAAGAAGTATTTACCATTACAAAAGTTTTATATGTAGAACAATTACTTTGCGTTGAACAATTAGGGAAGAAAACTTGTTTTAAATAAAATTGCAATAAAGTAAACTACCGCAGGCCTAACGGTCTGACAGTCACTATGAAGACTATGAACTAAAGTTGTCAACAAGTAGAGTTATTCGATATTCCGGTCCCGGTTACTTTGTCCCGGTGTCTTGTCGGTCACTGGAACGATATTTGATATTTCGTTATTTTTTCTCTCAGGTTATTTTCGAAGCCGGTTCCTAACTAACTAACCATCACGCCGTTTCTCCGCAGGGGTAAGCAGAGAGGACGGACCGCCATACAACTCTGTCTTGGCACACACTTCTTGCTTCATTTACATTCATACATCGTCTCATACATACTCTTCTGTTATTCTGACTCTTCACATGACCCGATTCAAGTATTTGATTTACTTGATCGTGCCATGTCTTTCTCGGGCGTCCTCGACTTCTTCTTCCATTCCGGTTCCTATTTGTGTAAAAACAAAATTTTGAATGCTAATATTTAGGATTAACCTTTTTTCGTTGGAATGTCGCGAAAAAATATTTTGACAACCCTCTCCTCCATAAAATCAAAATATTTACATGAAAGCAATGGTATTAACCGGATCTTCGCCTGTTATAGATATTAACTATCCTTAGATTTTGGCGTTTTGGTAATGCAGTCTGAAAATTTCAGATATTAAATGAAAAATCTTTTTTTTCAGTTCTTTTATCAACAATCATTGAAAGTTCATAACAAATATTAAGTAAATTAATTTAAATACGTATTAAATTTACAAAAGTCTGATTTCTCTATTATCCGGAAAAAAATAGATCAAAATTATGAATAAATTATGAGTAGAAATCTGCGTAAATACCTGCGTGAACCACGTAACGAGCTCGAGGTAGTTGTCAATGCGGTGTTGCTTAGACCGGTCGTAAATTGTACTTGTCCGAAGTCATCTTTTTTTATCTGAAGTTGATCAAAGGGTTATTGCAGTGTTTTAATGCGTTTTGAAGCAATTTCAATAAGTATCTAATTTTCACTGTCTGTAAAATTGCATAACATGCTGAAATCGCGTTAAAAAAATATATGCTCTTCGCTAAAAAATAAAAGATTATCTAAGGTATTAATATTCTGATTCAATCACAACGAAGGTCTATTATCTCAAATTTCGGTGATTTCTTTTCCTCTTACAAGTGTTTTCATTCAAATTGAAAATTGTGTATTAAGTTAATCGTTTTCAAAAAAATAAAATAAAGTGAAATAGTTTTTTTTTTAATAATAATCAGAAACGCTTTTGTAATATTGTAGGTGATTATGAGAGTGCAGCGAAGTTGATATTCATGTCTCGGCTACTTGGAACCGGTGACACGGCGGTCATTGGAACCGTCGATATTGTTTCTCCAAGAAAAAACCGGTTCCACGTTGACGTTTGACCAAGTTGTTTAGAACGGACTGATTTTTGTTATTTTGTTATCCTAATCAATAATTGATCTCAATTGTCAAACTTGTTAGTTTGGAGTTTGGATTGGCTTTAATCAGTGTATCTTCACTTTTTATCTAATGATTGTAATATAATGTAAGTATTCTAAAAACCATTGCAAGTTACGCTGTTGGATAACGCCGGGTGTTATAATTTGTCATAACGTTTGGGTTAATGTTTATTATTGTGTAAAAACTAAATAACATTATACATATTTGTAAAAATGAGTGTTAACAAACGTTTTAAAAGTGATGTTATAATTTTGGAAGCAACTGAACTGCAAGAACAATCCGAAAACACTGAAAACAACCCCATTGTCATCTCAAACTATTTTGCTGAACCAGAAAATGCTCATCAACACCTAACATACAACATAACACCACCAATTCCCGATATTTGTTCATCATTTCTAACAAGCATTAATAACCTGAGTATAAAATTAAGATATCTTAAGTTCTCTCCACCAGTAAAATACGTGTACAATCCTACAGAATATGCTTATGATGTATTTAAAAATTACATTCACACTTACTGTAATAACTTCAAACATCTAATGTTCCTTGGAATGAACCCTGGACCGTGGGGAATGTCACAAACCGGTGTAAGTCAAATTGTAATAATTAGTAATCTCTAAAAAAATCAATACAATAACCTGTCTTAATATAACATTCATTTAAAAATACTTTTCTTGTCAGAATCTATCTAGACTTATAGGATTTTATGTTGATAACCGTTACTATGCGGTAAACCACACTGTTGCGGAACACTCTTGGAGACATCATAGTAGCTAGTTGCTGACTCCTGTCAAGTAGTTAATTATGATTAAGTTTAATCTTACTCCCTTTTCAGTGTAAGTTAACCTTAGTGAAAAGGTCTGTACTATAAATCTTATGGTTTATAACTTTATATAACTAAATAAAATTAAAAGGTTTTTTTACTGTTTGATGTTCTTTTGACATTTGATATTATATTATTACTAGATTTTTAAAAATAAAGTTGAAATATAAACCAGTCCATGCACAATTCTGTTTTAAATAGCCACACTGCACAGGTATTAGGGTGAATACTTTCAATAACTTATAGGCTGAGACATTTATAGTATATCGTCGCTAGAAGGGCAAAAGGGCTGAAGCGACACTTTGGTCAAAAATGAGTCAAATATGCAGTTTTGATCAGTTTTTTATTATGCAACGAATGCTTTAACTTTCGTTTGATTCTGAAGACTTGTGGCCCTCCAACCATCTAAAATATATTTACCATTTGGGAGAAGGCTCGACTCAAGCGACACAGGTGTGGGACTTTTTTAGATTTTCGTCGCTTCGGATAACTCAGTGAGAGCATTGAGTTATCTGAGTTAACTTTTTTTTTCAAAATCCAACCAGGTATTGAAGACTTAAGAATTTTATTGTAAAACAATAAAAACCGAAAGTGGTCTGGTAAAAACATCCCAAAATGGCGCTTTAGCCCTTTTACCTTTCCAGCAACGATATATCTATAATATATACATAATAATTTTATACCTATTTAATACAGCTAACATAAAAAGGGTTAAACTTTGTCTAATTAAAACATGCTTATTGTTGTAAATACTATAATATTTATATGTATTATATCACAAATCTTCGAGGGGGAATCTTTATATTGCCTTCTCTCATTTATTGTTTTTAGGTATTTAATATAGTATATGCATCATATTTAGTATTCATGTTATCATTGAAAAGTTTGTGTGTAATTCTTTTGGCTTTTAAAATCAATCAATAAAACATATTGCAGTATTCACAACCTTATGATTTGTTCTAAAGACACCCAAGTGCATGCAATAGTGCTGATGGTGCATGCGATTTGTACTAACCGTCTAAAAATAAATAAATTATCTACTTACAATGGGTTAAATTTTGGATTTAGGCATATATTATTTTGGTAATTTTTAGATTTTTTGAACGATTTGATACAAGTTTAGTTTTTAACCGTGCACTTTTTGTAGGTACCATTTGGAGAAATAAATGCTGTCAGAGACTGGCTGAAGTTGGGTGGAGTTATTTTTAAACCAGAAAGAGAACTCGTAACCAGGCCGGTTTTGGGATTTGATTGTAAAAGATCAGAGGTAAGTTTTTTACTTTTATCACTTTATAGTATCTTTTTAAAATTTGAAAATGTTAAACATTTTTTTTTCCAGTTTTCCCTATGTATTTTCAGCATTAGCATTTTTAATTACTTACAGTAATTAATCAGTATAATTATCTATCTCTATCCTAATGTCACCATTGTAAATTGAATTTAATTACTAATCTTATAATTCTATTTTTATTTAAATAGATAAGTGGAAAACGGCTTTGGAGTCTTGTTCGAGAGTTATGCGGAACTCCTGAAAATTTCTTCCGTAGCAGTTTCATTCACAACTATTGCCCCTTACAACTTATGACTGAATCGGGTAAAAATGTTACACCGGCTGAATTAAAGGTAAAACTAAATTATGTTGATTAATCAATCAAATCTGACGTGTAGCCCCATACTTCACATGTCTCCGGTATAAATCCTTTGACTCTCCATCCATTTTTTTCGCCCTTACCTCCGTCTCTCTTTCACCTGCCCTAATCACCTTTTTTATATCTGTATCTTCAGTGGCGTGCACAGAGTTTTTGATCAGAGTAGGCAGTAGGAAAACAGCGGATTAATTGATAGTAAAAATAGGTACCAACAAATGTCACTGATTGCTATTGCATTTTTGACACTATCACAAACGAGCCACTTAAACGCACACACAGTTCACAGCATACATATTTTAAGTAGTCTAGTGAACATAGAATAATCTACTCTTACGTTGGCGGCATTTGGGCATATGTAGTTACTGCTTTTGACACATTATAGTAAGACGGTTGGTAGGGTGCTAGCGGCGGTGCAATATTTTTGAGAGTGCAGATTTATTTTTATGCGAGTACGGCAGGGTAGGCAGTGCTTATGTGCCTATATGAAGTGCACGCCTCTGCGTTTCTTATACTCATAATATGTTATTTCATATTTGCCCTTATGAAAGGATGAATGTGGCAAAACCGTCTAATGTGCTGCTAAAAAGTGGTGTATACAAAATTAGTGTTTTATTTGAATTAATTTAGTTTATATTTATTATGCCCTATAATAGGATTTCAAAACCCTAAAATGTTTATAAAAATCATCAATAAATCAGGAAGAAATTTATTAAAAAGACAGTTGTTTTTTTTTTCAGATTACTGAAAGAGAAACACTTTTCAGCTTGTGCGACGCCTCAATAATTGAAGCCATAAATATTTACAATGTAAATATTATTCTCTGTATCGGCAAATTTGTAGAGACCCGAATCATTAAATTGCTGAAGTCTGCAAGGTTTAGCCATGATGTCAAGGTCTGTTCTGGAGATTTGTATGATAATAAATAAAATAGATAACATAGACTCAGGTGTTTCATTGTCAAATTTAATATCGTCACAAATTGACATTCAGCACCATTTTGAATTTTTCGACATTTTCCTCATCAAATAATAGCCTCTGTTAACTACCGATTCTCGGCCCATGTCAGCTTTGAATCCTTATAATAATGTTGATTACATTTTGTTCCAGGTACTCATGATTCCTCATCCAAGTCCACGAAGTTGCGGTAGCAAAGATTGGCAAGAGAAAACATTAAAGTTGATTGAAACCCTCAACCTTATGCCATATTTCCAACAATCGCCGGCCATCAAAGAATCCACCAATCATACGCATACCGCTGAAATATCAGTTGTAAACTCTCCCTTCTTTCCAAATACAACTTATGTATCAGAAAGAGAGGTTACAACAGAGCCCTCATTAGAATAACCCTACTTCTAATTATAAAAATGGATAATAAGGAAGACAACGATTACATGAAAGCAGCTTTCGAACTTGCTAATGAAGCCCTGGCTGCTCAGGAAGTGCCCGTTGGATGTGTATTCGTTGAAAATTCTGAAATAATAGCTAGAGGCCGAAACACAGTCAACAAAACGAGAAATCCAACGAGACATGCCGAAATAAATTGTATCGATCAGGTTGTAGACTATTGTAAACGAAACCAATTGCATTCCGATGTTGTGTTTAAGAATATAAGAGTATTTGTGACTGTAGAGCCTTGTATCATGTGTGCAGACGCTCTACGAATTGTGGGTATTAGTGAAGTTGTATATGGGTGCGCCAATGACAGATTTGGCGGCACCACCGTGTTCGGAGAACTGAATCTGCATAAGAACTGCTACTTGCAAACGGGTGGAGTCATGGCGGATGAAGCCTTAGCTCTGCTTAAATTATTCTATAAGGGCACTAATCCCATGGCACCGGCACCCAAGACAAAAAAGAGATGACCTCAAATTTTTTTATGTGAAAATTAAAATTTTTATTGAATAACCTTATTTCTTTGCATTTTTATTATCTGGTTTTAAAAAAAGGTGGGCATATGTTTACTGTATCGTATTAAAAAATATGAAAATCTGTAAATCTCAGTCATATCCAATTTGTTTACAAAATTATTTGGGAATTGAAAAATATCTCTGAAGCTATAATTTTTTACACATATTTTAAACTACGGCCATACAGTGGCGGTTAGTGGTAATTCTCAATTGGAACTCAATCAGATTTTAAAGAGGGAAAATAAAATCACGCAATGTTTTTAATAATGCAAAAAAAAATTTTGTGTAACCAAAAATATTTATTTTTTCGCCTTCATCCGAGGCGCAAACATAATAATAATAATAAATAATAAAAGTTTAACAAATATAATATTATCCAAAGTGATATCTAGCGAATTTCATAAAAGCTCTGATGTCACATGCAAAATCAATGGTAACCTAATAAATAAATAAATTATAATATTGTTACAATATATTACACAGGGCAATATGAAAATTTTATTTTATTTATTTCTGCGCCAATGAAGAGGACTGGCTCTTGAGCTTTGCGTATGAGTTAGAACAAATGGTTTGTACAAAAAATGTATTTAAATAATATTTGGATAATTTGTACAGCGCCGTTTTTGTGAAAAATCACCTCAAAGCCGCTCTACAAATCTTAATTCCTAGGCTCCATCTTATTACTAACCACATATTAATGTTTATTTATATTATGTACACAGATAATATACATAATCATACTTTCCTGGCAGGTCACATTAGATAAACACAATTATTTTATTTACTTTTCCAAAATTATAGCTGAAATTTAGTTAAAATATTTGTTTTTTATTATTCGATTTTAGGGCATTTGAGCAAATTCGTAATGGACTTGCTGTACTTTTAGTACAGTACATGGCTTTGATTAAAATGTATGTATATATATAATTACTAGGATGAGGTGACATTAATACAGATAATAAAAGAAGGTGCACCGCACCTTTCACCATACGAGAGAGAACATTTTTAAAGGTGCACGAGACCGAATATTTTTAAAGGTGCACCGAACCTTTCACCATACGAGAAGGAACATTTTTATATAAAATATTCCATAGGAATTGTTTATTCATACATGCATTTTGGATTCCACCCGGAAGGACAGATTTTCTTATGGGCGGATTTTTTTTACTAAGGAGTGTAGTAATATTATAATCCATGTTTGTCTTGTTCATAGTTACTACTGTTTGGGAGCTAACGGCTCAAACGCTCTTTAGAAAAAAATCCACTGCGGCCATGTGGAGCAGATGAATCGAGAAAGGCATGTCATGATCAAATTAATCAAATACTTCAGTCATGTTGGGAATCAGTATGAGAAAAGAGCATGATATACCGAACTACCAAATAAATAACTTTCCAGTAAAAAGAACAAAATAAAGTGTATAAAATCAATTGTGACTTTAATAATATGTTTCGGCCTTTCTATTTAAGTTCAACTGTTGCTTGATACTCGTTTGTACTTGTCTAGCTCATTCAACATATGCCGCACAGTGTCTGAACAAAGCTATCGAAGCAAGGAGTCTGTGCCAAAACAGATTTGTGCGTCATTCTATCATATTTGCCTACCCCCTGTGGAGAAAAGACTTCATAGTTAGCCAGTTTTTTAAACTAAAAAAGACATCATTATTTCTAACATTTTTTTTTTTGATAATTGTTATGTGATTAGTAAGAGAAGAGAAAAAAAAATAAGAGAAGCAAAAAATAATAATTTATGATTGCATGTGGAAGTAAAATTAATTTTAAAAAAATTATGCGCACATATTTTGTTTTTGTCTTGTCAACAACGTTGGAATCTTAGGTTGGTATGTAAATCCAACCAGTTATGGAATGTTGGAGAAATAAATATGGGCAGAGGAAAACTGATTGGATCCAATAAGGAAGGAGTAAATTATTATTATTGCTATTTGAACCAGTGAGTTTCAGTAGTGTCCTTTTTATTATAACCTTTTTATTACATATAACTTTTCTCATAATTAATAGAAAATGAAATAAAAAGAACAAGAAAAAGATTATTAATTAGCCAGTTTATTTAATAACATTCATCAAAACCATATATTCTTAAAAGTAGTACATACTTGCATATATTTTTAAATATTATAAAATTTCTAAAACTGGTAAATAAAATATATTAATAAACAAGTAAAATCTTTCATCACAATGCAGCGTGCCGAGAACAACTTAAGAATAAACAAACACTAGAATTAATAGAATTTTGTACAAGAGTCAGTGCTTTTTACAGCTAAGTCTAGTTTATATATAATGTGAGTGCTTTAGTTAGATTTCCGCAACGGTTGGGATTTCAGGCTCATGAGTTCCATTCCCGTTCACTAGTATCACTTCATCAACATCATCGTTGGACGCCTCGTCATCGTTAGACAAGGCTTCATCACTGTCAATGTGTCCGTTCACTAGAGATTCGGGAGAGGGTGAGTGGGAGAATCCATTCACCATGGGAGTACCATTGGTCAGGGGCTGTCCATCAGTGGGGCGACCTATTATCAGCTGGAACGAGCCCTGGCTGCTGCTGCTGCTGGAACTAGACGAGGAATCACTCTCCGAGTCGACACTGGCACTACTATTCCGAGAAGACTTCTGCTGGGTCAGCCGTTCATTCTGCAGCCTCAGGGTCTCATTGGAAGCCTGCAATTCTCTGATCAAATCTTCGTGTTCCTTCACTTTAGCCTGGAGTTCCTCCACAATCCTACAAGTCTTGCTGTCGTCGCTGGTAGCTTTATCATCTTTTTCAAATCGGCTCAAACGTTTTGTGAGGGACTCAACTTTTGCCTCTAAAACCAAGTTTTCTCCAATCAACTCTTCCCTCGGCATATTGGCCATCCGTTCGCTTTGGGCAATTTCGTAAACACTAGAGAATTCCTTTGTCAAGAAGTCTTCTTCGTCTTCTGGTAATGAATAAAAGTAATTTTCTTCACTGTCCACACTGAAACTGGAGTCCCGGGTCCTAGCCGAAGGAGCTTTGGGTATTTGAAAGACGCCCTCACATTCCGGCATGTGGACTTCCATCAGGAACTGGTTGGTGTTGTAGGGCGCGTGCAACTTGGCTTGGGCCAGAACTAATTTCCTGTTTCGATTTATTTTGGAGTTCTTCCCGATTGGATTCCGCCTCTGGTGCCATGGTAATTTGGCGTAAGGTTTATTAGCCTTGCGTTTGGACTTGCCGCGCCTCGTCTTCTTCTTCTTAACGCCTGTGTCGCCACCTGTCGACACCCCCTGAAGTTGCTTATCCTCGATTACAATAGGAGGCACCTCTATCGCATTTGTTTGTTGTTGACTGCCATCTTGGACAGTAGATTTTGTATCACATGTATCCATTTCTGAACGAATGACGTTAATATTTTTATGCAAAATTTTATTTAACACATAATACACGAGATACTAGAGAGGTTTCAGCTCAAAAATGCTCAGCTTATAATCAAAAACTTTATTTTTTGCGAACACACCCAACGTACACTTCTCGCTGCAACGGCAACAATCGCCATTTAATTATCTATGACTATTTTTCTGCCTTTCTATGGGCCAGTTTTCAGTAGGACAAACAAGTATTAAGTTTTAAGCTACTTCATAAAAAGGTTATTTTCTACTTAGGATACATGAATCTTTATTTATGAAAACAATTAAGTCATTTTTTAAATCCCGGAACACTTTTTTATGCAATTTTCCCCGACTGTGTCATAATATTTTAGGCATATAAGGTGCATATTTCGGTCAGAGAATAAATATTTTCCAGGATTTTCCGAGAAAAATCTTTGGCGGGTTTGAGGATTTTCATGAAAATATGATTTTCTTCATTAAATATCGAAATATTTTCAGTGACGAACTATAAATTATCAGTTCAAAATTACCAATCAAAATTTTCCAACATACAAATATGTACACAAAATAATTATTAAATCACAGTTATTTATTGTTCTCCCAACATTAATTTACGGTTTTCGGTAGCAAAAATATCATTTTTTTCCAGGAGTACTAAACATTTTTTTTGTAAAATAACTTTACTAGAACTTTTACTGTAGATACTTATTTATTTGGTTCTAGTTGGGTTTTATTTAATGAAACCGAATAAAAAAATTGTACGAATTGTTTTTTAGACGGGCACATTTCCAAACCAATGTACTGCATTATTGATGTAATGTGCAAATATTCAAGACTGAACATTTGCAGTATTGTTTAGAACAAAAACCAACGTAAGTACTAACCATGCTCGCTACTAAAACGCAAAAATATATTAAAAAACAAACTGTTTGCAATAAGGGATTGCATATTTCACGACATTGAAAATTACGTAAGTGCCATCAACAATTTTATAAATAGACTGCGCTAATTTTATAAATTCTTGTTGTGAAAAACCAGATTTTTGAATTTCTTTTTACAATTAGTATAATCTCTCTCTAAATATAATACATTATACATGACATAATAAATATATTTTTAATTATGGTACCGGATACCACAATCTAAAAAATGAGTATCTTGAGAAAAAAAGCATTATTGAAGTTTTTTTCATACTGCCTCTCTAAAGCTAAAGTTTTATAAAATATGTTGAGCTCTCTTTAAAAAAAACAACACATTCACGTTTTTTTACAATAGTCTTATGGCTAAAATAAAAATCGCTTCGTTTTCAAGTGAAAAACTTTTTGTTACCATCATGTTATATGTTATTCAAATATTATGTTATCACCACGGTAATAAAAAAATGATGATATTCACATTTTACATTCAAATTATAAACAAAAAATATATTTTTAAAATTATTGGAAAAATGTATTTGATATCCATAATCAACATAATATTTGAAGACAACTGGCATTCTGTCCTCTCAGAAAACCCTTTTTATTTTATTCAAAGCTAGGTACTTTACCACTAAACGGATTAAATTATCACATTTTAGTTAACTGTTTGTAACACTGAAATCAACAACAGTGACAGCCGTCAAAAATGTCAATTTTGATTGTGTTACAAAGTTTACAGTAATATCTATTGAAAACATAATTAATCAATCATTTTTGTATTCTGATTTTGTAAATTGCCCAAGAAAAATATATTTTCCCTTTGGGAAATTTAGGTTATCAATCCGTACTTCATGTCATAACATTGAGGAGCTAAAAAATTAACTCTTATCAAAATATTTATACGTATATTTTCATTAATAAGTATGCTTTATTAATATCATCGAGACATAATTTAGTGACTATTTTTACTGATTATCTACTATGGCGGATGAAACATTATTTGACTTTTTGCATAGCGAAATAATCAATTACGCTATTGAGCAGAAAAGCGACAGCAAGGATGTAAAGGTTTGTTTTATTTTTACACTTTTATTACCACTTTGTATGGATAATTCCCAGCCCTGATTATTTTTTAGCTATATTAACATTAACTATTTATTTCTTATTTGTAAGGCTTAGATGAATTCAATAATGTAGATATGTTACTGAGACAACGCTTGTGACTGCACTAAACTAAGCCAACGTGGCATACCTGAGATTTACTGCGTTTAGTCTCGCACAAACATTCGTTTGACAAACAAGCTGTCACCAACTGCCACACAGGCATCGCTGTAAGCTCTTTTCAGAGATAAAATGCCTTCCTGTGCTTTTGACAAGTGTACAAATCATTTGGGAACAAAAAACAAATCTCATGGAGTTTCTTTTCATGCGAAGTACACACAAATCACTTATTTTTTCAATTGATACAATTATTCACATACCGAATGGTATAAGTGAGATAGCGAATGCAGAAATACATAAGTGTGTGGAAGACAACCTAGCGACAGTACACTGAGTAAGTCGCATGCTACTTCGCTCGTAAGTTTGTTAGGGAAGAGAGGGCTTGTAACGCGGGACGTTCATGTAGCTATCTCATTCATACACACATATTCTGCTTGGTATGGCCATTCTTTTCATGCATTATGAGTTTTCAAACAGATATCAGAGCGTGCCAAATTTATCGTTCAGTTTTTTAAATTTTTAAATTAATAAGTTTTATCGATAATTATTGTAACCAATCAAGATGGAAAAATTAGTTGAATGATATATTTTGAAAGTGGGCGGAACTGCTCCAAAAATGTTTAGTTAAAATGTTTAAATTAAAGGTATTTTGTGCTGTGAAACAATAGAATAAAAATGTTCCGTTTATTTACTACTTCTGTGAACTCATGGTGCAACAAAAATAATGAGAAATATATATTTTTTGTATGATATGATATCTCCATCTTGTACACAATGACCCACCAAACTGTCCAAACCAATGGAACTTATTATGTTTTGATCTACGGAGACAGTAGATGGTTTCAAACTGTTTTCTAAGAAATGTCTCTTTTGCACTTCTATATTTTCACTTATTACTTTGAATAATATAATAAATATAATATTTTGACCCAAGATCACAGAAATAGAGAAGTGCTTTAACATTAACCAACCAAAGTCGGGTTGTTTTGCCCCAGATAAAACAATGCAGCTTAAATATTCATTAATTGACCGGTTAGTACACGGGTTCCGAACCTGGGGGTAATTACCTCTGGGGGGATAAATCAGCTATTCTGCGAGGGGGGTATTAAGCTAATAATTAATTAAGGCAGTACTTTGAAATTATGTATGTTTTTGTGCAATTTTATGATTAATAGAGGCTATTTGTGTGCATTTGTTGTTTTCTTCATTAAAATTTGAAAGGGGGGTAAAATCAGTTTCCTTGATAGGTCATAGAGGTAACAATACTGAAAAGATTAGAAACTACTGGGTTAGTAGCTAAGTGGACAAACGCGTCAGATTCCCACCCGGGCGTTGTGGGTTTAATTCCTCTTCTAGGTAAGTCTTCCATAATTGCGCAAACAACATCTTCCGCTTATTATGATGGTAGTAGGAGTTTTTCAAATATTGTCAAGTTATTATTATAGGTTGTTATTATTATTCGTAACCCGGGAATGTTTGTCTTTTAAAGTTTTTTTTTTAAATCACTTTATATTTGGTTTCGATTTCAGGACACAGATTTATCAGTGGTGGAATATATCGGCTTTTCCGCTGGCTATAAAATAATGGAGAGACTGACACGCGAGTGGCCGAGATTCAAAGACGAGCTGGACACAGTGAAGTTCATCTGCACCGACTTTTGGACCTGCATTTACAAGAAGCAAATCGACAACCTTCGAACTAACCACCAGGGGGTGTACGTCTTGCAAGACAACTCTTTCCGCTTTCTAACGAAGTTTTCCAATGGACATCAGTACCTCGAATATGCACCGAGGGTAAGGAAATTAACAATATCCCATTTGGGCCTCGCTATGTCTTCTACTTTATCTTATAGTGAATACCGTACAAAGGTCCCAACTGCTCCCAACCATTGTGAGGCTGAAGGTAGTGGCGACGGTAAGGAGATGGGGAAGAGGAAGGTTGAGAAGTACCTGGCTATTCAGATCTGGTCACCATATTTCAAGCAACGTTTCGATTCTGAATGGTAGTCTTTCACCAGGGCAATACTTTGAGTATCTACCACTCTGGAACGTGCCGCAAATATCCTATATATTATTTTATATGAATTAAATCAAAATTATTTTCGCACGCCGGGTTTAAACCCGCGACCTCTGGATATGTAGTCTAGCGTCTTACCACTCGACCAAGGAGGCCGTCGAACACAGGCCCCCCTCAAATTTTTCCCGATTTACCGATGCTTAACTACATTTACCCATCCGAGGGCTGTAGTTTTCTCCAAATCGTCAGCCCATCTCATATCATTTGTGGGCGATTATAACATTGTTAATGTATTTTTTCCAGTTTGTGGCGTACACCTGTGGCCTGGTGAGGGGCGGCCTGGCAAGCTTGAGCATCAACAGTATCGTCACCGCAGAGGTTCAGACCATGCCCTCCGTTAAATTCCACATACAAGTCCAGCCTAACTGAATTATTTCTATCGCAATAAATATTACTCTATTACTCATTGCTTGTTTTGTTTTGTTTGAAACTGTTGATGTGAATAATAGCGGCTAATGCTTTTGAAAAACATATAATTTTTTAATCTTATGTTATTAAGTTTGCATATAGCATTGCTTGTTGCATGACAGCTGTTTCGAGGTTTAAAGCATTCGTCAAGCTTAATTATATGAAAATAATGTGAAGCTCTACATTTTCATAAACCTTTTTTTTTTCAATATTTTTTATGTAAATTAACTGTTTCTATGCCTATAAATATACTGTGTCCCCACAGGCCTCACTTTTTTGAAAAGAAACAAAAAATTATTAGAGCTTAAATAAAAAAGTATTAATTGTTTTTACTTACATAATAATGGATGGCGAAACATTTTTCCAGTTTTTAGTTATCAACTCACGAATTTTTCGGAAAGTGTTGCCACAGTACAAAAACATAATATTTTGGAATTATTTGGAAAAAACGTGTCGGCGCCGACTTTTTATCAGGCTGTGTGTGTGTGGTCACTGGTCACTTCCATACAAACTATTCAAGCTAGCAGCCCGAGTTATCGAAGGGATAAACTTGTATAAAAAATAAAAATTGTAAGATATACGCATGATTCTGAGGTTTTTAACATTTTTAAATACTCAATAAATAGTTAAGTCTAGTTAGAATCGTATTGGGATATGATATATCAATATATTTTTTAACATTTGTGCACCGGTGTTCGGGCTACATTGGTCGTCTGTATGAATCTTGTACACCGGTGATCGCACGGCATCCAAGCGAATAAAAAATTGTGTTTTTTAAAGTTGTTATTTCAGTTGTGACAGCTGTTTTGCCTCCTGAAGACATTGTCAAACAGATTATCAAAAAAAAAAAACTCAAAAGCGCAATAATATTGATTAGAACTTACGGAAAAATACATTAAATTGGAATCTTAAAAAATAATTTCAAAAATTGAGCCTCACAAACCAAAAAGATAAAAAGTTTTCCATTTTAAAAAAACAAATCTTACACTTCCTTCATCTTTGTGAGATTGATTTACAAATCATTTCACAAAATGTTTCCTCTTTAGATTATTTGTGTAGGATTTTTAGTAATCTTTCTATTTATGGAAAAAAAGTTATAACATAAACAATAAATACATACAGTGAAACTGTGTAATATTATGATTTGCGCCCTTGAGTGAAATGTCACAAAACTGCACCTATATAAATGAAATTAAAAAATAAGTTAACCTATTTAAGACTCAAACCTTTCAGACTGTTAATTTGAAAAGGGTCGAGTCTCGGCTAAAGTTAGTTTTATTACAAACTTACAGTTCAGCTAGTTTTTATTAAAAAAAAAAACAATTTAATCTAATGCTAATTCACAAAATATTTATAGTGATTAAACCAAGAAATATTTCGGGAGGATTTTAAATTTATTATTGCAACTGCATTAAAATATTTGGAAAAAAAATTATGGGTGGGTACATTTAGAAATAATAACGACAATTAAGATTCCAGTAATTTTTTATTACTACATCTTCAACTTTCTACAATTGTTTTCCTAATCGTTCCGTTGATACAAGCTTAACACATAATAAATACACAAATCGATCAATTTGTAAATGCCTTCAATGGTACAAAATATCTTTCTAAACTGAATACAGATTGTAAACTTGGTACAAAAACTGAACAAGAATTGACACCAGTTTGAGGTAGACAGTTTGATAATACAAAAATAATGCTTGAAATTATAAATATTACAAAAATAAAGTGTACGGATTTTAAAAAAGTATTTCTGGAATGAAGAGAAGATAAATATTAACCCTCTTAGTCTCAAAGCGCCAATCTATGGGTGCTAAATCCCTCACAGCGCCCACCTGGGAATAGTTAACACCATGAAACAAGGAAAGTCCACTAGAGGAACCTTATGTCATCCAAATAAACTCATTTGTGAAACATTTGGGTGTTTTTAAGCTGAAAATGGCTAAGACCAAAAGGGTTAAAGATAGTAATGCAGGGTAAATGTAATTACATTAGGTTATTATCAAAAATATTGTAATAAAGGCATTATAAATAAATCTGTTGTTCGTTGGGGCAAAGTTGGTTTATTTATTTGCCGCCTTGTAGTAGACGGACATGGACAAGCCGAATCCCAGGAGCATGATGCCCATGGACAGGCGGTACATGATCATGTCAGAAGTTCCTCCCTTCAGAAACACGGGGAGGTCGTTGTGGGCCTGTAGAATGAATTTAAATTGTATTATTCACAAATCATTTAAGGAATTATGATTAAATTCGAAGTATGTTGTATTAATTTTGATGATCTGATTTAAACTATTGTTTCTTAAAAGAAAGACAAACATTCCCGGGTTACAAATAACCTAACAATATTTGAAAATCTCCTACCGCCATCATAAGAAGCGGAAGATGTTGCTTGTGCAATGATGGAGGACTTAGCCAGCAGAGGAATTGAACGCACGACGCCCGGGTGAGAATCTGACGCGTTTGTCCACTCAGCTACCTACCTACCTGTCAGAAACTTTTTCTGTAATATTTGCAGAATTCCATTTCAATTAAAATATTCACAAAAGAATCAATAAATTATTTCTAATTTTGAAACTGTTAATTCGTGGTGGAATTCCATTTTAATGATTTAATAAAACAAATATACATATAACTTTATTCCACTTTTATTTTATGACTGGACCGGTTTCAGCCTATGACAGCCATCTTCAGACTAGTACTTGTTGTTGTTAACCCACGGCTTATATACTATTTTTGGGGATGTCAGGGGTAGTAAACAATGATTTTATTTTAATTATATTCATCAGTATTGTTGCATGATTTTAATAGTTACAGGGTAAAAGTTACTTTTAATTTAATGATATTATTTTTTCTATATATCTATCTGGAATATTTATTTATTTTATTTAATATTTAAGATGGGTTACAGTTGCATTTCTATAAATATGAATTGACAATGTATTTATATAATGAAAGGTTGGTGAATACTGATTGTTAATGAGTTTACTTTAGATTTTCCCATCTTAATTGTGATGTCCAGATGTACAACATAATTTTCTAATTATTGGGTTACTCCCAGCATTATGGTATAATTAGTTTAATGATTCTATTCATTATGCACTGTTAGAGTAGATTACTTCTATTATTATATAATTTCTCGGTATCATCTCGAATCAATAAATGCTTTATTTCATTCACACAATTCATTTTCAAAAAACTAATGGCAATTCACATTATAAAAAATAAATAAAACAATTAAGAAAAACCTGCCTTCCGTGTATCACAGAATAAGAATTTCAAGATAATTAGTTTTTTACCGAAATTAGTAATTAATCACTAAACTAAAATTGCATTAATAAGTCATTTCAATGTGGCCTAACCAGAATTTGATAATGGCCTTGAACGCCATAACAGCTGTCAGTAAAAATAAAAACTAAAACTAGCAGAACGTAAAAAATAAAGTCAGTAGTTAATATAGAAAACACCAACTCTACCATTTTTCACTACACAAACCTCTTAAATTTGAAAAAGAAATCAAACTAGAATCTAAAAAAAAAATGGTATCCTGCATCAGATATAAGATATAGTCATCTTCACTAAATAATTCAGAGACTCGTCCGAGGTAATCATCATTTTGCATGGATACATCTTAAACGAATTGTTTGTAAATAATGAAAAGAAAAATCATTTTTCAATATTTCGACTTGAGTAGGGATTGAACCTACGCCCTCAGCATTGTAAACCGGCGCTTTTACCCACTGGACTACAGATACTGCAGGCGTAACGGGTGAAAAATATGTACTAATAGTAGATACAACATTTTGAAATAAGGGACGAACGAGATTCATAGCTCAATGGGCAAAGCCACCAGAGAAACTAGTTTTTATCGATTGGTTACTAACCTGGAAAAGTGCCATCCTAGCCTTCAACTTGGGGTCCAGAGGAGAATATGCGACGGGCTTTGAAGACGATTGTCTGACAGCAAGGGTCTGAATGTTCTTGGCCGCCTGCATTACCTTCGTGATCTGCAATAAATAAAATTAAAATATAAATTGCCAAATGTTACATAACACGACGTGAAATAATATTTTCCAACTTCAAAAACCTCATTATAGGCACAAAAATTAAAGCAAAAAATTTAAATTTCTCAAAGAATATTGAATGAATAAAAACTTACCCTGCCGAAACTCATTTTGAAAACTTATATTCTGCCTCGGAACCGAAATATAGTAATTTACCAAACTTGCGATTTACAAGAATGAAATCTTTCCCAAAATATGACGTATCTCGAAATTTCTATGCATTTAAAGCCATAACCAATATTTTTTTCTAAAAAGTTTTAATAATATACATAGAAAGTTGAAAAACATGCGCAAAACGCAATAAAATTTTAAATCTAAACTCAGTTCCTGAAAGCTGTTTTTAAAAATGAAAAAAAAGGATTTATAAATGTAAGTAAGCGGATTTGAACAATTTCTTAGTAAATATTTGAACAAGATTAATGTCACCTTTTTATTGTTAACATTTTTAAACTTGCACTTACAAAATGAATAATAGTAATAGTTTTGAATACTTTTTATGATTCAAAATTAAACATCTAAAAGATTTTAAAATTATACAAAGTGTCAGAATTTTGTTTGGCTGTTTTAATAAATAATAATAATAAATGGATAACTTTTATAACGCCGTTTTTGTAGGAAAATCACCTCAAGGGCGCTATATATATAAGCATTCATTATATACATATATAAATTTTTCTGATCAAATTTTTGACACTTTTTTTATAAAGATGCTAATTTTATAAACCAGCTCCATGTCATCAAATAAAAATAAATGAAACCTTGATTTTACTTAATTAAGTTTTATGTCGATTATTCCGAGTAACGATCTATTTAACCCTCCTTTTTGTTGTCTATGGTAAAAACTTGTTGCTTCGCGGTCTTTTGGTCTTTTACTGTCTTTCAGTATTTGTTTCCGGAAAATGGCCTCCGAAGAGTTGGTGACCGAGCATTTTTTAATGTTAGGAGTTGAAATTGAAGGAATTGTTTTACAAAAATGTAAATTAAGTATATTTATTTCATATATCGCACCTCAACATATTTCGCTATTGTATATTCTTGGCTACGACCACTTTAAACCGACTTTCAAGGTTGTCGTTCATCGTTATTTTTTTTATTTTATTCTAGGCGTTGACTTGTGCAATTCAAACGGATTGGACCCCGAAACTTTTGTCGAACAATGGATGGCATTCAGTTTATCTCATCACAATGGTGCCGCTCCCACCATCAACTTGCTGGAGTTGATGGAACGGAAGGCATTTTCGAAATCAGAAGTTCAAAAAAGTTTCAAAGAAGTGAAAGACCACGCGTATGTTTCAGAAGCTTTATCGCATTCTGTGTATCAACATACCAACAGCTCGGAGTATCCTTTGAATGATGCTTTCCATGTTTGTAATGCTCGTCTTTGTTTTTCTCGAGAGACAAAGATTCCTTTCATTATAACTTTTTTATTGTTTGAAAGTAACTTAATTAGTTATTCATCCTGAACCGTGTCGAGTTGTTTTGCGAGAGTTATTAAAACGGGTTGTATTGTCACTGTCAAGTAGTACTCTTCAACATTTTTTAAATGTGTATTCCTTAACCAGTAGCCCTAGTAACACCGAAGGAGACGTCATAGCAGATTACTTGTGCACCACTCCGAAGGTAGGATTTATATTATAGAACCTTTTTACATCATGTGTTTTCCTATTTAATGTTTGGACCCCGGTTTTCCGAATCTTCATCTGCACAAATTTGTTCCAACAACATTCAGCGATTCATCTTTCTTTTACGTTGTGCTATTTACATTGTTTACATTTCAGAGAAGTGTTACTTTGCTCTTCTTCCTGAATGAGTGAGGGTCTATCTCACAGTGTTACAGTTCTGTGACTAGACCTACACTCATTAAGGACGGAGAGAACTGCCATCATCGCCTGCGTTAATAACGAATCTCTGACTCAAAATACCGCGACATCAGATCAAGTGGCAAATCCTTAGGCACTTGCAAAATTTATTGGAATTGGTTACGGAGGATGTTGGACTTCGCTGATGAATGTATCTTTCAATGTCGCCACTTTAGTTGTATCATATGGTGGATGGTCTCCACAGAGGCTTTTCTCCACAGAAAGATATACTATTTATGCATTATTTTGTAGGAGTTTTTCTTCTCCGATCTGTGGCTCAAATCACAATTCTATTCATATTAATTTTTTTATTTTTATTTAACTTCGTGTTTATTTACAATATTTTATATACATTGTCCTCCACGCTAGGAGTTCACCTGTGATGTGGAGGACATTTTTCGAATTACATGATAAAACAATTAAAAATAAAAGAAAATAAGAAAATGACTTAATATCAATAATTTTCAACCAAACATGAAACAAGAAGACACAGAAAATAAAAAGATTAGATCGCGACCGAGACTCGAACTCAGAACCTCTACTCTATCCGGAAGTAACATCTCTGCCAATTGAGCTACCGACATCCTTTGGAAACTGACATTTTCATCAATCTCACACTGCATTGAAAATTATTAATATATGGTTTTAATTAAATGGTTTTTATTTGCTGTTGTAGATTTGCTTTCCTGTCTTGATTCCTACAAGCAATGTGAACAACTGTGGTCAATAATACGGGAATCAGTGAGAGACGGTCAACGGCTGTGTCCAACACAGTAGAGTCGGTGATAATTGTGGACGAGTATGTGTTTAGTGCATATTGAATTTGACTTATGACTAGATCCATACTCGTCTGCAGCCTTCAACATTCACAGCAATCTCTCACTCTGTACCTACTTTTGGAACCGTATCTTACCTCAATCTTCCCTATACAACAGTTCTTTTTTATGTATGTACATACTCATTCAATAAAACTAAGAAATGTCTCCCGATCAAATACAAAGTGTTTAACGCTTCGACTGCTGAATATTCTATATTATGAAAGGCAAAAGGGCTGAAGCGCCATTTTAGGAAGTTTACGCCAGAGCACTTTAAAGTTATTTTTTGTTTTACAATAAAATTCATAAGTCTTCAGTACCTGGTTGGGTTTCAAATAAATAAAAAGTTGACCCGGGTAACTCAAAGCAACAAAAAACTAAAAAAATACCTAAACTTGTGTCATTTGAGTCAAGCCTTCTCCCAAATGGTAAATATATTATAGATGGCTGAAGGGCCACAAAAGTCTTCAGAATCAAACGAGAGTCAGAACATTCGATGCAGAACAAAAAGTTGATCAAAACTGCATATTTAACCATAGACATAAAATACAAGACACGTCATATTCATACAAATCTTAGGAAAAATGTAGCGCCACTAATGTTGCACCGCTAAATGTTTCACTCGCGTATGAAAAGGATAGCCATTCAAAGAATATGTGTGTGCGGAAGAGATAGCTATATGAAGCGTGTTTCGAAGGTATGTCTCGTTGACTTGGTTTAGTGCAACCAGGCGCGTTGTCTCAGTAACGTATCTACATTATTAATTCATCTAAGTATTTAACTAATTTTTTTACCAAAGTGTCGCTTAAGCCCTTTTGCCTTTCCAGCGTCGATGTAATATGAATAAAATATAACCTTAATGTATGTTAGCAAACGTCACAAATACGTGAAAACTCCATAATATTCACAGATGCACTTTTTTTTGTGTTACACCGCATGGGAGAAAATATTCAAATTGTCTTTATTCGGGACCCGCAGTTGTGGTACTCATTCGTCTCCTGACTAAGCTCATTATCTGTAGTCAAATAATTAAATAATACATATTAACATGTTCTCACAATTTAGATAAATAAATCATGTTTAATGCCCAGGAATTGCAATCCCAGAATTCGGTTGTGTTTTCAATCTTGAGATGTCATTGATCTCTTAATCTTTATAGTTGCCCTTTTGACCGGCATAGCTCACTCGAGAGATTGCAATTTCTACAATGTCTATACTCTTCACTATACTAAACATGCTAACAAAAGCTATGATTCATTATAACTTATGCAAAAACAGACTTTGTTTTGTGTTTTAGAGTAAAAAGGGGGGCAGAGAGTATGTGACTCCCAAATCCAGCAAGCCTATGAAGGTGGACGATACCCCGTCTATTTGTCCCGTCACCTACTCTCCATCATTGTAAGTCATTTTATCCTGATTCAAATGTAGAATATAGTATTCTTCTAAACCCCATTGATACAAAATTTTCTTCAGTGCATTTAACATTTCTATATAGTATCACTCTTGGAGGAAGTGTCAATAGTTTTACTAATATTTTTACAAATTACTTTCTCCAGATTTTTACTTTGTATACTCGTATATGCACTGTTATACCCATATCTGAACCTTTTTCTCTCGTGATTTATATCATGATTTTAGATAGTTTTAATTTGTATACATATTATTTTCTCCTTGTTAGTCTTATTAGGTGATTTTTCACAAAAACGGCGCTATATAAATCATCCAAATATTATTATTATTATTATTATTAGCATAATTAATTTAGTATGAAGCGCACTTAAGGTGAAATACCACAAAACTGCGCTAAATAAGTTCACTGTTATTATTATTATGAGAAAGAGAGAGACAAAACAAGATGTCACATAATATTCCATAACCATGTCTGGCATACGCACAAACTTCACATCATTCATCAGAACAACTAATGTCAGACAGTTTTTGAGGTTATTCCCTGTATTTTCGTCTATTGAAATATTTGCAGTGGTTTTATTATACAAGAAAAAACATTGTGGCAATATGTTATATGCGTGAATGTACTATTAGGACCCAAAAAGCAGTACAAATGACCATTTTTCAAAAGTATTTCAACAGTTTTTAATATGTTTGGAGATTCATACTTTTTAAGAATATAAAAAAAAATATATAAACTAGAAGCATCCATCATTAATAAAGCAAACCTCATGCTATTAGCATGTGTGATATTCTGACTTAGTAAATCATTTAAATGGTTTTTATAATATAGTTTTGTTACAGTAAAAATATTTTTATTAAAAATGATACAAACAATTGCCTCCTTAAATATATCTCTCTCTATCTACTTACACGGGCTGGAATATGCTTGTGTTAGAAAGAGATGAGCACTATTGCATCTTAACCTGAAATCTTAGGTTAGAGTCTGACCGATGTCAACGAATTGACTACACTCGTCCGCAAATTTATACCTCCATATATTATTCCTCCAACGTATTACTTGATAAACCGATAGAAGTTTGTTGTTCTTCTTCTAGGTATTTCCTGTTAGAGGTTACGACAGCTATCGGCAGAATGCCTATATTTTGTGTAGTGTATTTGCCTCTTGCAATGAATATTTGTATATTCGCAGATCTCAATCAGTAAAGTACTCCTCGCGCGTCAACTCTGGCGATGTCCTGTGCAGCTACGGAGACGCGGCGAGACTGGAGGCCAGCGGGTGGCTGAACACCGTCGGGGAGGCTTGCAAGGTCACCCAGCTACCCAACCATGCTGGATCTGTGTTCTCTACTAAAGCTATGTAAGAAATAAATGTAAATGTGGTTAATCTACTCGTATATGGCCATAATAAAAGTCTAAACGTTTTTATTCTTTGACCCTTATCAAATCATCCAATTATTGTAATTCGAAGTTTTGGTATACAACTGAAATTTGGGGAGTTTTTCGCATTTCTGTGGATTTTTTTAAAATTTCATTAGGCCCAACGAAATCCTTCTCGCATAATGAATAACATCAAAAAATTCTAAAATATTTTTTTTCAATTTTTTTAAAGAAAGACAAACATTCCCGGGTTACAAATAATCTGATGATATTTGAATTCCTCCTACTTTCATCATTATAAGTGGAAGACTTGAACTCTCACCTTCTATTCTCTGTTCCACAAAGCATACAGGCTTCTTACCCTATGCCCTATTTATAGAATTGTAGGTGGTAAAGTCACCTTAGATGAATTACATAATGTAGATACGTTACTGAGACAACGTGTGTGACTGCGCGAAACTAAGCCAACGTGGCATACCTGAGATTCACTGCGTTTAGTCTCGCACAAACATTCGTTTGACAAACAAGCTGTCACCAGCTGCCACAAACGCATCGCTGTAAGCTCTTTTCTGAGATAAAATGCCTTCCTGTGCTTTTGACGACAAGTGTAAAAATCATTCGGGAACAAAAAACAAATCTCATGGAGTTTCTTTTGATGCGAAGTACACACAAATCACTTATTATTTCAATTAATACAATTATTCACATACAAATGGTATAAGTGAGATAGCGAATGCAGAAATACATAAGTGTGTGGAAGACAACCTAGCGACAGTACACTAGTACGTCGCATGCTACTTCACTCGTAAGTTCGTTAGGGAAGAGAAGGCTTGTAACGCCGAGAATGTAACGCGGTACGCTCATATAGCTATCTCATTCATACACACATATTCTGCTTGGTATGGCTATCCTTTTCATGCGTTATAAGTTTTCAAACAGTTATCAGAGCGTGCCAAATTTATCGTTCAATTTGTATGAATATGACGTGTCTTGTATTTTATGTCTATGAAAGTCACCCTGATTTTTACTGAATATGTTGCAACTCTCCGTTTGCTAAAAAATAAATTTGATAATATTTTTTCTCTATGAGCATTTCATTGCCAGTGATATACTAATACAAGACAGAGATAAAAACCCCTGAGTTCATTATAATCCATCTATGTGTTTTGGCACTATATTTCAATACTGTATATCTAAATCAATTGAATTGTAATTTTTTTCTTCAGGTATGGATTTGAACTGCTACAAGAAAAAGCCGCCCTTCTAGATAGTAATATTAAATACTTGTCTCAACACATTTTACACAAGGCCGATATAAAAGACTCGATCTCCGTGAAATGCAAGAGCCAAGTTCCCGTTACGGCAGTTGGTCGAATTGACTGCGACGCAAACGGTCGACTAAATCCCAAATCCGTATTACTGCAAGGATCATGGGAAGAATCGCACGGACAGAGCGTTTCTGTGGACTTAGACCAAGTAAAGCAATACTCATTATTTCCCGGACAAATTGTTGCCATGAAAGGCTTAAATATCAGAGGCGATAAGTTTTTAGCTCAAGAGATATTCAATGATGCTTCTTACGTTAAACCGGAGAAGATCAGCCCTGATGAAGCCATGAGCGAACCCTTGCAGATTGTGTTAGCGTGTGGGCCGTGCACAACCTCCGATAGTCTCACCTACGATCCTCTGATGGATTTGATAACGTATTTAACAAAGAATAAACCGCATGCGTTTATTCTGGTCGGGCCGTTTGTTGACGCCAATCATCAGCTGGTGAAGGATAACACCATCGCGGAGACGTACAAGGCCTTCTTTGAGAAGCTGGTAGAGAAAGTTATGACTGCCGTGGAAAATGCCAGGTAATATATTATTATTTAAATAAATACAGTATAAAATGCACTTGCTTTTCTATGATAAAAATGTTTCATTAGTTTTTAGGTTTTTTAATTTTATTTAAACAATAATTATTATTTTAATTTTTTTTTTAAAACAATTTTTAGTTAAAAGCTCTGCGTTTCATTAGTTGTTCATCGTTGTTCATCGTTGAAATTGAAAGAATGATGAATTGACAACTTTCGTATTAGAATTTGTGGTAACATCTTCTAAATTCATTCTGAATTTTTTTCTTTTTTGGGGATGCTGTGTGGAGGTTCATTTTTTAACCATTAACTTTTTAACAGCATGCATCGTTACTAGTTTGGGTCTAGAAATCAGATAAATTTTGTTTAGTTGAATGAATTTTTTCTCCTTGACGTGAAAGACATTGTTTTTAAATTAAAAGAAATCAATATGACAGAATGGACGATCATTTTTTATTATTTTACATTAACTCCACACAGAAAATAATTTCCCTCAGGGTCATCTTTTGGGATGCTGTATGGAGGGTCTTTTTGAAGAAAGGAAGGAATGAACCTGGGTTTGAAGATGCCCATGTTGTAGGAGGGAGAAAACACAGATGCCAGCAAATCATTCCACAGCCGAGCTGTTGAACACAAGAACGAGTTGTAGAAGCGACTCGTTCTCATGTATCGAATTTCAACCATGTAAAAATGTTGGTCCCGTGTTTCCGAGTGTCCCGACTATACACCATGATTAAATGCATTCAAATATTGGGAATTTAGTTATATTAATTTTATTGGGAATATAGCGGCCACGCGTGTCGTAGTCTCGCCATCTTAAATACGAAAATGCATATAATCTGCATTGTCTGATGATGGCTCAAAAAAATAATAATATTTAAATTTTTGGTTTCAGTCCTTACACGCAAGTGATTTTTGCATCTTCGTGCAAAGACATTTTCCATGCCAACATCTATCCAACGCCTGCCTACAGTTTGAGAAAGACCTATGCCAACCTGAAGATGGTTCCCGACCCTTGCACTCTGAACATCGGCGGAGTGTATGTTGGCCTCACTTCAACTGATATATTGATGCACTTGAGCAAAGAGGAGATCTCTCTGTAAGTTAATTATCCTCTAGTGTGCCTATATGACCCGGGCATTTATCATTTCCAGGAGTTTTTATCCTTTAAAACCTGTTGTTCACATATTTAAACAAACCATAATCGCTGGTCAAAAAAATAATCAATCCGTGGAGATATTTTGCATTGCGTTAAGTTCGGTACAAGTCGAGTAATAAATATTTGAAGTTTGCTTACGCCAGTACGGCTGAAAAAAAAAGATTTTCAAAGTGACATTTCTGTTGTATTTACAAGAAAACCTCATGCAATTTTATTTGGAAGGAAATTTATTCAGCCACACTAAAATGGGTTTGTCATAATTGACACATGTAACAGAAAGAGAGTTCACAAAGGAGCTCTCAGCGGCAACAACTTTAACTTATTAAATTCAACTTACTATCCAAAATATCTGTGCCCAGGTAATATTGTAGGGTTTTTATTAACAAACTTTTTCCCTACGTAAACTCGTAACAGTAAATTTAATAGTCGCGTAAAAGCATTTTTTCCTACCCACATGAGATAACAATGTAAGCACATTCTATTGGTATAAGGAACAAGAGTTAGAGTTTTATTATTACTTATTTACTATTACTTAATGATAAATAAAAATGTAGAAAATGAAAAAAAAAAAAGAAGTTTGCAAATTGAAATGAACCATAATCGCTTGCCAACAAAATAATCAATTGATAGAGATATTTTGCACTGTGTTAAGTTCAGTACAAGTAGAGTGATAAATATTTGAAGTTTGCTTATGTCAGTACGGCAGAAAAAAAAACGATTTTCAAGGTGACATTACTGTTTGTATTTACCGGAAATCATCATTAAATTTTATTTTTATTTGATAGGAAATGTATTCAGCCACACGGAAATACACTAAAACAACAAAACAAAAAATCACATTTCTTAATCAAACTTTTTTTAGCTGCATGAGGGAGAAAAAACCAATTCTTCGAATATAAGTAGCTATTCCAGAAAAACCACTTATGCCATTAAAATATAATTTGAAAAAATACATAAACACATTATTGGAGAAGATAGCATAATCGACAAAAACATAATTTAGTTGAACACAAGTGAGTTATTATGAAATTACAGTCAGCAGGGGACGACGGAAATTGTACCTTGCGGGAATGGGAATCTGGCATTCCAAAGGTTAATTTTGTTCTCATTCTGTCTCGCACTCTCACTCGAGCATTAAAATAAATAACTCTAATATAGTATAAGAAGCATTCCTTGTTTATTGCTCCCTCGCAACATTCCCCACTATTGCAAAAGCCGTGATCTTCCTTGGGTAGTTGGGGTTCTTGTATGATCATCAAATAATCATCTCCGATTATGCTAGTATGTACTAAATGCACTTTTGTTGCAGTCCCGCCCAAGGACCGGACAAGCTAGGCAGGCTGGCCGGGCACCTACTGCACCAGCAGAGCTTCTACCCGCTGTGGCCCCCCAGCTGCCTGCTGCCCGTGGACACGGCGCTGTGGAGCGAGCACGCACACATGGCCACCATGCCACACATCCTGCTGCTGCCTTCCGACTTCAGATACTTCTCCAAGGTAACGAGCAGGGCAATCAAAACTCCACTGAGTAGACAGAGAGAATGGACCGCCATATAACTCTGTCATGGCGCATACTCCTTGCTTCATTCTAATTCATACATGCATCGTTATTCTCCTCATGCATACTCTTTCCTTCTGTTATTCTGGCCCAAACCATCTAAGCCAGTATTTGATTCCATACTTGATCGTGCCGAGGGCCAAAACCATCTTTTCCTTCACAAAAACAATAACAATAAGCCTCAACAATGTTATGAGTATTCTCCCATGACCATATCAATTTTCTTAATTTATCCACTCTACATGCCCAAACCATCTACCATCTTACATCAGCCTTGCATTCTTTCCGGATATCTACATTTTTAACATAGTCATACATGGTTTTACCTCACATACACCTCGGGGATCTGATTTCTACAGTATTCAGTCTACTTCCATCCTTCCTCTGCCAGTACCATGCCTCACTACCATACATCAGGGTTGGTATAAGCACTCCATTGTGGACTGCTGTCTTCGCTTCTTTGGACTATTTTTTATTTGCGCCAACAGCGTTCAATTCTCCATCAATTTTTAATCAATGTAGGACTCCGTTTTATATTAGTATTAATAATTTTTATATTGACCTGTACGCCGCTGCCCACATACATGTATGCACAAATAAACCGTGCCTCCAGATGCAGTTCTAGGAAATTGGAAAGTTATTTGAAAAAAAGTTTGTTCATCTCTTGACTAATTGATAGTTCCTTCTAAGCATGCCCAGGAAAAAGTCAATAAGATAGTCATAGGCTTGGAGAAACAATGTATGGAGAGAGAGCTAATTATTTTTACCCAACCTATACAAACTTGCGATAAATCACTTTCTCCGGATTTTTACGTCGTACACCATGAGAGAGAAAGAGACAACAAAAATAACACACCGCTTTTATGTACTGTAAGGATGATCTTGGTCTCCGGGGACTCCGCCCACATGTTTTCATATGCGACTAAACTCGACACAACTAAACGGTTTTTGGTTATATGCTTTATTTTTGTTAACAACAATACTGTGAAAAAGTGGTTATACGAAAAACATTATGTCGACATGTGCCATGAATGGATGTATAAATACCCAAGCCCTAGTCCTAGCCACGCCCAGGTCTGCCGAGTCTGGCGAAAATCATCAAAAACTGACTACACTGCCTTGGATAGGTACCACTATGTACAGATAGAGAAATCTCCCTTTGTTTCAGTTTGTGAACAGTTTAATGCACTTGTGTCCATATTTTTTCTATTTACTCTCTTGCCAAATCTTTAGGATAGAATTCTCTTTGTTTGTTTGCAGGAAATCAACGGTTGCTTGGTGGTGAACCCTGAACGGCTGACCAAGGGTGCTGGAGGTGGAACTTTTGCCAGGATACAAGTGGACACTGGCTCCGAACAAAACAACATGCTCTGCCAGATACTTCGAATCTAGACTGTTCAGAGAAGTCAATATTGCCAAGGAAGTAACTACTGTCCGGATCTTATTATTTTTTAATATTTTAGTGTCATTCTGATGAAAATAAAAGTACAAATAATTTTTCTAGCGATGAAAAATAGTATATATCTATTTAAATCTAGTATTTTTTTTCAATTGGCTGGTTGGGAAGAAACTTGACTAGCAATCGCAAGTTCGAGTTAGAATCTCACAGAAGCAGGTGTGCTGTCATTATGCCACTGATAATATTTGTATTGTCAACTTTCCTAGTAAGGTAAATATTACAATATTATGTAATATTGTAAGTGTAGTAGCTCTTCATTCCGATTATTATTGGAATCCAATAATTATCATTAATATTAATTATTACCAAGTGCGTATTATAGTTCTGCATAGAGTTGCAAATATAATTTGTGAATTATTTGTTTAGCTTTTTTTAATAAATGTTTTTTTTTAATGAATTTGGTGTTTCTTTACAAAATGTATTATTATTCCTGGAACAAATAAATATGTTAAGTATAAATATATAAATAAATACATCGATTGATGATTCACCTAAATTAAAAACTCTTATACTTTTGGGTCTATATTACACAAGCGGAAAATGTTACTTGTGTGATGATGGAGGACTTAGCTAGCAGAGGAATTGAACTCACGACGCACGGGTGGGAATCCAACGTGTTTGTCCACTCAGTTACTAATCGGCCAGTTATGATTTTGAGCTTTAAAAAAATATGCAGACATCACTATGACAGTTCAACACGTAGTGAAGGTTAATGGAAATAAATGGATGGCTCAACTTTAAGTGTACCGCTGAGCCAAAATTATGCTTGGTGGTTTAATAAAACACGAAAGCGGCAGCTGAAAAATTAGGATCAGGTACTTTATCATGTTTATGGAATTACTAATATTATTGGTATTAATTAGCGTTGGGAAAAACTTCAATGTTTTGTGAATGCTTCATGAATTGCTAGTTCTTTAAAATGAACCCTTCGCAGTGAACACTTCAGTTGAAGTCGAACTCGCATAAAAGAGATTTGAATTTATCCTGTTATTTGTACAGATCTTTTTGAAAGTGAAAAGAACTGGAACTGGTTCCTCGCCGAAAAAAACACGTACTAGTCGGTAGGGATTTAAAAACGAAAAGAACTGGAACCGGTTCCTTGCCAAAACAAAAGTACTAGTCGGTAGAGATTCAAAAACGAAAATAACTGGAACTGGTTCCTCGCCAAAAAAAACACGTACTAAGTGTCCGTAGAGATTTGTTGGTTCCTCGCCAAAATCACGTTCCTTTAGATCTAAGTACTTTAAAGTCGTACTTCAATTGAAGTAAGTACTGCTGCTAATTGCAGTAGTTTTTTGTAATCTGATTTCCATTGAAGTATTTGTTCAATGAAATGAATGAACGCTAAAATGAACTACCAACTTCAATTGAAGTATTTGTTCAATGAACAATGAATGAAGTAGGAACTACTGCCAAAAGAAGTAGTTCTTTCAAAGCGGTCACAACACTAATTGGTACGTTATGTAAATAAAGTATTTATTAAAAAATGATATAACATTTTATTGATATGTAGTAACAATTGTAAAAAATATTTATGTAGCAAAAAATTTTATAAAATCTCTAAGTATTATATAGCATCAACTCTAAGCTCTGAATGAGGGTGAAACCATTGAAAGATTCTGTAGGTCCTGAAGACTGGTGGGCTGGATAGAATGCCAAATGGCAGGTACTGAAAATCATGACCAAGTGGGTGACCCAGTAGAAGCCACTCAGAGGCAAACCGAGGAAGAGGTGGATAGACTGCGTGGAAGAGGATTGGAGTAGGATGGGAAGGACTGGAGGCGAATAGCTAGGTACTGGCCAGCAAGAGGCCAAACCCCGCCCTGGCATGAAAACATCAACGCCAAACATGGTAATTATAAATCACTTCCTTAATAACTTTATCCTGTGTTACATTGAAGTTGATTCGCCTTTCCACCAATATTTGAGTTTCAGCATAAAATATGAATTAAACGTTTACGATTTACCAAAGTAAAATTAGTTTTTTTTAATAAACTCAATCAAGCCACTTCGACGATGTCGCCCAATTTGATGTTTCCTCCTTTGCGGAGGGCAAGATGAATGCCCATTACCGGAGAAGACTTGGCGTCGAAATTCTTCTTTTTTGGATCTCCGATTAGACGGTACCTGGAAAATAAAACTATTGTGGCAATATGGAAATTAAGGATAACCAAAGAAATATTGATAAACGTGTACATATATACGTACGTGTTCAATGTTGTTATGGGCTCCTTAGCTTCATCCTTCTCTCCAGTTTCAATGTCGATTGTTGTCAGGATGCATCTGAAAATAATTAGCAACATTTTGACAAAGATGTTATTAAACATTGCAACCCTTAAATATTATGGCTTGAAGTTGACAGTCACCAAAAGAATGCAGTTTCATGAAAAAGTCATTGAGATCAAAGTTCCTGTCTACGTATTTTTTTACATTAACTCCACCTAGGTACTGTATCAAAATATAAATTGCCGTCATCGTCCAACGCTACTGATGATAATTTGCGCCGACAGTTTGATATAATTATTAAAAATATCAGTAGATACATATGAATATTATTCAACGCAACACAGTCTCAACACTCACTGATTATGTGGCTATTGTTTTAGCTTTAGCGCCAAATAAACAAAAAGGTGTAAGAGTGTATACTCCGTGAACGATACTATGCGTAATTCGGAATGATCTCTTGGTTGTATACCATCCTACTAGACGTCTTTGTGGATTTTCCTATCCAAAACGTAGCGTCAAGCGAATCTACCGGTGGCAAGTAAGATATAGCTGTTGCGTTATAAATAACACCCTTAATGTCTCCAACGACCCAACTGTTTAAACCCTTCTAACAAGGGATAATTATTATTAAAATCAATATTGTCGCGTCAACTTCGAAGTTATTTCCAACGGTTACATTTAACAGTTGACGATTGCCAACAATAACAGAGGTAATAAATAATTTTCCTCAAGGTCGCAGGTTTAAACCCAGCGTGTGCCAATAATTTTTATTTAATTAATATGTGACATAACGCATTTAATTCATATAAAATAATATGAAGATTATTTGGGGCACGTTCCAGAGTGGTAGATACTCTGAAGTGTCGCCCTGTTGAAAGACCACCATTAAGAATCGAAACGTTGCTTGAAATGGCTTTAGCCGTGTTTAGTGACTAGATCTGAATAGCCAGGTACTTCCCAACCTTCCTCTTCCCCATATCCTTCCCCTCCTCACAACCTTCAACCTCACAACATACCCCAATTGGGGTTGCCATTGTCTCACTGGCTCTAGACGGTTAAAGAGCAGTTGGGACTCTTGTGCGGTATTCACTATAAATATAAAAATAAATGTCATCTTTGGTGATGCTGTGTGGAGGGTCTCTTTGAGGAAAGGAAGGAGTGAACCTGGGTCTTGAAGAGGCCCATGTTGTAGGAGGGAGGAAACACAAAGACCATTATCATACACCGCATAATTCCAGAATATACACAATGTTTACTTTTTACCACATTTGTTAGGCTAGTTGTAAAGCCATTTTTGTATGGTACATTAAATATAACAGTCGAGATATCTTGCCTGGTGCACTGTCGGACAGCCCTGAACACCACGTCTCCAATCTTGACCCACTCCCAGTAGTCTTCCTCATAGGGCTCCGGCCCGCTGACGGTGAAGTTGGGGCGGAACTGCTGCGCCGCGACAGGTTTGGTCAACCGCGTGTTTAGATCGTCCACCGAGCTGCCGTTGATCAGGTTGTAGGAGGTTAGGTCCGGGAAGGCACCCTGGAAAAGAAGAATTTCATGAAACAAATTAATATTGATTCTCTTATTGTGATAAATAGGTTATCCCAGTATTCTTTTTCGAGTTGGTGGAGGTAATTTATTTTAATTTTAGTGAATACGGCACAAGAGTCTCAACTGCTCCCAATCGTCTAGAGCCAGTGAGACTATGGCATCCCCAATTGGGGTATGTTGTGAGGTTGAAGGTAACGGGAAGAGGAAGGTTGGGAAGTACCTGGCTATTCAGATCTGGTCACCAAATACGTCCAAAGCCATTTAAAGCAACGTTTCGATTCTAAATGGTAGTCTTTCATCAGGGCGATACTACCACTCTGGAACGTGCCACAAATATACTATATATTTTTGTATGAATTAAATGTATTATGACACATGTTGATCAAATAAAATTTGCGCACACATTAGGTTTGAACACGCGACCTCTGAATTCGTAGTCGAGCGTCTTACCACTCGGCCACGCAGGTTGTTAAAATCATAGTGGAATGCCGAGGTTGTTCAGCCAGTCAACAGTATCCGGAGTCACTTAATTTAGCACAGATGTGCCTCCTGGAAACTGGTAAAGGGGACATTCTTCAGCGGAAGCCACCTAGAGTCAGACCGAGGATGGTGTGGTCTGACTGTGGAAGAAGATTGGAGTAGGATGTGAAGTTCTGAGAACTGGAGACAAATGGCTAGGCAACCAGAGCGAAAACAGTTCAGCGAAGAATGTTTATGTAGGAGGCCAAATCCAACCCTGGAATACAGCCATGTTATAATGATAAGGTAAACAATGATATCAACACGCTCAAGGTCACAATATCACTCTATCAAAGTCAAACCGAATCAGCAATAAACAACTCGGAATTATTGCTGTCAATTTACATTTTCATTCGGTTGTATGAATATTCAACATTCGTTTGAATTGAATGTGTATTTTTAATGACCGAAATGGAATTTCTCTCAGTTCTATGATTTATCTGAGTAATAATGTGGCATGCAATAAAAATTCTAACCAAGATTATTATACAATGAAATTACGACGATAGAGAATACAAACAGAATCAGATTTTTCGATGATCGCCTCCTTGGTCTTTTGAATTTTTTTGTAATCCTGTGGACAGTGGACTAATCTCATTCCCTTTTCTGCACCAATCATATAACTGCAACAAAACACACATAAATACATTATTATTATGTGTATACCTACATATTTTTAATACACAGTAATAAAACTAATTCATCATTTTTACTAAATTACCCTTGTGAAAGCACACCATTTAGAATCAAAGCATTGCTTGAAATGGCTTGAGCTGTGTTTGGTGACCAGATCTGGATAGCCAGGTACTTCGCATTCTTCTTCTTCCTCATCTCCTTTCAAGCTCACAACATACCTCATCTGGTATTCACATAAAACTATTTCGTCATTTAGTATTGCCCTTGTGAAAGACCACCATTCAGAATCAAAGCATTGCTTGAAATGGCTTGAGCTGTGTTTGGTGACCAGATCTGGATATCCAGGTACCTCACAGCCTTCATCTTTCACACCTCCTTTCAACCTCACAACATACCTCATTTGGTATTCACATGAAAATAAAAGTAACCCATTTTTTTTATATAATTCAATTGACTTAAATTTAATATTATTATTGTTTAGTTCTGCTATTTTTAGTTTTCACTTTTAGTGACAGCTGTTTCGGCCTTTAAGGCCATTATCAAACAGTTTGATAATGGTCTTAAACGTCGAAACAGCTGTCACTAAAAATAGCAGAACTAAATTATAATAATATTCAATTAAACTCTATAATTTTTTTAAAGTAGTCTAGTTCCTTTAACGAAGTACAGGGTTGTCATTAGGTGTTGGGCGATGCCTCCTGGTTCCACAATGTGGCGCCCCAGATATACGATTAAAAAAACAGATAAATTTGCCAATGCTCACCGAGAAAACCAGTTAGCAACTTTGTCTCCACAATCCTGGCAGTCCATGGTCTGCCCCCAGATCCCGGCTTTAATTTGGGGGTCAGAGTCCTTGGTCAGGTCGATTTTTAGCAGCTCCATGTTGGGTGCCTCCAGGACAAGATGGTGTCCGTCGACCTTGGGCTTCACGAGCACCAGCTTGGGGTGCATCCTGGCAGTCGTGCATCCCCCAACCTCGGTCACGACCATGAAGCATCTGATCAAAAATGTAGATGAAAACCGATTATTAGAAACTCAAAGATTAATAAATAATACATGATAAATCATCACATTTTATATTTCTAATAACTTGAACTATTGTTGTTTATGCGATGTTCCAGTGATAATATTTTATCAAGGGAATTACAGAACATAGGAGGAAAAAATTAATGATATTTTAGATTGCACAAATGAATAGACATGATTTGTTTACTAATTTCATAGCAAGATGAACACTTTAAAAAGTCCATGTTTACATAAATGATATTGCGATATATAACAATACCTATCTCGAAGCCAGCCGGATCGGAGACCGAGTTCTGTACATTCCATCATCTCTAGTCTGATGACTCCGCAGGATTTTATAGGAAAGCACATCAAGTCGGCGAGGGTTCCAACTTTGCGCCATTTTTCCGGGATTTTTTCCTTTCTTGAATAAAATTTCCACGCAGCCAGTAATGTTGCAGCGCTTAATACGCCTATTCCCACTGCGATGTTGACGGGAGCTGATGGAAGATAGGAATTAATAAAATAACTTAAAAAATATTTCTAAAACCAAAATATCGGCTATTGTTAATATTTTCCTAGATCCACGTGGTACTGAAAGAGAGAAAACAGTTCACTCCAACAGCGCTCGCCCAGATCCATTGCTTGTATAAAGCATTTTTCAAACTTGTTATTTGACTTCAGAAAATAAAAATTCTAGTGAAATTGAAAAATAGTTTTAATTTAATAAATATAATACATTGTAAAACTTTTTGAATATTAAAATTCAATCAACGTAAACATTTGCTATTCCTTTTTTGCTAAAAACAATACGTAGGCTAGACAAAATTCTGATTCTCAGTAAATCACTGTCGGAAGTGTATACATAAATATGCACCAATACACATAATCCTAGGTATGTGTTATTTGGGTCAACTCTAATTTGACTAATAAAAATATTTATCTTTTTTAAATCATTAACTTTGATATGAATGAAGAGAAATCTGAAACTATAATTAAATATAATAATTAACAACACGGAGAAAAGTATTATTTAAAAAATAATTATATTGAGTGATTGCTGCGCCCTTGAGGTGATTTTTTACAAAAAAGGCACTTTACAAATTATCCAAATATTATTATTGATTATAAAATTACTTTTAACACATATCACTAACAAGAAATTAATAATACGTACAAGGAAATCATTCAAATAGTTTGATTTTCAATGCTTAAAGGTTTTATATATTGATTATTACATTCATTCAAACCATTATGTATACAAAACCTGTTAATTTAGGCGATTAACTATGAATATCCTTATTTTTCTGATTTTAAATCGCAAATTTTAAACAACTACAGTAGTTTGGTCACCTCTAAACTTTTCTCAAATAATTTATATGGCCTTCAGCCAATTTAAATCTATTCAAAAATAATAATTATGACAGTTGTGACAGTCTAAGTTTAGATATTTTACACAAAGTATGCTAAAACCTTTCAATGAAGACATTACTAATAAGTTGCTGACTGCACTCAGGATGATAAGAAACTGTTCAATAACATGAAACAATCAATGTAAATCTGTAAATGACCACTGACAGACAACACTACAAATAACAAGTGCTTAGAACATCATGCTTAATAAAACACTAATGAATGAATGTGTATAACATTTTGCAGCACACAATCATTGTTTTATTTTAAAATAATTGAGGTTATCGTAAAGTTTTTTTGGGGTCTTATAGTTCTGATAAGATAGAAGGGATCAAGAGATAGATGAAAGTAAATATTTGAATTTGGTATCTAAAGCAAAATATTATTATTATTTTAATAACTTATTATTTTTAGAAATGTTACTTTGTCTCGGTGACATGGCGGTCACCGAAATCGTCGATATTATTTCCTATTTTTTCAAAATGAAAATGCCGTAAAATATTGTTGGAGGTGCTTTTTGTCGAAACGTTGCAGTAACAAGGTGAACTTTGATTCTGTTCTTTCACCAGAATTTGTATCGCGACCCCCTTCCCTTGATAAAAAAATATGTAGTGGAACTGGTTAATTTTTTTTCAGAAAAATATAGCCGATGAGCCTTCCCACCGCAGGGAACTTAGATAAATAGCCCGTTCCTCGCCGGTTTCTGGTGACTGGAACCGCAGTGACATTTTATTTCAGATATCAACCATCCCTAATAAAAATAGAAAAAAACCTAGAAAATAAACTCGGTTACAACCTAATATTTTTATTTTCTCTCTATTTCTATTTCAAACTCCTTGAAAGTTATAAAAATTATTTAAATAATTAATATTACAATGAAACACAAGCCTATATGAGCTCAATTTTATGATAAAACATAATATTTTGATTATTAATCGTTCATAGTTAGAATCAAAGAAATATTTATTATTGTGTAATATTATTCAGATTAATTATATTCATATTATTGTATTTATAACATTATTATTTTATACCAAGCATTAGAGGTGTGTTAAGTACTTCATTATAGTGGGTTTTTTTTTAGTCTGGCAATACCAATGGCGGTAAAATAATGTCAAAATACAACTGTCAAAGAGCGTGTTTATGTTTTCATTCGGTTTTTGTTTTTGAGTTTACGTGTGATCCAAATTCGTCGAGTTCGTAAAACGTAGTTGGGTTAAAAGGCATGCCTCGTGTTTTTATTGTTTGATTAAAGAATATTTCCGAAGATGTCGGAGAACGCTTATATTTTGGACAATGGTGCGTACATGGCGAAAGTTGGTTATTCTAACAACAAACCCAAGTTAGTACCAAATTGCATTATGAAAGCAAAGTCTGAGCGCCGGCGTCCTTTTATCGGAGATCAAGTCGAAGAATGTCGGGACGCCTCCGGATTATATTATATACTAGCATTTCAAAAAGGCTTTCTTCTGAATTGGGACACGCAAAAGACAATCTGGGACTACATGTTCAGCAAAGACTGTTGCCCTGTTAATTTCAACGAGACTCCACTTATAGTCACAGAACCTCTGTTCAATTTCGCTTCCATTCAAGAAGGAATGACTGAGATTTTCTTCGAAGAATATGAATGCCAGTCGCTATTACGGATAAACTCCACGGATTTATGTGACTATAATTACCGTAAAACGCACGGAAACCCCATGTGCTCTCTCGTCGTAGACGTAGGCTACAGTTTTACAAACATTGTGCCGTACATTAAAGGAAAAAAACACCGCGAAGGGATCCGCAGAATAGATGTCGGGGGAAAAGTATTAACGAATCACTTGAAAGAAATAATTTCATACCGACAGCTAAACGTAATGGACGAGACCTATGTAATCAACCAAGTGAAAGAAGATACTTGTTTTGTGTCCCAAGATTTCATGAAAGACATGGAGATCGCAAAGCAGAAACCGTCAGAAAACTCAATTGTGCGTGAGTACGTCTTACCGGATTACACGTCGATCCGTCGAGGCTATATTAAAGACGTGAATTCTAAAGATGAATCAGAACAGCAGGCGTTGCGGATGAATAATGAGCGGTTTTCGATTCCCGAGTTGCTGTTCTACCCGTCGGATGTGGGCATCCAGCAGATGGGCATCTCGGAGGCGGTGATGGAGGTGGTGCGGGCGAGTCCCGAGGAGACGCAGCCCCACCTACTGGCCAATATCATTGTGTGCGGGGGCTCCGCTACCTTCCCGGGCTTCAGGGACCGCCTGTTTAAAGACATCCGCTCTATGGCGCCTGAACATCTAGACGTTAAGGTAAATACATATTTATTATTGTAAAGGTATTTTTATTCTTACCTATGTTAATCATAAAATAATTCATAGCTCATAATGGTAAATTAATTAAAATTAATTTCACTATAAAATAGTTAAGTTTCAAACCCATCAGTACTTGTATTTAATTTATTTCAGATTTCTAGTTTATTATTTTATATTGGTTATTGTGAAACTCTTCGACTAACATTTGAGATCAGCTGCCTCTGGTTGGTCTTCATATATAGAAGGGCATTAGTTATTTTTTAAGAAAATGGTTTTTATAGATGTTTAAAATGATTCAGTGTCAGATCCTTGGATTAAATTGAAACCAGGCTAAAATAATTCTGAAGATAACCTCAAATAACATCAGTCGTACAAGAGCATGCACTTGCCACAGATTTAAAGGTTAAAATTGTACCTTATATTGTTGAGGGCGTGCTGTTATTTTCGACTTTGATGACAGCATGACAAGTTTGTTTCTGCGGTATTCCTCACTCAAATTAAATTGTACCAATGCAGGTGACACTTCCCGACGAACCAGTGTCGTATTCGTGGCGCGGCGGTGCAATGCTTTCACGCGACCCCGACTTCTACTGCCAGCGCGTGACGCGCGAGGAGTACGACGAGGAGGGCAAGGCGCTGGCGTACGAGCGCTTCGACATCTAGCGGCGCCCGCGGAGGGAGGGGATGCGACGGGTCCCACCCTCTGAATAACCAGTGTTTTTCTAGAAAATTTGGAATAATTGAATGCCCAGTGATATGCTGCAAGGTTTGGAATAATAAAATCACCAGTGTTATTGTAGAAAGTTTGGAATAATCGAATAGCCAGTGTTATTCTCGAAAGTTTGGATTTGGAATAATCGAGGAAAAGTGGAATGTGAAAGCACTAAAAACTAATCTGTGCTTTATGTTTCTCAGCATGAATAATTAAAATGTGAAATTGTTTGTTGTGTTGTGAGGTTTTGACACCTATATAAATATTAATATTTCAGAAATATCACTGTCATCAATTTAGAGCATATTCATCATCAGAAAAATCTATTTAATTACTAATAAAGTCTTGTGCAAATCTAAAATAATTACTGCAATTGCAGACATGTCAACGAATATCTTAATGTGCATGGTGATGCAAAATCCGTGGCATCGTTTGTTTCGGCTTGCGGAGCATTTATTGCGGCCCCTCTAAATATAACTTCAAATAAATTTCTGTCAAAGCTGTGAAAATTATTCTCAATTTATCAAGAAATAAGCTGAAAACCATACAAGAGCATTGTACCACATTACAGCTTGACAATCTTAACTTTGCAGTCAGCTAGAGATCGTCGATTTCTGATTCCTCGGGAAACCCTCATGGCAAGCGCCCCACTATTGCTAAGGAGCTCATTTATTGTCTCTAAAAAGTTCCGTTGAACTTCTGTTATAATTTTGCATAAGGCTAAAGTGAAAAACCATACAGGACTTATATTTGCAAAAGTAGAAGGAGAAGTCCGTTACATCTCTGCTTCAAAGTCTGATCTGTGGTTACTTTGAAGACTTGAAAAGAGTCAAATGAGAATTGAACATATTTTGGACTTTGAACTTTTAACCCTGGTACTTATCTTAAGAACAGTGATTTCCGACACTTTTTTTAATACAAAAAACCACTGACTAAATATTACTTTACCTAAGTAATATTTAATATTGTTCGTTGTATCGATTGTAAGAAATATTTCTGTAAAAAATGTACCTTTCGTATTATAGTCTTATAAAAAAAATTAATAGCATTAATGTTTTTTGAAAGAGTAACCTTCTTAGTGACATTAAATGTATTTAAATTCTGTATGTAAAAAATAACTTAATAATTATTCATAAAAGTATTATCTGTTGTACAGTGTAACATGAAAATAATAGCCTTGCAATGGTTTTTAGAATCAGATATTTCATTGAAACCATATCCAGTACCCAGTGGCGGCTCGTGACTGATGAGTATTCTAAAGTGGTGAGATTAAAAAAAAAGATACTATTGATGTGGCTAAAAATGTTTTTTTTTTATGTGAAAATTTTCTAGAAATCTGGGGCAGAGAAAAATTCCACCTTATTGAAATAATCCTGAAAATATTCATGCAAAAATTAAATTTAAAAAAAACCTGAAATAGTTTTTGACTACAACATTAATAATGTTGTATTTTTCAATATTAGCATTCTAACATACTCAAAAGTCACGAGCCGCCAGTATGTTTACTTACTATTGGCATTTTTTAATGATTACATTTGACCTCAAATATATTGTGTCATTTAGTATGCTTGTCCATGATTTATCCATTTGTTATTTTAATATCTGCTTTAAAATTAAATATACATTTAATAAACAACTTCTCGAACTAACCACAGATATTAGTAGTTACCTAGAATATTATTACATCAACAAACTTTGAATTTTATCTTGGGGATAAAACTATTTTTATGCAGATAAGACAAATTATTAAAAAAAGTCTTATATAAATTTAAATGTTATAATGAAATAAGGTAAAGTACTTTAAAAAAATTGTTTTTGACAGGTGTATTCTTCAAGAACAGCGTGCAATATAGTTGTGAATGATGAATACTTGAAGCAAGTGGATGAGTTTGTGTATTTAGGAAGTATGTTCTAGAGAGACAGAAAGGCTGATAAGGATATTTAAAGAAGGGTGAATGCAGGAAAATCCATTAATGGAGGACTGAACGCTGTTGGCGCAAATAAAAAATTGTCCGAAGATGCAAAGCTAGCAGTCCACAACGGAGTGCTTATCCTGATGTATGGCTGTGAGGCATGGAACTGGCAGAGGAAGGATGAAAGCCGACTGGTAGAAATAATATCCCTGAGGCGTATGTGCGGTAAAACCACATATAACCGTGTTAAAAATGTGGACATCCGGAAAGAATGCAAGGCATAATGAAAAGAATCAAGAAAGGGACTCTTAGATGGTTTCGGCATGTAGGACGGATGAACAAAGAAAGGAGCGTGAAAATAATATATGATGCGAAAGTGAATGAAAGAAGAAGTCAGGGACACCGAGGAAGACATGGCACGATCAAGTGAATCAAATACTTGAGTCGGGCCATGTGAAGAGTCAGAATAACAGAAAAGTATGTATGAATGTGAACGAAGCAAGGAGTGTGTGCCAAGACAGAGTTGTATTTAGTCCGTCCTCTCTGCCTACCCCTGCGGAGAAAGGCCTTGATGGTTAGTTAGTTTCTATTATTTTTTTCAAGAGCCCTCTGGCGTTCAACTTTGAACATGGGCCTCCCTCAATTTTATCAGGTTATCCAATCTCAGGCAGCTCTCATCCATGCGAAACCTTCAGCCTGATTTATATCTACAGCCCATCTCATCTGTGCGCGACCCCTGCTTCTATTTCCCAACCACGGACGACATCCTATGAATGTGGCTATAACGGTCATCTGTCACATGTCCTGAATAGTTTCATTTGAGGTTGGAGATCGCGATGGTTATTTTGACCACCATAGACCTGCACCTTATTCACTTGTTTGTCTTTCTATCTCGCGAGGAGATACCTAAAATGGGTCTTTTCATGGTTCTTTGTGTCGTGGCCATTTTTTCCACAAAGTTTTTGGTTAGACTCCATGTTTGCTCTACAAACGTTAATACTCGAAGCATGCAATTGTTCAATAAACGCTTCTGGAGGTGTTAGAGTTTGTTCCTGGTTTGCTGAAGGTGGCCCATCCAAAATTTTCTCTCAATTTTGCTGGTCTGATTTTCTTTACCAGGTGTATTACTGGCGGGAATTCATACTGTAGGAAGGAAATGGTAGTTTTAGAGAAAGGTTTAAGATTGGCTGGAAGTTAGAGTATAGGTTGACATACTTATATGTCCAGGCGGCCAGGCGAGGAAGTAACAAATGAATGAACTACCTTGTTATCCATATTTTTTAACATCCACAATAGCGATGCCCCCGACTGCACAAACAACTATGTCTGTAATTTTTTTTTTTTTATATGAATACCGCACAAGAGTCTCAACTGCTGCAAACCGTCTAGAGACAGTGAGACTATGGCATCCCCAAATGGGGTATGTTGTGAGGCTGAAGGTAGTGGGGAGGGGAAGGAGATTGAGAAGAGGAAGGTTGGTAAGTACCTGGTTATTCAGATCTGGTCACCAAACACATTGTCATTTCAAGCAACGTTTCGATTCTGAATGGTGGTCTTTCACCAGGGCGATACTTAGAGTATCTACCACTCTGGAACGTGTCGCAAATATACTTTTTATTATTTTTATATGAATTAAATGTGTTATGACATCAATTAAATACAAGTTATTGGCGCACGCCGGGTTTGAACCTGCGACCTTTGGATTCGTGGTCGAGCGTCCTACCACTCGACCATGGAGGCCATCATATGTAATTTCCTGGTTTGTAGCTGAGTGGATTAATGCGTTGGGCTTCCACCCAAATGTCGTGGGTTCAATTTCTCTGCTAGCTAAGTCCTCAATCATTGCACAAGCAATATTTTCCGTTCATAATGATGGTAGGAGTTTTTCAAATGTTAGGTTATTCGTAACCCGGGAATGTTTGTCTTCCTTTAAAAAATTATAAAAGAAATGTGTTGGATTAATGATTTTATAAGTGTAAATTGAGGATAATAAACAGAAAGGTAAAAAAAAACTTGCATTATTATTCAAGTGACTTCAGTGACGCACAGCATTTTTTGGAGTAAGAATATACAGATGGAGAGAGAGCTAAATAGTTTTACCCAACCTATACAAATTTGCGATAAATCACTTTCTCCGGGTTTTTACGTCGTATACCATGAGAGAGAAAGAGACAAGAAAAGTCTTCACATAATATTCGCAGCACTTCTAAGTGTGTAAAGATGTTCTCCGTCCGCGTTAACTTTACATCATGAGTCGCATAACTTACGTCTACGGATTTTGAGGTTATTTCCTATATTTGTGTTGATTAAAATACTTGCAGTGGTTATACAAATAAATCAAACATGATGGTGATAATATGTGCTATGCGTGAATGTTCAAAAAGACCAAACAAAGATTATAAAACTTCACTTTTCAGCGGTATTTCTTATTTGAATTGTTCCAGAATGAGTTTTTATAACTCATTGGGATTGCTATGTATGTTAGCAAGATATTTAATAATAAAAAAATTAAAAACCTAAAAATCGTTGAGTTATGTTTTGTTATGTCGCATAACAAAACGTAGTGGGCGGAGTCACCGGAGACGCGGGAGTCGGAAACATGCTTACATACCGAATGGTGGTGCTATATTATGTGAGAACTTATTTTGTCTCTTTCTCTCTCGAGGTTTACGTCGTGAAAACCCGGAGAATGTGATGTATCGTAAATTTGTACAGGTTGGGTAAAAATATGTAGCTCTCTCTCCATACATATTCTTGCTCTGAGGTTTAATGTGTTCAAATATGTTTATTAAAATGTCCGAGTTCCATGTGGGCGGTAACTAATAGGTAATAGGCTATCCGACATCCTTTAATATATCTTTCTATCGAGTCAGCATAAAGTCAACTGTCCTGACTACACTGTTTCGCAAAGGTACCTCTCCATGCCCTCCAAGACCGTATCCTTGTCTGCGAGACCCCACGCGGCCAGCCAGGCGCAGTCGTCGAGGTCACCGATTTTATACGAAAGTAACTAGGGATGGTCGATTCCTCTTTTGGGCACAATAGGTTTTTATTTTATTTTATTTGTTTGGGAGACCAACAGTTTACATACCTTCTAGGTAAAATATTATATAGGTAGTATTAATATGACCATTTATAGGTTTCCACTTAAGTGAATCTAATTTTAAAAAAATTAAACGGTTAAAAAGAACAATTTTAAAAGAAATACAAATTTAATAAAAAATAAAAAGCATAAATTAAAAAAAATCATATCAGTGTGTTTAATTAAAGGGTTGAGGAAAAGGAAGGACATGAGGGGGATCGATCTAGATGTAGTAAATATGTATAATGATATGTGAGATTTCAAAGTTTTTGTTTATTTTTTATGTATAAGAAAGTTAAAATTAAAAGATTGGTGGTATTGTGGGATGAGTAGTTATCTGTAGTTATAAAGGCTCGAGAGATCGTCGGTGTTTGGCTAAAAGGTCCTTTTGCCGAGGAACCGGTTCCACAACTGCAGTTCTTTTCGTTTCCCGAAAATCGCTGACAACCCTCCCCCTACGAAAAAAATAATTTGGCAAGAGGAACCGGTTGCAGTTCCAGTTCTTTTCGTTTTCAGAATTTCGCTAGCAACCAATTTTTTTAGCGTTTTTGCAGCATGACAATGCTCGACCCCATGTTGCGAAAGATCAAAACATACTTGGATACGTTGAAATGGAAAGTCCAACCCCACACGCCGTATTCTTCAGACGTTGCTTCCTCTGGCTATCATTTGTTCTGGCTGACCAGCACTTCCGGTCTTATGAAGAAGTAAAAAATTGAATCGATTCGTGGATCGCTTCAAAAGATGACCCGTTTTTGCAACGCGGGATTCAGAAGCTGCCCGAAAGATGTGACAAAGTAGTGGCCAGCGATAGACAATACTTTGAATCATAAATGTATTGTCAGTTTTTTACAATAAAGCCTCGAATTTCGAAAAAACGTCGGAAGCAAAGTTTATTTTATTTTGCAAAAACAGTTTTATACCAATATTTTGCAAAAGCGATAAAAAAACACAAAAATGGTAATCATTATTATACAAAGATAAATGTAAATATAATAAAGTTAAAACTGATTAGCTTGCCTTGTAGCTCATGTTAAAAATATCCACATTTCCTGCGAGGCAGTTAATTAACCTAGTAAGTTTTCCCAGGGCATCACCATCGGTAAGTTAGTTCTGCACCTGGGAAGAAACAGAACCCTGTGTTGGCGGCCTCGCGTGAAAAATCCAGGGAAATATAATCCAATTTCCGCCAGGCTGTCAGGTATTAATAATACACCGTTCAAGAGTTTATGAGCTAAACAACAGTAATGCTATATCCCTCCTCGAATTAAGGCTGTACACATATACTATATATTATTTAATATAAATTAAATGTGTTATGACGGGTTTGAACCCGCGAACTCTGGATTCGTAGTCGAGCATCTTAACACTCGACCACGCAGGCCGTCAGGAATACATACTTTTATACATGGAGTAATGTATGGATGGAGAGTTAATTCTTTTACCCAACCTATACAAACTTGCGATAAATAACTTTCTCCGGGTTTTTACGTCGTACACCATGAGAGAGAAAGAGACAACAAAAATAACACACCGCTTTTGTGTAGTATAAGGATGATCTTGGTCTCCCGCGTCTCCGGGGACTCCGCCCACATGTTTTTAAACTGGACACAACTAGACGGTTTTTTTAGGTTATATGCTATATTTTTGTTGAAAACAATACTGTGAAAAAATGGTTATACGAATAAACAAAAACATATCGAAATGTGCCATAGATAGATGTATAAATACCCTAGTCTTAGACATGCTCAGGTCTGCCGAGTCCGGCAAAAATCATAAAAACTGACTACACTGCCTTGGATAGGCACCACTCTATGTACTCTGTATACAATATAGTGGAAAATATTGAGGTATTTATAAATTTGATTGCACATTAGTTACCTAGCTTTGAAAACTAACACGTGTAATTCCTATAAAACACAGACAATAAAATGTTACAGACGGAAGTTGCTTTTGCTTTTTTTTATTAATGCAGTCACGTAAGCATCTCCCAAAGTCAAATGGACGAATCTATTATCGATGAATATATTTAAATAGACAAAACAATATATTCATGATCTAGCCCGCACATTGTCCATAAAATTTTTCCCACTTTTGTTATTTGAAACTATTCATGTATGGTATAGGGACACGCGAGGAATTCATTATTCTTTGAACAATGGCGGTCATGCACTTCCTATCCATCTGTCTGAATAAAACATCAATAAGCCAGACTCATTATGATCAACACATCGTGAATTTACTATATTGTCTATGGATTCCAAGGATAAACTTTTTTAAATCAAAATGTATCATTTTACTGTTTTGTTCTCTTGCAGAGCTGTTTCGCCTTGCTGGGGCATTATTTATTTAAAAATGTAGTTATCCAACAAATAATTTAAGAGATGAATGATACTGGTACAGTATAAAAGAAATTAGATAAACATAATTATTAATCTAGTAAAACATCTAAATAATATAAAGTGTATTTGCGGCACGTTCCAGAGTGGTAGATACTTTGTATCGCACTTGTGAAAGACCACCATTCAGAATCGAAACGTTGCTTGAGATGGCTTTAGTCGTGTTTGGTGACCAGATCTGAATAGCCAGGTACTTTCCAACCTTCCTCTTCCCCATCTCCTTCCCCTCCCCACTTCCTTCAGCCTCACAACACACCCCAATTGGGAAGCCATAGTACCACTGGCTCTAGACGGTTGGGAGCAGTTGGGACTCTTGTGCGATATTCACAAAAAAAAATAAACAAAAAGAATAGAAGATAATAAAACAGGTGCATGTAGGTATATCTTATACAGAGAATAAAGTAAGGTAAAAAACAAACCAAAAACCTGATAGTAATTATTTACACCACCACTACGAGGCCTGTTCCAAAGAAAAGGCGAATTTTGAATTTTCGCGGGCTGTGTACATTTGATAATCGATTTTTTGTTGTTGTTATTTTATAACACATATGTTAATCATATGTTAGCATTATCAGCCATTTTGGATTAGTGGTTTGTTTTTGACAACTGGAAAGGTTAGTCACGTTTTTGAGTGTTCTTCGTATTTTTACTTTTGAAAAAATGCATCAAAGAATATGTATTAAATTTTGCGTTAAAAATGGAATAAAGTGCTCCAACGCACTTAAAATGTTGACCGTGGCATTCGGCGAGTCTACTTTGTCTCAAAAAAGTGTTTATAAGTGGTACAAGCGCTTTACAGAAGGCCGAGAAGGTGTTAATGACGATGAGAAAAAAAAAATCATGGATTTTATTCTTTGATCCATTTTTTTCAAAAGTAAAAAATCGAAGAACACTCAAAAACGTGACTAACCTTTCCTGTTGTCAAAAACAAACCACTAATCCAAAATGGCTGACAATGCTAACATATGATAAACATATGTGTATCAACATAACAAAATAAAAATTTATAATCGAATGTACACAGCCCGCGAAAATTCAAAATTCACCTTTTCTTTTGAACAGGTCATGTATAATAATTTAAGGTATGGCTAAAGGACTTATATGGATATAATATATATTTTGTTGACTGCAATACTAGTTGTTAATAATATAATATTATAATCTCAGAGCAATAATATACAAGAGAGAGCGCTGCTGGAGTCAGTTTCTATGAGGTTTGCCGGACTCGGCTAGACCTGGACGTGGCTAGGACAAGGGTTAGGGTATTTATACATACATTCATAGCACATGTCGGCATAATGTTTTTGTTTATTCGTATAACCTCGTTTTCACAGTATTGTTATAATCAAAAATATAGCATGTAACCTAATAAACCGTTGAGTTATCTCCATTTATTTCGCGTATCAAAACGTGTGGGCGGAGTCGACGGAGACGCGGGACACGAAGAACATTCCAACGATACTTTAAAGCAGTGTGATGATTTGGGAAATTTTGTTGTCTCTTTCTTTCTCATGGTGTACGACGACAAAACCCGGAGAAAGTGATTTATCGCAAATTTGTTTGGGTTGGGTAAAAATATTAGCTATACCTCATTATATCGTTACTCCATGGTTACGACGGTCGTGGGCGAAATATTTTATGTCAAATGCCCACGTTCAAGTGGGTAAAATTTATTATGGGTAATTAGCACCCACTTTCCTAGCACTTACAAAACAATCTTACCGCATACTTATATATTTATGCGCGAGAGTTGATTACCGAATCTCTCAACTTTAGAGAAAACCTTTCACCACTGTAACAGACATCGGATTATATGCACTAAAAATGAAAATATATAAACTAAAATGCCAATATAGGTATACAATAAATGCAGGAAAATGTCCAAAATGTTCATGTTTAATTTAAAAAGCTAAAAATTATTACAGTATTTCGCATTTTTGATTTCCATGCAGAGGTGCAAAACGAAATTTATAATTTTAAAACTGTCAGTTCGTGGTGGGATTCCATGTTATTTCATTTACTATACTTACTTTACCTCATTTATACAAAAGATGATACCCTGATGTATGCTATTATAATAAGATATTTTATCAATCGACTCGTGTAAATATATCTGCTATAAAATATTATGCATTAAGCAACTGAGACAAGAAAATCAAAGATTAAAAATAATCAACTGTTATAAATAAAGCTGACAACAATAAATATTATATTAAAAAAAAAAACACACATATTCATTCAAATCATCACTATGTAACCCGTCTCTCAGAAGGTAATACAACTACTCGAAGGTACATTTAAATGTAATTGTAAAGCCCCTCCTGTCAGCAATAAAACTAAATATCAAGTCACAATCAAGGGATGTATCTGGCTATTCAGATCTGGTCACCAAACACGGCTAAAGCCATTTCAAGCAACGTTTGGATTCTAAATGGTGGCTTTTCACCAGGGCGATACTTAGAGTATCTGCCACTCTGGAACGCGCCGCAAATATACCATAGTACTCGTATATTTGCGGCTCGTGTAATAAATTTGTTCTAATTTTCATCTTTCATTTATTTTCTTATTCCTCCTTTTTATTTTATCTTTATTAATATTTACATTTAATATTTTATAATTTATGTACACTACGTCTGTCTCGACATAGGAATATCCCAGTGAGAGAGACATGGACCAAACCCATGTATTTTAAAAAAGAATATTTTAGCAAGAATAAATAAATAAATATAACGCCTATTTAGGCGTATTATAATATGTGTTTCCATGGCCAACAACGGTGCGCACCTAACAGCCTAGCAGAGGAAGGTGCTTCTAGCGGGAAAGGAGGAATTTGCCCGCTGACACTTCGGTTTACCTTTCGCGACGGAAAACACCTCTTTGTTTTGTGATTACTTACGTCAGCGTGGTTTTAATTCGTAAATAAACGTGATCTACCTAACCTTAAATACTATCATTTGACAATTACCTACTACGTTTATTCATTATTGTTCCTTAGTTCTACAAAATAATATTTTTATATTAATTAAATGTTTAATAACACAACCATGTTGATTTTATAAAATCTGTACATTAAACCAGGCAGTATTTTGAATGTGAACAAAATACCCTGAACAATAATTAGGGTGATATTTTTTATCTCTCAGGTCTTAGTCACATTATGCAGAGTGACAATAACCCAATTGATAATGCAGGGAGAGATGGAAGACGTGGTCGAGGAAGACGCCGTACCTCATGTTTTAGAAAGCTACGTGACTGGTTCGAGTGCAGTTCTAGCCCGCAGGATGAAGATTGTCCTGATAGATATCCAACCTCCGATTAGAGAAGACACCAGGAGAATTCCGAATGATGTTCTTTGTGGTTAGAACAATATAATGTATTATTATTATTTATGGAGATGTTTTAATCACAATAAATTATTTAAATTTATTCCTGTGTAATAATATTCTAAGAAATAATATTCTTTATGTTTATGTAAAGTTATTCCGAAAAGGACTCGGGTACCAATTTTGAAGCTTTATTTAATTTTTGTATACAATAGATTATTCTTGCTTCTACCTTGGAGTAAGAACATTATGGAGAGTGAGTTAAAAAAATTTACCCAACCTATACAAATTTGTGATAAATCACTTTCTCCGGGTTTTTACGTCGTACACCGTGAGAGAGAAAGAGACAACAAAAAATCGCAAAATATGACGCCGCTTTTAGGTTGTAAGGATGTTTTCCGTCTCCCGCGTCTCCGGCGACTCCGCCCACTACGTTTTGTTATGCCACATAACAGGATAGAACTCAACGGTTTCTTAGGTTTTATTCTCCATTTTTGTTTATAGCAATACTGTGTAAAAGTGGTTTTACAAATAAACAAAAACATTATGTCGAAATGTGCTATGAATGGATGTATAAATACCCTTAGCCCTAGTCCTAGCCACGCCCAGGTCTAGCCGAGTCCGGCAAAATTCATCAAAACTGACTAAGGTTTCTATGTATATTAATACTCTAAGGCTTCTACCTACTTCAACTTGACAATCAACGCTTCTCAATGTGTTATTTATTTGAAAGATCACTTCCTGCCAAATGTCCTCACATGTGCAACCGATTCCAACCAAACCGGTATTTTGCGTAAAACGAGAGTTGCGAATATTTAGTTCTGGGAAGTTATGGGTTCGATTGCCGTCCACGAATAATATTGTTTCATTTATTATTATATAATGGCGCTGTACGCGTAAAAAAAGCGGTGTTATTCGGTACAATTAGTTCCTTTGTAATCCACCGCCTGGAGCGAACTGCTCAAATTGCGCATTTGAAAATAAATAAATATACATAGTGAATACCGCACAAGAATTCCGAACTGTTGCCAACCGTCTGGAGCCAGTGTCACTATGGCATCCCTAATCGGGATATGTTGTGAGGCTGAAGGTAGCGGTTACGGGAAGGAGATGAGAAAGAGGACGGTTGGGAAATACCTGGATATTCAGATCTGGTCACCAAACACGGCTAAAGCCATTTAAAGCAATGTTTAGATTCTGACTGTTGGTCTTTCACCAGGGCGATACTTAGTATCTACCCCTCTAGAACGTGCCGCAAACGTACTGAATATTATTTAACATGAATTAAATGTGAAATGTTAATCAAATAAAATGTATTTGCGCAGGCTGGGATTTGAACCCGCGACCTCTGGATTCGCAGTCGAGCGCCTTAACCACTCGACCACGGAGACCGCTGCCTGCACAGGACCAAACCACATATATGTAGTTGTTTTTACCTTGACTTTACATGATTATATGTATCCATGTAACATGCAACAATAATAACATTACTTGATCATACCCATATTTCCTCCGTATTATAATTATAATGGCGTGATTTATTTAATAGTTTATGGGTAATAATTAATTATTGATTGCTAACTACTGTGAAACACCTACTTAGACGTGCACACTTCAATTTTCAATCTATCTTTATCTCTTATACAATTATTTTTCTGTATTAACCTAGGCAGTCATTCCCTAAGATTTATTTAAGGGGTCCACGTAATGTTTGAGACGTAAATTTTCCATCTAGACAGGCTGTCACCAAACGTTGGCTTCCACAAATCCTATGTAGGTACTTTCGTAATACTATACATTAATTCTGATTTGACGAGAAACTGGTTCTTCCTCAGTTTTACCCACCTTGTACTTTTCAATTTTAAATCTTTACCGACTAGTGCTTTTTTTTCGGAGGGTAAATTTTGTTGATTTGCTACTTTTTGGGAGGATATTTTGTCGATTTGTATTAACCTTTACTGGTAGTTCTCAACGCTAAAAAATCAATATTAGAAACATTATGCATAAATCGTCTACAAAAAAGTTTATGAACCTCTGACACCCTAAAACATTATAAATGTACCTTATGCACAACCTCTATACTCCCAAACAATATCTATAAAATGTTACCTCCACGTAATAACTTTATTCTAATAGTTATTTAATTTCATCTTTCTCTTATTTTCCCTTTTATTTATTATTACTTTTTATCATTGTGCACAACCTAAACAATATCTATAAAATGCAACCTCCATGTAACAACTTTGTTCTAATTTTCATTTAATTTCATCTTTCATTTCTTTTCTTCTTTCTCCTTTTTTATTTATTTTTATTTTATCTTTATTAATATTTACATTTAATATTTTATAATTTATGTACACTACGACTTTCTCGACACAGGACTATCCTAGTGAGACAGACATGGACCAAACTTATGTATTTTTTAAATATTTTATGAAGAATAAATAAATAAATAATAAATGAACCATTCCACACTGTTTTAAAATTTTATTCGGAAATTGAGGTGGGGTCAAGGTGTGTTATACCTCTAATTCAGGTAGTACAAAATAACAGAAAAGATAATGCATCTTTGTCTGATTTTGCACCCCTTTGGCATTTTACATTTTCTGTACAGATTGGGAACCATTACCCATGAGACATCCACCGTCCACTCGGTTGAATAGTATAGTTATATGATCTAAGGATCAGGTCATACTCGTACACAATCTATTGCGGTTACATACTAATACACGTGCTTGTGTGGGTGTGGACAGTTCCCAGTACCTACCTATGAATCTATGAATACTAGCGTTGGGAAAAACTTCAATGTTTTGTGAATGCTTCACGAATTGCTAGTTCTTTTAAATGAAATCTTCGCAGTGAACACTTCAATTGAAGTCGAACTCGCAAAAAATAGATTTGAATTTATCCGGTAATTTATTCTTTTTAGAACCGGTTCCTCGCCGAAAAAAAAACGTCCTAGTCGGTAGGGATTTGAAAGTGAAAATAACTGGAACTGGTTCCTCGCCAAAAAAGACACATACTATTCGGTAGAGCTTTGAATGTTTAACTTCACAACTGAACTACTGCAAATTGAAGTGAGTTCCTTTTAATCTAACTTCCATTGAAGTATTTGTTCAACGAAACGAATGAGCGCTAAAATGAATGGTCAAAACTAGCGTTGTGACCGCTTTGAAAGAACTACTTCTTTTGGCAACAGTTCCTACTTCATTCATCGTTCATTCAACAAATACTTCAATTGAAGTTGGTAGTTCATTTTAGCGTTTATTCATTTCAGTAACTCCATTTCATTGAATAAAAATACTTCAATTGAAGTTGGTAGTTCATTTTAGAGTTCATTCATTTCATTCACTTCATTTCATTGAACAAATACTTCAATGGAAGTTAGATTACAAAGAACTACTTCAATTTGCAGCAGTACAGTTGTGAAGGTGAACTTCAAAGCCTATAAAGAAGTACTTCATTACAAGTACTTCAACTGAAGTACGACTTCAAAGTACTTCGTGATTTTTATTTTGGCGAGGAACCGGTTCCATTTATTTTCAATTCAGCGAGGAACCGGCTCCAAAAAGAACTGAACAAATAACCGGAAAAATTCAAATATCTTTTTTGCGAGTTCGACTTCAAATAAAGTGTTCACTGTGAAGGGTTCATTTTAAAGAACTAGCAATTCGTGAAGCATTCACAAAACATTGAAGTTTTTCCCAACGCTAATTAATACAGCCAGTACCTACATTGATTTCGTTAAGTCGGCGGTCCACACCACATCACTACTGCCTGTGGTATGTACATACATTGTTATTTGATTCATTGCAAATGGAAGTGGTCTGGTACATTGGCAGATTGGTACATTTATTTGAGCGGTCTGTCTAGTCATTCGTTCGGCCGCGACAAGCGCCGGTGAAGTTAATTCGCGTTGGAAGCGTCCAGTTTCCACAATGTTTACACCGACAGCGTCGTACGCAAGAACTGTCGTACAACTACGAGGACACCAAGAAGTAAAGTCTGTGCTAGTTAATGGCCGAGCGATGCAACATTCGCTCCATTAATAAGTTTGTTATCCTTCGCTTACCGGTGTCAAATCAATCAGAACGTGTTGACATATTTTGTGCATAGATAAAACGCTTCGTATTTTAAATATTTCGTGCCATTATTTGCCGATAAAATCAGTGAAACCGAATTCAAATTCAAACCCTTTCTTGTATTGTACAACAAAAACGCTATAACTTTGTACAAAGGGTAGCTTATTTATAGGTTTGCCCCATTTATAGATAACATACATGAGATAACACACATTGAACATTATCGGAGAAAATAATACCTTGTGTCTGTGACAAAATTGATAAAGATTCGTTCGGTGTAGTAAAATTTGTTTAGTACGTAATTAGGTTTCATTCCGTGTATGGTATTTTAATATTCCTTAAATTAATAATCGACAACAATAAAAAAATGTCTAATTTAAATTTAACAGCCATTAATAATAATTTTAAAAGCACGTGTTTCTAAATTTATAAGTTTTTTTCCTGGAATGCTATTATAAACTTATTATATTATTCAGTTTTTATCTGTGACCAAGATATTTTGTGTTGTGCAAATAAAAGTGCTAATAATCGGATTGTATAGTTTGGTGAATTTTGTGTTAGTTTAAATCATAATATACACGTCTTCGAGTGATGTTACAACTATTGTTTACAATTTAAGGTAGTTTAATAGTTTATCTGTGATAATTCAGCTAATGAATTTAATATAATTATAATATACCTGTGATAAAATACAGTTTACTGGCGGAAAGAACACCAATAATAAAGGTAAAAATTAACTATGCATTATTTCCATTGTGAGTACCTACGTACTTTCATATGTGAACTTTTCAAATTTGGAACTGATGTCAATTGAAATTTAAAATTAAAAAATAACCTTTTCAAGTACCTACGTATAATGTATTTCAGCAGACATGGGTAAAACAAATTACCTATCCCTCCGTATATTGTTACTTCAAGGTAACAACTAACTAACTAACCATCACGACGTTTCACCGCCGGGGTAGACAGAGAGGACGGACCGCATACAACTCTGTCTTGGCACACACTCCTTGCTTCATTCGCATTCATACATACTCTTCTGTTATTCTGACTCTTCAAATGGCCCGACTCAAGTATTTGATTCGCTTTTTTTAATTTTTTTATATGAATACCGCATAAGAGTCTCAACTGCTCCCAACCGTCTAGAGCCAGTGAGTCTATGGCATCCCCAAATAGGGAATGTTGTGAGACAAGGTAGTGGGGAGGGGAAGGAGATTGGGAAGAGGAAGGTTGTGAAGTAGAGCTGGCTTTTCAGATCTGGTCACCAAAAACGGCCAAAGCCATTTCAAGCAACGTTTCGATTCTGAATGGTGGTCTTTCACCAGGGCGATACTTGGAGTATCTACCACTCTGGAATGTGCCGCAAATATACTTTTTTTTTAAAAATTATTTTTATATTAATTAAATAAAAGTTATTGGCGCACTCCGGGTTTGAACCCGCGACCTTTGGATTCGAGCGTCTTATCACTCGACCATGGAGGCCGTCGTGACCGTGACATGTTTTCCTCAAGCGTCCACGACTTCGTCCATTTACTTTCTCGTCATATATTCTTTACACACTCCTTTCTTCGTCGTCGCTTCGTCCATTCGCTCTACATAGCCAAACCATCTAAGCGTCCCTTTCTTGATCCTATTCATTACGCTTAAAAATATTATTATATTTGCGGAAAAAGGCGTTTAGATTGATAGCCGATGTAAGGAATTGTGTTCAATAAACAATAATATTAGTTACTTCCCGGCTTCGCCCGAGTCACAACAATATTCATTCGAAATATTTTTTCTTTGAAAGTTTATTTTACAATTGTTTATAATAATTGAAAAATATTAAACAAACAATATGCGTCATGTCTCGTTATTTTTAGTAAATTTTATATTTCAAAACTAAAAAAGACGTTGTGATCTGGAAATCATCGCGCCGACCCGGGCGGAAAGCTGTGCAAATTTCATGACGCCAGAGCTCACAGCCAGAGTGGTAGATACTCCGAGGGTCGCCTTGGTGAAAGACCACCATTCAGAATCGAAACGTTGCTTGACATGGTATTAGCCGTGTTTTGTGACCAAATCTGAATAGCCAGGTAAGTTCCAACCTTCCTCTTACCCATCTCCTTTCATTCCCACTACCTTCAGCGTCACAACATACTCCGATTGGCGGATTAAGGATGCCATAGAGTAATAATGTATGGAGAGAGAGCTAATTCTTTTTACCCAACCTATACAAACTTGCGATAAATCACTTTCTCCGGGTTTTTACGTCGTACACCATGAGAGAGAAAGAGACAACAAAAATAACACACCGCTTTTATGTACTGTAAGGATGATCTTGGTCTCCCGCGTTTCCGGGTACTCCGCCCACATGTTTTCTTATGCGACTAAACTCGACACAACTAAACGGTTTTTTTAGGTTATATGCTGTATTTTTGTTGATAACAATACTGTGAAAAAGTGATTATACGAATAAACAAATACATTATGTCGACATGTGCTATGAATGGATTTATAAATACTGTAGCTCTAGTCCTAGCCACGCCCAGGTCTGCCGAGTCCCGGCAAAAATCACCAAAAACTGACAACACTGCCTTGGATAGGTACCTCTCAGACAGTTGGGAGCAGTTCGGACCTTGTGCGAAAATCACCATTAAAAAAAATCTAGAGTTTTACTGCCTGATACAATCAGACTTATGCATTGTAAATATTGAATAAACGAGGATTCTTCCAAATCGGAATTGAAAAGTGCCTAAAATGGCTAAAACTATGCAAACTGACCAGATTTGACTAGCCAAGTTCTCCCTCGAACTTAAGTCAATCATTTCTCCTTTCTGTCCCTATTCCTTACACCTTAAAACAATCCCCAATATTGGAGTTCGGGGCATCCCGGCCCTAAGCCAAATGGCGCCTGGCGCAGGTTACATTTTTGGCGCCCTTTGTCAAAAACTTAACCTAATTTTCGGAAGAGTTTTTTTTAAGTCTACTAACATACCTTAATATGGTCCTTCAAACTTAACTACCAGTGTTTTTTTTTGTATTTTTTAAAGTTCGTTTTTATATTTAATATTAATATTTGGATAATTTGTATAGCGCCGTTTTTGTGAAAAATCACCTCAAATTCATTCTCAAAGTTTGAATTTTTTAAACGCCGCCAAAACGGCAGTAACTCAGAGGTAGGAAGCGGGAGGTGCGTGACGTCATCCGTATCATCAGAAGGGCAATTTGTTTGTTTTTTTTTTAAATATTCAACAAGGAATTCTAATTAATTTTTTTATAAATTAATTTTAACCGTTTAATTTAATTAACTGAATTTTTTAAATATCAAAATTTCATACGAAAAGTGATTTTTACCGTTGATTTTTTCGTATATCCCGCTAAAAACAACGCATTACTCGGTATTTATCTGACATCTCAAACTGTCGTTATCCAGCTCAGTCTATTCGCTATTTTCCACGTTGGGCCATGAGTATTATAATACAAAATGCATCACTTTTATTCAAAATGACATCACTATTAACCACTCGTTTTTGGCAGGTTCCCCTCTGAAAATAACTTAATTTATCGTCGCTGGAAAGACAAAAGGGCTTAAGCGATACTTTGGTAAAAAACTAGTTGAATACGCAGTTTTGATAATTTTGTTTTTCTGCATCGAATGCTCTGACTCTTGTTTGATTCTGAAGACTTTTGTGGCGCTTCAGCCATCTTAAATATATTTACCATTTAGGAAAAGGCTTGACCAAGCGACACAAATTTAGGGCTTATTAAGCTTTTGTCGCTTCAGGTAACTCAGTGAGAGCATTGCGTTACATAAGTTAACTTATTTTTCAAAATCCAACGAGGTACTGAAGACTTATGAATTTTATTGTAAAACAAAAAAAACCTTAAAGTGCTATGGTGTAAACTTCCCAAAATGCGCTACAGACTTTTTGCCTTTCCGACAGCGATTTACTAACAGATCTAAAAAATCACAAAATGATTTTGTTCTGTTAAATTTGCAGAGTAATATTATGGTTAGTTTATTTTAAAAAAAAAATCAGCGCCTTCTAAATTCGCCGCCGGCAGCGGCCTGCTCCAATTGCGCCTGAATAGGACTGACGATATTGTTTAAAAAAATGTTTTTTCTCTTTCCTGCTGCGATTCAATTTCTATTCAGGGTGTTTTTTAGTATTCTGTTTTATAACGGTTTCGTATTTTGTATTGTTTTTGTTTGGTCGGGTATGTCGCCCCCCGTCGTGGGTTCAACTCCCGCTAGAGTTAAATAATGGATGTATTTGTGAACCTAAACGACATTTTTACACGGCCAGGTACTTATATGGCTTCGCGAACATCGCGAAAGAAGCCTCACAAAGTAGCGGATTTTAAGCCATGATCTTAATAAAATAAAATGTAAATAAAATAAAAGTAAAATAAAATGATAGAACCTACCTCAGAGCAAGAACATTTAAGGAGGTTTAGCTAATATTTTTACCCAACCTATACAAATTTGCGATAAATCACTTTCTCCGTGTTTTTACGTCGTATGCCATGAGAGAGAAAGAGACAAGAAAAGTCGTCACATAATATCGCAGCACTACTAAGTGTGTAAGATTGTGACTTTTTTGTGCCGAGTTTGAAACTGTTAGATATTTTTGCCATAAACAATCATTAATTAAAAGTAATATATACTATATTTGCGGGAAGTTCCAGAGTGGTAGATACTCTACATATCGCCCTGGTGAAAGACCACCATTCAGAATGGAAACGTTGCTTGAAATGGCTTCACTTATATTTTTAAATCTTGTAACAAATTAATCAGCTGCCACTGGTTGAGAGTTTGGTATATTATTATGATCTTGGAGTGAAAATATATATGGAGAGAGAGCTAATTCTTTTTACCCAACCTATACAAATTTAGGATAAATCACTTTCTCCGGGTTTTTACGTCGTACGCCATGAGAAAGAAAGAGACAGCAAAATTTCCCAAATTATCACACCGCTTTAAATTATTGTAACGATATTGTTTGTGTCTCGCGTCTCCGTTGACTCCGCCCACACGTTTTGATATGCGACATAAATGGACATAACTCAACAGTTTTTTAGGTTATATGCTTAGAGTATACTAGAGGTAGCCCAAGCCAAGGGCAGTGAAGTCATGATTTTAACATAAAATGGGCGTGGCTAAGACTAAGGCTACGGTATTTATACATCCATTCGGTTCGACATAATGTTTTTGTGTATTCGTATAGCCACTTTTTCACAGTATTTTTATCAACAAAAATATAGCATCTAACCTAAAAAACCGTTTAGTTGTGTCAAGTTTAGTGGCAAAATAAAAAATGTGGGCGGAGTCCCGCCGTTAACCAGCGAAGATAGCCAGCTTAAGATCATTGCGACAGTATATAGAAGCTTTCCAAGAAATTTGTTATCTCTTTCTCTCTCATGGTGTACGATGTAAAAACTCGGAAAAAGTGTGTTATTACAATTTCGGATGGGTTGGGTAAAACAAATTAGCTATCCCTCCATATATTGTTACTTCAAGGTTATATGCTATATTTTTGTTTATGGCAATACTGTGAAAAAGTTGTTATACGAATAAACTAAAACATGAATGTGAATAAATATGAATGGATGTATAAATTCCCTAGCCCTAATCCTAGGCTCCTAGCCACGCCCAGGTCTAGCCGAGTCCGGCAAAACTCGTCCAAACTGACTACAGATTATGATCATCTAGAAGTCAGGGGTTAAAAATCCGACGTAAGCAAAAATACATTTGATTTAATTAATATGTTGTGTTATTTCACATTCAATTAATATAAAATAATATATCCTAGTATATTCGCGGCGCGTTCCGGAGTGCTGGATACTCTAACGATAATATTTGGATAATTTGTGTAGCGCCATTTTTGTGAAAAATCACCTCAAGGGTGCTGTTATCGCCCTGGTGAAAGACCACCATTCAAAATCGAAACTTTGTTTGGAAAGACTTAAGCCGTTTTTGGTGACCAGATCTGAATAACCAGGTACTTCCCAACCTTCCCGATCTCCTTTCTCTCCCCACTACCTTCAGCTTCTCAACATACCTTCATTGGGGATGCCCTAGTCCCAATTAGTGGCTGCTCGTGACTTTTTAGTGTCCTTGAGTAGTAAGATGTCGAGTGGTAAGACGCTCGACTACGAATCCAGAGGTCGCGGGTTAGAACGCGGCGTGCGCAAATACATTTTATGTGATGAATATTTGTCATAACACATTTAATTCATATAAAATAATATATTGTATATTTGCGGCACGTTCCAGAGTGGTAGATACTCTCAGTGTCGCCCTGGTGAAAGATCACCATTCAGAATTGAAACGTTGCTTATAGCCAGGTACTTCCTAACTTTCCCCTTCCTCATCTCCTTTCCCTCCCCACTACCTTCAGCATCACAACATACCCCAATTGGGGATGCCATAGACTCACTGGCTCTAGACGGTTGGGAGCAGTTGAGATTCTTGTGCGGTATTCAAGTAAAAATAAATATTCATGTTGTAGCCGAAAACATTTTTTTTTTTCAAATTTTCAATTTTTGTATTAAGATTTTTCAGAAATCCGTGCAGGAAACCGCCAAAACTGAAAAAAATCTGAGAATCTTCATATAAAAAAAACATTCTGGGAAAAAAAAATCTGCTACAGATGAATTAAATAATCTAGATACGTTACAAAGACAACGCGCGTGAATGCACTAAACCGAGTCCGCGAGACATACCTGAGAATTACTGCGTTTAGTATCACACAAACATTCGTTCGACAGACAAGCTGTCACCAGATGTCACAAACGCGTCGCTGTAGGCTTCTTTCTGGCAAAAAATGTCTTGAGAGGTGTAAAAATCATTCGGGAGCAAAAAACATATCTCATGGAGTTTCTTTCCATTCATAATTACCCACAAATCACTTATTATTTTAATTTAATAAATACAATTATTCACAAGGTTTTTAGATACTCGAACGGTGTGAGATAGCGAATGCAGAAATAAATAAGTGTGTGGAAGACAACCATGGCTAGTTGGGAGATACCTGATTTTAACAGAATCGTGGGACGTTCATATAGCTATCTCATCCGTACACACGTATTCTTTGAATGGCTATCCTTTTCATACGCGGGTTACGCGTAAAACAAGACGGTACCAGTGGTGCCACACTTTACGTAATATTTGTATGAATATGACGTGTCTTGTATTTTATGTCTATGACTTTAGTACACTAAAAACCCAATGACTCCAGACGGTTTGGGAGCAGCTGGAACTCTTGTGCGGTATTCACTATGAAAAATCATATTATTTAGTCTGGTTTCACAAGTAGTGCCGATGATAACATTAGCATTGATAACCTTGCACATAAAGAAATGTGTAAATATGTCCTTTCACTCGCTGATTGCATAATGATTCCGTGTGTGTGTGACCACCTCACACTCACTACTACCAGCTCACATAGACATGTGCGGCGCTCTGTTGACACTGCTTACCACTGTTACTCTGAGCTTACCACTTACCGCTGTTAGTTATTGTTATTAGTGAACCTGCCAGTGGCGGAACATTGAATCTTAGGCCCCCGGGCAGAAATAACATCGTTCCCCTTTCAGAGCAATAATATAGCAGAAGGGACGCTTGTTTAGTCAGGATTGTTGATTTTTTCCTGACTCGGGCGTGGATAGGGTTTTCATGGACATTCCTTTTTTACATCTATTTATAGCACATGTCGACATAACGTTTTGTTTATTTGTAGAACCACTTTTTCACAGTATTGTTATTAACAAAAATATAGGATATAACCTCAAAAAAGGTTGACTTGAAAAGTCGTTGAGTTGTTTTAAAATGTCTTGTAACATCACGTAAAGGGCCGAGTCGCCGGAGACGCGGAAGACGGAAAATGCTTATATACCGAAAAGTGGTGCTATATTATGTGAGAACTTGTCTTATCTTTTTCTCTCTACGGTTTACGACGTAAAATCCGGAGAAAGTGATTTATCAAAAATTTGTATAGGTTGGGTAAAAATGTTTAGCTTTCCATACTCTCGGAATAGACACATTTTTTTATTTTCTTTATTTAGGAAACAAACAGTCCTATAAGTTTAAGTATAGTTACAATTATACATATTTTCGACCAATCAAGTTCCATCAATAAGTACATTTAGGTTATATTAACAAGTGAAGATTTAGGTATAAGCATAACATGTTAAATTAAGTACAGTAGATAGATAACAGTAGAATTAGTATCATTTAAAGTAACACTTCAGTAAGTTTCATTTTATAGGATTTCAAATTATGGTTGAAAATGTCTACATCTCGCAGGGTATTATGAGTTTTACAGATTCGTCCTATCAACGAGTTTTGTGCGCTTTTAGTCTTAAAGTGAGGTATTTTAAATAGATCGTTTGATCTTAGACATAGACACGGAATTCAACCAACGTCATTGTCGCGACTGCATCTGAATGGCTCAGCTCTCCTCTCAACGAGCGATGGATGCAGATGATGCGGAAACCACCTTTATGTTTAATTTTTATTTAATTCAATTTATTTTTTTATGATTCCTTACGCTTACCATCAGCCTTGCATTATTTCCGGATATCTACATTTTTTACACTGTGATACATGGTTTTACCGCACATACGTCTCAGGGATTTCATTTCCACAGCATTCAGTCTACTTTCATCCTTCCTCTGCCAGTTCCATGCTTCACTGCGATACATCAGGGTTGGTATAAGCACTCTATTGTGGATTGCTAGCTTCGCTTTTGGATTTTTGTTTGTTTGCGCTAACAGCGTTCAGTCCTCCATCAGTGGAATTTCCTGCATTCACCTTCCTTTTAATATCCTCATCAGCCTTTCGTAAACATACTTCCCAATCAAATAACTTAAGCGTACAACATCGGTTCTAGCGCGGAATTGCATGAAGATAAGGGTGAAAAAGAGGCGATTATTCATAAATATGATGAAATTGAACAAACATTAACAAAAATATACATTAGAAGAGCGTAGGAAAGACATGTGTTTAATTTGCATTTTCAAAATTATTAACTGTATAATTGACTCACCTTCTTTGTTGCAACCGCCACCGACAAATCAAATTTATTAGGGAAAATGTTTGCGGATAACTCGGCCCTCGATGATCAAGGTGCTGTCCCGCCGTCAGTTCCTCACTGCGGATTCTTTATGAAAAAGCTGAGGATCCGGCATCGGGATGTACTCCACGTCTTACGAGAGCTACAAGTTAATAAAGCTAGTGGGCCTGACGGAGTACCTGCACTGGTATTGCAGAGGTGTGCTGCAGAAATCGCTCCAATTTTGACAAAGCTTTTTAAAATGTCCCTGAAATATGGATCTGCGCCCTCTGGTTGGAAAAAAGCGGTCATTCATCCTATTCCCAAAAAGAATGACCGCTCAAACCCGGCCAACTACCGCCCCATAGCGATCACATCGATTTTATCCAAGGTGATGGAACGTGTGATCAACGACAAACTGCTCACATACCTCGAGGAGAACAAAATAATTAACGACCGTCAATACGGATTTCGGCGGAACCGGTCCTGCGGTGATCTTCTCGCGTATGTGACGCATGTTTGGGGGCGGTGCTTGGAATGTTTCGGTGAGACCCAAACGGTTGCACTGGACATTTCTAAAGCCTTTGACCGGGTTTGGCACCGAGGACTTGTCAACAAACTGCCATCTTACGGACTTCCCGCATCCTTGTGTACGTGGACTGCCGATTTTTTGAGGGAGAGGTCGATTCAGACGGTTGTTGACGGTATCACCTCTTCCTCTCATTCAATTAATGCTGGCGTCCCCCAAGGATCGGTTCTGTCTCCAACATTGTTTTTGTTGCACATCAACGACCTTTTGTCATGTGCACCAATACATTGTTACGCGGATGACAGTACAGTTCATGATGGTTTTTTGTTTGACAAGCCCCCAAAGGGCACAGAAACAAAAACGGCTCGGAGGGCTTTGAAGCAGAGAATGGACGAGTAACTTGAGAGAACCTCCTCTTGGGGTAAGAAAAATCTCGTCGAATTTAATGTTTCAAAGACCCAATCATGTCTGATTACGACTAAAAGGGATCCAAATGATAATTTAGTCTCCTTCAACGGAAGTAATCTTCCCAACAAACCTTCCATTGAGATGCTAGGTGTAACCTTAAGTGACCAGTTAAGGCAGCGGGGCTCCATCGAAGCCAGAGTAAAGTCAGCCTCTAAGAAGTTGGGCGTGTTGTACAGGGCCCGCAGATACTTCAATAATACACAACTGCTGACCTTGTACAAATCGCAAGTACGCCCCACTGTTGAATTTGGCAGCCACCTCTGGTCTGGAGCCCCTAAATACCTGAAAAAAACCCTTAACTCTGTGCAGAAACGGGCGGCCCGTTTGATAGATTCTCCTACCTTAACAAACGGATTGCAAACTTTGGAGCACAGACGTCAGGTGGGAATGCTGTCTTTGTACTACAGGTATTTCAATGGAAGATGCTCCGAGGAACTTGCGTCATTGATCCCTTCGGCACTGGTGCATAGTCGGGAAACTCGCCAAACGCACGCCCAACATTTGTACACGGTTGACATTCAATACATGAGAACGGGTCGCTTTTACGACTCGTTCTTATGTTCAACAGCTCGGCTATGGAACGATTTGCCGGCCTCTGTGTTTCCTCCCTCCTTCAACACGGGCCTCTTAAAGACCCAAGTTCACTCCTTCCTTTCCTCAAAAAAACCCTCCACACAGCATCCCCAAAGATGACATAGGCCCTGAGGGAAATTGTTTTCCTCAAGGCCTCCTGTGTGGAGTTATTGTAAAAAAAAAAAACTCATCCAGTTCAACATTCCTTGCCGTAGACTCAGAAACAATGAATTGCTGTTCCTCAATCATCACAATACTAAGTATGGGTATTATTCTCCACTGTCCAGAATATCGAGACTGTTAACACAAGCCATGGTCTTGAAATTTTTGGTACCAGTCTAAATGATTTTTGTCATTCTTTACGACTCTACCTAAACTTTGACTTAACTTGGCTTTGATTTGAATGTTCTTTTTTATGTATATTTTGCCCTATTTTTGTCTTTGCTGCAATATAATATTATGTATGTGCTGTTCTTTCTCTGTTACTCTTTTTTTTCCCATTTCGTGTTATGTTTTTTTTGTAATTGGACAACAGTCCGTTAGTTTAGAAATACATAAATAAATTCTATTAATTTTATGTTTTTATTTTGCGTGAGGTGTACAAATAGAAGTCCCGCCACTGAGAGGAGAGCTCACTTATTCTGCGGTAATGGTTATGTACTGGACGTGCAAACGAGTTTCTCCGCTCAGCTCAAGAAAGGAATAAGTTGCAACTAGACCAAGGCATTCAGGAATTCATATTTGGATTTAAGAGATAAATAAACAAACTATCATCGTTCGATTTAATAAATCAATATCAAGGCAGTGACATTACAAACATATAGACACGTCATTGTCTTAGAATACCTACACAAAATGTGGCAAGTAACAAACACAGGCACGTTCCCAGTTAATTCAAACATCGGTCATGTATGACAAAGATAGACATATTCAATTAATGTGTGTATGGACGAAATAGATATAGGACCGTAGTATATTCTAAATCATTGAATAGTGAACGCCGCAAGACGACCTACTGCCCGCAGGTTGTCTTTCTTATACACATGTGTTGCTACGTTCACCATCTCACTCTCTCTAATGGCGCTTAAAATCTTCGGGAAACAGTAGAAATAATCGTTTTATTTAAAATAATTCGCGAATGATGATAAAATGTTATTCCTTGGCTTTTACCAGTGATTGGAGTGCAAAGGAAACCATTTCTCATTTCACACGAGGGAATTTTGGCACTTATTAATGCAATTTCTTTAGAAATAGTATACGACCTCGAGCGACGCGCGACAGTTTAATACTAAATACGCCAAATCCAATGTACACCAACTAGTGTGTCTTTTGCTTGCCACTTTGAGAGCTCTACAGCGTGTCTATTCATTTGTAACGTTACTATTATGGCATTTTCTTATCCCGTTTATTACCCTCAAATCACTCGTTTATCAACTCAATCCTTCAAATAATCTACATTTTATTTTTTCCCAATTTTTGTTTCTCCTTTCTAAATGTTTGTTTTTTCCCCGATAATTTAACAATCAATGTTTTTAAAAAAAAATTGTTTAGTACATTTGAAAAATGGAGCACTTAATACATAAATATTCTAACGCGGAAGTACCTACCACAGATTTATTATATTGTGGAAACGGATTATTTCAAACAATGATAAAGCGCTACCTGCAAAGTACTCCACAAATTCACTAATTAATATTTTATAGTTGGCACGTACATATTATTTTGTCATTCTATTAGCAAATATTATTAGCTAGGTATTTCTGTATTTTTTATTGGTTGCTGAAATTTCCGCCAAGACATCAATTGAATAATAAATTATTATGTTGTCCTCGAAATGATAAGTGGAAGGCAAATAAATCCAGGTAAAATAGTCTTATTTTATTGCTCAATTACCCACAATTTGAACGTTGGTACTTTACCTTGAAATTATAAAAGTCTGTCTAGATACCTAATTTCCTGCCGCCAAGAACTCCGTTATAATCTCTGTTTTTGTTACATACATTGTTTATGAGGTTTTTTATATCAATATATTTTTCCAACTATAATCATAACATTTGGGTACAGTAAGACTCTATAAATTATTAATTGTATTATTGACTCACCTTCTTTGTTGCAACTCATCTAGTTTAACATTCCTTGCCGTAGACTCGGAAACAATGAATTGCTGTTCCTCAATCATCACAATACTAATTATGGGTATCATTCTCCACTGTCCAGAATGTCGAGACTTGTTAACTCAAGCCATGGTTTTGACATTTTTGGTACCAGTCTAAATAATACTTTACGACTCTACCAAAACCTTGACTTAAATGTTCTTTCTAATGTATATTTTTGTCATTGCTTCATTAAAATATTATGTATGTGCTGTTCTTTCTCTGTTGCTCTTTTTTTGACTAGCTTTGTGACCGCTCCGTCAGAACTACTTCTTTTGGCGGCAGTTCCCACTTGCTTCATTGTTCATTGAACAAATACTTCAATTGAAGTTGGTAGTTCCGCTCATATGTTCATTTTAGCGTTGTGACCGCTCCGTGTGAACTACTTCATTTTGCGGCAGTTCGAATTTCATTGCTATTACTTTGAGAAAAAACACCAGGAACCGGTTCAAAAAAGAACTGGATAAATAACCGGTTCCTCGGTGGTCACCGGTAACTGGAACCGCAACACACCCAATTCTGATATCGACCATTTCTAATTTCAAATCTTTGGCGAGTTTGACTTCAATTGAAGTGTTCACTGCGAAGGGTTCATTTTAAAGAGCTAACAGGTCGTGAAGCATTAACATTGAAGTTTTTCCCAACGCTATTTTTTACCATTTCGTGTTAATTTTTTTTTTGTAATTGGGCAATAGTCCTTTAGTGTAAGGTTAGCGTTTGGATGATTTTTTTTGTAAATAAAGGTATGTTTATTTTTGCGTAGTAAATATTTTACCAGGAGAATATCTACGGAGGTTTTAAGTATACTTGTGTTGATTGTTACAAGTTCAACGTTTTGAAGTTTTTTTTAATGTCAGTTCGATTTTCGAATGGGTGGTATTCTCATGGAGTAAGGATATATATGGCGAGAGAGCTAAATATTTTTTACCCAACCTATACAAATTTGTAATAAATCACTTTCTCCGGGTTTTTACGTCGTATACCATGAGAGAGAAAGAGACAAGAAAAGTCTTCACATAGTATTGCAGCACTAAGTATGTAAGGATCTTCTCCGTCCGCGCTAACTTCACATCATCGAGTCGCATAACATCTTACGTCAACGGATTTTGAGTTTATTTCCTATATTTCTGTTGCTTAAAAAACTTGCAGTGGTTATACAAAGAAATCAAACATGATGGTGATATGTGCTATGCGTGAATGTTCAAATAAGACCAAACAAAGATTATAAAACATCACTTTAGAATATTCACATTTTTTATGATATAAAGACATAAAATTAACAAAAAGCTTCCATCATTATTTAGGCAAACCTTCTGTTATTGGTGTTTGTGTAATAATTTGACTTTATACATGTAAATCATTTTAATTGTCTATTTTTATTGTTTTGTTTAATGTATTCAAATATGTTTTTTTTAAATGTCTGAATTCCATGTGGACAGTAACTAAAAGGCTACCCAATGTCCTTTAATATATCTTTGTCTTTTTCTTTTGAGTCAGTATAACGTCAACTGTCCTGACTACACTGTTTCGCAAAGGTACCCCTCTATGTATATTTTTACCCCAAGGTGATTAGTTTTTTTTAATTATTGTGAACATTGGTTTTTTAAATCACAGTGAAATAATATAATTTTGGTGTGTGCTCGTTCTTTATTTGTGGTCAGGCGTATAGCTGCTGAGGTTACAAGTTATCAGCGGTATGCCAGAATTATTTTCCTTGTGTTTTCACCAGAAAACATCACATGGCGACGACGCTGCCGTAATAAAATGATGCGTTTTTAGATAGTGTGATTCACCATTTCTGAAACACGACACATAGCAAATTATGTTTAATTTATTAGACATATGTTAGCATTATCAGCCGTTTTGGATTAGTGGTTTGTTTTTGACAACTGGAAAGGTTAGTCACGTTTTTGTGTGTTCTTCGATTTTTTACTTTTGAGAAAAAATGGATCAAAGAATAAAATCCATGATTTGTTTTTCCACAACTCCAGGACGCTCATCGTCATTAAAATCTTCTCGGCCTTCTGTAAAGCGCTTGTACCACTTATTAACACTTTTTTGAGACAAAGTCGACTCGCCGAATGCCACAGTCAACATTTTAAGTGCGTTGGAGCACTTTATTCCATTTTTAACGCAAAATTTAATACATATTCTTTGATTCATTTTTTCAAAAGTAAAAAATCGAAGAACACACAAAAACGTGACTAACCTTTCCAGTTGTCAAAAACAAACCACTAATCCAAAATGGCTGATAATGCTAACATATGTGTACCAACATAACAACAACAACAAAGATTCGATAATCGAATGTACACAGTCCGCGAAAATTCAAAATTCACCTTTTCTTTTGAACAGGCCTCGTATATCCAGTTATGGCCATCAGAACGATGACTGATTCGAGCAAACACATTGTATCTCCGTTTGCAAATCGAATTATCAATTTAAATTGTTTTGTAATCAACAATAAGGTGTTTTTACGTAAACCGTGCTAAATCGTTGATGACCCAGAATTGTTAATATGACCTATTCGCCCACACTCTGAAATAGGCACTTTGTAAATTGATGAAAATCGCATTGTTTTGTCTTTCAATACCCCAGCAGTGACCAGAGGCCCTAACACGAAACATCGATATAGGTTTTATCGACAATGTCGGTAATTTGGAATCGTTTCCGAGCACGACTGCAGATCGCCAACGAACAAACGACAGTTCACATCGACTAAACATGCTTGATTTAGTCTGGTGACTAAGAGCCTTAGCACAAAACATCGATACAATTTTTATCGACAATATATCTGAACCCTTTTCTCCGATGATTTATGATAACGATCATGATTTTAGATAGTTTTAATTTCTATACATATTATATATTATTTTCTATACATTTTATATATTATTTTCTCCTTGTCATATTAGGTTAGGTAATTTAGTATAAAGCGCACTTGAGGTGAAATATCACAAAACTACGCTATGTAAGTTCACTGTTATTATTATTAATGTCGGTAATTTGGAGTCGTTCTCGAGCCCGACCGCAGATCGCCAACGAACAAAAGACAACTCACATCGACTTAAACGTGCTTAATTTAGTCTGTGTGAACTGTCGTTTGTTCGTTGGCGATCTGCAGTCGGGCTCGGGAACGATTCCAAATCATCGACATTGTCGATAAGATCTATATCGATGTTTCGTGCTAGGGCCCAAGCTTAGAGTATTAATATACATAGAGACCTAGCTATCCAAGACAGTGTAGTCAGTTTTTAAGAATTTTGCCTGATTACTCTGAACAGGCGTGGCTAGGGTTGTCATAGACACGCTTTTTTTTACAAACAAATATAGGACATAACCTCAAAAAGCGTTCGCATAACAAAACGATATCAAAAATACTATTACATGATTTATAGATTCAGAATATCTTACAAAACGAATAGCATAGCGTTTGCTTAAATAATAATGGAAGTTTATAGTTAATATAATCGATAGTTCTAACGCACTGTCAAAAACGAAGCTTAGTGGGCGGAGACGCGGGAGACGTAAAATCACGTATAATCGTAGAACCGTGTAGACGCCGCGTAGACCCCCTGTAGACGCCATGTTAACTATTATCTGGTAGAGGATCTTAAAATCTATCATACAATGAGTTACAGCAAACTTTCTTCGATTTTTTTTTTGGTTTTTTAAATTTCAGCAAGTCGTGTGCTATTCAATAATTGAAATTAGTACATGACGACTTCTATGGTCGAGTGGTAAGACGCTCGACTACGAATACAAAGACCGCAAGTTCACGCTCGGCGTGCGCAAGTTTATTTAATCAATTTGTGTCATAACACATATCGATTCATATAAAATTTTATTTGCGGCACATTCCTGAGTGGTAGATACTCCAAGTATCGCCCTGGGTAAAGGACTACCATTTAGAATCAAAACGTTGCTTGAAATAACTTTAGGCGTGTTTGGTGACCAGATCTGCATAGTCAGATACTTCTTAACCTTCCTCTTCCCATCTCCTTCCCCTCTCTACTACCTTCAGCCTCACAACATACCCCTTTTGGGGATGCCATAGTCTAACTGGCTCTATATGGTTAGGAGCAGTTGGGACTTTTGTACCGTATTCACTAAATATATAGTGATATTTTTTGAAGTATCAATAAATAATAAAATAATATTACTAAAACCTACCTACTAAAAGTAATGAAAAGCCGGTACCTACAATACGTTAAAGATTAATCATTTAATAATCACGAAATTAGAAAGATAAACATTAATCACGAATATACAGTAAGATGTGCACCGTCAACACCTTATCACAATAATTATCGATTTGATCACTCAAATAAATTTAAAAAAAAAAAACATTATGTCACATCATTATATTTCTGATAATATTATACGTTATTTCTGTTATACGGGCAATATTTATACCTCGAACTTGCTTCTGAGTTAATGTTACCTTATCGAAAATATAAAAATAAATATATTTGTTACTTATTTTTTTATTTATTTTCCACCGGTTTTGACACGTCCGTGTCATCAGCCCTCGTTTAAAAAAACATTTTTTTGGAAGCAGGCCATAGCTTCAATAAAGAAAAAATTCTTTTAAACAAACTAATATTAATACATATTTTAAATCTTCCGTCAATTAACGAAATAATAGCACCCTGTAAGCCACCTTTACTGACCATGTTTCCTTATTTTGACTCAAATTTGTACGGGGAATGTAAAACCGACATGGAACGGAGCGCAAGGGGAGGCGAAGACGCTAAGAACGGCGGGCGAGCGTGTTAACTACACTCCCGCGTTCGGCCCCCCTCTGGGAGTCTCGTCGAGAAATAGAAGAAACGACTAGTATTAATTTTGAATAGGAACTGGTAGTGTATCAAAATATAACTAGCCGTTGGAAATTACAGCTAGATGCCATCAACGTCTAACGCTATTAACTAAAATTAGCGCTAACAGTTAGATGTAATTATTAGAAAATATTAGTAGCTACTATATATACCAATATTATTCATAGTAACGCAGTCTCAATACTCACTGATTATGTACCTATTGTTTTAGGTTTAGCGCCAAATCGTAAGAGTGTATACTCCGTGAACGAAACTATGCGTCATTTGGAATGATCTTTTGGCTGTATACCTCCCTACTAGACGTCTTTGTTGATTTTCCTATCCGAAACTGCCGGCGTCAAGCGAATCTACCGGTGGCAAGTAAGATATATCTGTTGCGTCGTAAAATAACACCCTCAACGGCACCAACGACCCAACTGTTTCAACACTTATTATTATTTAAATCAACATCGTCGCGCCAACGTCGGCATTATTTGCAACGGTTGACAACGACAAGTAGATTAAGACATGTCAATTGCCGACAGCGACAACGGCGGTGGTGTTTTTTTTTAATTATCGTCAACGCCCAGTACCAATAGGTACCCCCTGAAGAAATAAGCTAGTAAAAGTGTGTCAGTGTGCCCAAAGTAAGTTCTATTTTTCTTCTTACTTCTAAAATGCTTTATTGAACAGATAATCACTTTCGTTGGCCTGTCTGGTGCCTTGGACTCCTAGGAGTCGAAAGGTCTTATGTAAATAAGCAAATAATGCTTTTTTTTATCAAATGCGAATTCGACGTAGAGGTGAAAAACCTTGTAAATATGAAATAAAAATACTTGTCCGGTTAGTTTTTATTATAATATTTGACACACCCGACAAAGATAGTCCAATCACAGCCATTTGATTAGACACATCTATTATTTATCTTGTGGGATTGTGTTTTTTTCTGATTATATCTGAAGCTATCAAGATGGCAAATAATCTCAGGTGCTGGCAATCAATATTCCATTAGATATAACCACCAAATAATCTATATATCTCTCACAGTGCTCCCATCAGCCAGGAGAAAAGGTAAGCGTCATTGAATATTTGCAGATATTTTTTTTTGCGTAATTACATACAAGTTAAACGATGAGGTGGTTTTATCATTAAACGGCGCCATATGAAGTTAAGCAATTACACAATTTAATAATGTCCTTAGTGAGTACGTTCGTATGAGTGTGAAGTTCTCAAATTTGGAACTGATGTCAATTGAAATTATCTAAAGTCTTTTTAAACAGTTTTTTTTAAAGAATCTTCTCAAATCTCTTCCTACCTAATAAAGTACCCACCTACAATGTATTTTAGCAGACATTATTGTATATTTGAAATGGGCGGATTAAACCTACTAATTTTTTTTCTTGGCAAGTCAAGTCACATTCCGTGATATTTCACCATTTTATAATAATTTTCTCCGTGAGTACGTACGATTTTTAACTTTTAAAAATTGGAACTGTCGATGAAGATTGTCAAATTAAAAAAGAATCTTTTCAAATCCAGATAAGCGATTAAGTAGGTACCTACATGTAATATATTGTTAAAAAAAAATTGAGTGACATTTAACCGTCAGATGTTTAATTTTTGATCGCTGTGTCAGATTACATTCCTAGTCAAGTTACATCCCGTGATTTTTCACGGGTAACCACTAGTTATTCTTTATTTGAAATGGATTGATTAAAGCAACTAACATTTTTTCTTGACAAGTCAAGTTACATCCCGTGATATTTCTCTGCTATCAGCTAGGTATTCTAAATTTGAAATGAGTGGAATAAAGCAACTAACATTTTTTCTTGGGAAGTCAAGTTACATCCCGTGATTTCTCTCTGCTATCAGCTAGGTATTCTAAATTTGAAATGGGTGGAATAAAGCAACTAATATTTTTTCTTGGCAAGTCAACTTACATCTCGTGATATTTCACGGTTAACAAGTAGTTATTCTTTATTTGAAATGGGTATAAAGCAAGGATGGGTGGATGGTTTTCACGGGTAAAAAGTAGTTATTATAATATATCTCTGAATAGGTGTGGCTACATCGTGAAGTGTTTTAAAACATATCAGTTCACTTTTCTCCACTTGTGGGGGTAAAACACGAGCCGATAGAATTGCGCTATGGGCGTGTCCGTGTGCCAAATATGTGAAAATGATAAATTTTCAAATATCTTTTTTTTCATGAACTCTTAATAATTTTCATCGGCCTCTCTGGGGCCCAGGAGTCGAAATGTCTCGTTCAAATTGGCGACACTAGTTTTCTTTCAAATCGGTTATGAATTCTTGAAAGAAAAGTGCTAAAGTTTCCGGCAAATACAGCATATTTGAAAACTGACATTATACGGTAAGTAATTTATTGAAAGATTGTTTTTCAAGCTGTTCAAATAATTTCGACTATACTTCGTTATTTGTTTTGCCAATAGTTTAATCTAATCTTCAATTATTAAAAATAACTTTATTTTCACATTAATAATAATCACCAATTGATATAATCAGCAATCACTGCTCATCAATTAAAATATATTTTTAACAATCACCATTGATTTGGTGATTTGCTAAACTATGTCTTAGTATGACGTCAAAAAATATAAACGTATGTTCTTTATCTTTCCTATATCTTTTTTGGATACAATAGATCTAAGCCGGAGAAAACTTCTCATGAGAAATGGCTCAGCCCTGGAAATACTATGGTCTGACCCTGGAATTAACAATATATGGAGAGAGAGAGTAATTCTTGATAAAGAAAGAGACGGCAAAATTTCTCAAATTATCACACCGCTTTAAAGTATTGTTAGAATGTTCTTCGTGTCCCGCGTCTCCGTTGACTCCGCACACACGTTTTGATATGCGACATAAATGGACTCCATGGTCGAGTGGTAAGACGCTCGACTACGAATCTAAAGGTCGCGGGTTCAAACCCGGCGTGCGCCAATAACTTTTATTTAATTAATATGTCATTTAATTCATATAAAAATAATAACAAGTATATTTGCGGCACGTTACAGAGTGGTAGATACTCTAAGTATCGCACTGGTGAAAGACCACCATTCAGAATCGAAACGTTGCTTGAAATGGCTTTAGCCGTGTATGGTGACCAGATCTGAATAGCCAGGTACTTCCCAACCTTCCTCTTCCCAATCTCCTTACCTTCAGCCTCACAACATACCCTATTTGGGGATGCCATAGTCTCACTGGCTTTAGACGGTTGGAAGCAGTTGAGACTCTTGTGCGGTATTCATATAAAAAAATTTAAAAAAAATAAGTCATATGGTTTTTTAGGTTATATGCTATATTTTTGTTTATAATACTGTGAAAAAGTGGTTGTACGAATAAACAAAAACATTATGTCGACATGGGCGATGAATGGATGTATAAATACTCTAGCCCTAGTCCTAACCACGCAAAACTCATCAAAACTGACTGATAGGTGGGAATGCTGAGTTTCTTCTCTCGGTATTTCAATACTCTGAATGGACTAGCGCCTCAAAGACGCCAAACCTGAACCTAATTTTTGTACATGATTGACTTTAATTTTTCGCATGAAAACTGGGGCCCTCAGCACGAAACATCGATGTAGATTTTATCGACAATGTTGGTAATTTGGAATCGTTCTCGAGCCCGCCTGCAGATCGCCAACGAACAAACGGCAGTTCACGTCGACTAAACATACTTAATGTAGTCGATGTGAACTGTAATTTTTTCATTGGCGATCTGCAGTCGAGAATGATTCCAAATTACCGACATTGTCGATAAAATCAATATCTATGTTTCGTGCTAGGGTCGGTTTTAATAATTAGCCCGACTATGGAATTATTTGCCGGCTTCTGTGTTTCCTCCCTCCTACAACATGAGTCTCTTGAAGACCCAAGTTTACTCCTTCCCTCAAATAGCATCCCCAAAGATAACTCATCATAGTCCCTGAGGAAAATCGTAAGACCTGTGTGGAGTAAAGTAAATAAAGAAAAACAAAATTAAACGTCATCATCGTCTGGCGTCGTGAAATTTGTGCGTAACTTTTTTCGAATGGTGTTTCTTCGTCAGTGCAACTATTTTTAACTCGCGACCAATGTCACCGACAGGTTGAAAAAAAAATTGAAAACTTTTAAAATAAAATTAATTTATCAAAACCGAAAATATTTTATAGTCTTTTTTATTGCCTTTTAATTTTTTTATAGTGAATACCACATAGGAGTCAAACTGCTCCCAACCGTCTGGAGCCAGTGAGACTATAGCATCCCCTCAGAGTAAGAATGTAATGGAGGGATAGCTAATTTGTTTTACCCAACCCATCCGAAATTGTAACAAATCACTGTTTCCGAGTTTTTACATCGTACACCATGAGAGATAAAGAGACAACAAATTTCTTGAAACCGCTTCTATATACTGTCGCAATGATCTTAAGGTGCTGGTTAACGGCGGGACTCCGCCCACATTTTTTATTATGCCACTAAACTTGACACAACTAACGACGGTTTTTTGGGTTAGATGCTATATTTTTGTTGATAAAAATACTGTGAAAAAGTGGCTATACGAATACACAAAAACATTATGTCGATATGTGATATGAACGGATGTATAAATACCGTAGCCTTAGTCTTAGCCACGCCCAGGTGCGCCGAGTCATGTTAAAATCATCAAAAACAAGTCCAAAACTGACTTCACTGCCTTGGCTTGGACTACCTCTAGTATACTCTAAGAGCATCCCCAATTGGGGTATGTTGTGAGGTTAAAGGTAGTGGAAAGGAGATGGGAAATAGGAAGGTTGTAAAAAGTACCTGGCTATTCAGATCTGGTCACCAAACACGGCTAAAGCTATGTCAAGCAACGTTTCGATTCTGCATGGTGGTCTTACTTGGAGTATCTACCACTCTGAATTATTTATGGCATTGATGTATAAATACTTTTGATGGACTTTGGATAACCCTCGAAAAATATTACTTAGTACGAGACACAAATCACAAAACCAATCGTCCTTTGTGGAACCTTGCACAGGTCATTAGTTGCTAGGTTAATAGACGATAAAAATGTTTTTGTGATGTGCAGAAAATAAATAAAAGAAGTCATAACATGTACTTTGTTTATCGAGAAATAAATTCCCAACCAACTATAATTACTCCAATGATTTAACAATTTATTTTTTTAAACTGTTTTATGGCAACCGCATCCAGCATTATCCTTTCATGGGTTTTTGTTTCACGGGTGACTTTTGTCACGGTAACAGTTTCCTCACTGTCGCTGTCTTCCAATCGAGCACGCCAACGGTGAGTGACTGTCACCCGTCACCCTTTCATTCCGGCAATGGAACAGGCGGATGAGTCACCGAACGACATTTTGTCACCCGTGCGCGAGCGCCCATACAAAACTACTCTCTACAGACACGGTGACAGTTTCGTCACTCAAAAGTCGCCGGCCAGTGGAACTAAAAAGTCACCCTAATGTCACGTCGCTGCGTGCGCGGACCTCCATACACTCCGATAGATTTGGAGATGGTGACGAAACTGTTGCCGTGACTAAAGTTACCCGAGCGCGCCAGGCCTAAAACCCCGTTGGTAGCATTTATAATGTACCCGACGTGACAGGGCACACAAGTTAACTGTATAGGTAGCGGTCCCAATCTACGAAGTGCTCCAAGCGGTCGGTCTCGTTGTATGCGAGACGACGGGGTTGACTGCGGGTCTCGGCTTCCAAGTGAAAATGCTGCGGTTCTGGTCCAGAGAGAGGAGTAGTCAGGCAGGCGATGGTCAACGAAAGGCAGGAGTCAAGTTTGAAGGCGATGTCGAAGCGAAGAGAAGTCAAGGTGGGTGGTACTGGCGAAGGATGCTGGTGATCTGCTTTTTCTCCCATTTTCGTGCAATATTTAATTGGCTCGGGAGCGCGCAGCCGGAGTGAGAGAGCTTTGTGTAAAAGAATTATCCGCTCCCTCTTTCCCTCTCTCCCCGGCCGGCTGGCAATTTTGTGGGATAGTTTTAACTACTCTATCCCCTTCTCCTTGCCACCAGTTTTCACCTCAACTTCAAATCGCCTCTCTATCATTTTTATTAACGTCTCAATTACAGTTCCCAATTACAATTGACAAAATAGCTCCCGGTTTTAAGGGCTTGATTCTCAATAACTATCTTATTCTAACATTTACATTTTTAATTTTACAATAATTGTATAGCCGGGAATCGAGTCCTCACAGCGATATACTTTATTCGGTCGTGTGATTGACCCGGCTCCCGTGATAAGGTCAGAAAGATTAATTTTTCCCGCTTGAGTCGGCTCGAGATCCGCGGGGCTGGGCCGTGATTGGTCGGCGCTAGGCACCCCGCCATCGCGGAACTTTCCAGCTTAGTCGGGCGGGGCCCAGCCCGACGGGCTAATCTCTTTGCGTCATTATTACAACAAGCCGGGGGAGAAATATACATACATAATAATTTCCTATGAATAATATGAAAAATAATCTTAAATCTTACTTATCAACTACACATTTTCGTGGCTCTGTACGTCCAACATATATAAGTTAACCTCAGAGCAATAATATACAGGAGGGAGCGCTTCTGTACTATCTGTAGTCAGTATTGATGATTTTCGCCTGACTCGACTAGACCTGGGCGTGGCTAGGAATAGGGCTAGGGTATTTATACATCCATTCATACCACATGTCGACATAATATTTTGTTTGTTTGTATAACCACTTTTTCACAGTATTGTTATAAACAAAAATATAGCATATAACCTAAAAAAACGTCCAGTTTAGTCGCATATCAAAACGTGTGGGCGGAGTCTCCGGAGACGCGGGGGACGGAGAACATTGTTGCATACCTAAAAGCGATGTGATATCTTGCGAATTTTTTGCTGTCTCTTTCTCTCTCATGGTGTACGACCTAAAAACCCGGAGAAAGTGATTTATCCCGAATTTGTATAGGTTGGGTAAAAATAATTAGCTCTCTCTCTCCATATATTGTTAGTCCAAGGAGTCAACCATAATCACTTCGAAACAAAATAATTCCCTGCCTTACTGAATCTTATTTCCTTTCACATACCAACAAGAACTACTTGATCCAATATTCTATTTAGTTGTAACAATAACATCAGGACTGAGTCTTTCAGATACTCACTTATACCCTTAGATGAATTAAATAATGTAGATACGTTACTGAGACAACGCGCGTAACTGCACTTAACTAAGCCAACGTGGCATACCTGAGATTTACTGCGTTTAGTCTCGCACAAACATTCGTTTGACAAACAAGCTGTCACCAGCTGCCACAAACGCATCGCTGTAAGCTCTTTTCTGGGATAAAATGCCTTCCTGTGCTTTTGTGTTAAGTGTAAAAATCATTCGGGAACAAAAAACAAATCTCATGGAGTTTCTTTTCATGCAAAGTACACACAAATCACTTATTATTTCAATTATTACAATTATTCACATACCAAATGGTATAAGTGAGATAGCGAATGCAGAAATACATAAGTGTGTGGAAGACAACCTAGCGACAGTACACGAGTACGTCGCATGCTACTTCGCTCGTAAGTTCGTTAGAGAAGAGAGGGCTTGTAACGCGGAGAATGTAACGCGGGACGTTCATGTAGCTATCTCATTCATACACAACATTATATCCTTTTCATGCGTTATGAGATATCAGAGCGTGCCAAATGTATCGTTCAATTTGTATGAATATGACGTGTCTTGTATTTTATGTCTATGCTTATACCTAGATAGCTTAGAGTAACTTAGAGACCTAACTTTGCGAAATTTTGTCCGCACTTTTTGACCAAGCAATGACCAAAGGGTGTGGCCTAAACTCGAAAATCACTAACAGGGTTGTCACAAATTAAGTAAATTAGGTATTTTGTTGTGAGTAGGTAGTTGTAAATCATTAAAAAGAATGAATGTTGTATATTTTTTGTTTATTCAAATATACATTAATCAATAAGATTATTAAAATCTTATTTATAGATAAAAAATATAAACGAATTAAATTATACAGAACATTTTATAATACATATTATAAAATGAACTTCAGTTCCAAACAAAATACAAACAAAAAGTTAAAAAAAAATGTACTGATAACAGATGTTAAATCATTTTCAACCTTGGAGCAAGAATATATGGAGAGAGATCAATTTTTTTTTACCTATATAAATTTAAGATAAATCACTTTCTCTGCGTTTTGTCTCGACACAAACATTCGTTTGACAAACGAATGCAGTCACCAGCTTTTGTGATATTTCACAAAGTGCGTCATACTTAATTAATTAAGCTTAAATACCTTAACTAACAAGGAGAAAATAATATATAATATGTATACAAAATTAAAACTATCTAAATGGATCGTTATAAAAATCATGCAGGTTCTTCCATGTGCACTTTTGAAGCTAAGGGTATAAAAAATCCAGATGAAATCAAAAAAAAAGAAATCATGGAATTTGATGTTTCCGTTGCACCAATCGTAGATACTCCAAAAATCTTAAAAACATATTAACGTTTTTTGAAACTAATTATTACAACAATCAAATCGTCCACGTTTACAAAAAATCACAAATTATATAATACAGGACCTACGCAAAGTGAAGGTATCCAAATATTATCGTCCATTAGGGCCCAACGGAGATGTTTTGTCGAAGTGATTACTTGGGAAATGGACTGAGCAGATTGTGCTATGTAGGAGTTCAATTTTGCCTTCTCGTAGCACGGATCCATTTTTCTCGCCTTTTTTCGTCTAAAAATAATTAAATATATAATAATATTCCAATTTTGGCATAGCCCTGAATAAGAGATAAACCGGGACGTTCAGAAGCCGTACAAAGACTAATGGTTTTAATGTGACATCTCGTAAATATTTTTTTAAGTTAAACATATTGCGAATCCATTAAAACTCATTTCAAACGGAAGTTTATTATATTGGAACGAATAGTCCAAAGATTAATTACATATTGGTGTAAGTTACTAGTTGTTTTGTAGGTTAGGATGTTAACATTTGAGATCAAACTAAAAAAGACGATTTTTATGGTACATACGTGTGAAAACTGTTTTTTTGGTCCTTTTACAAACAAGCATAGAACATGTGGCCATGATGTTTTGCTAGATATTACACAAAAAATAACTCAAGTTTTTAACTATTTACGTGACAGTCCGTTCGCCTGACAGTGCAAACGTGTCTGGTTTGTGCGGATTAAATAATGAAGACATTTCATTTAGCCCGCCCCAAATCGTGTATATCCAACAATTGTTTGTCTCTTTTTCTCATATGCTTATAGAACCGAGCATAAAGAGCTATATTTTGCGAGTTTGTCAACGATTTGTCACAAATTAGTATGGTCTCTTTATATTGTTACTCTGAGCTAGATAGCATGTAGTTGGTAATACATACGCAGAGGTGACTGATGTATTTAACTGCACGGAATGTAGATACAAGAAGGATATAATATCATATTTCTTCAATCGATATTAATTGAATGTAATCAAACACTATTTTATCACTATTCTTTCTTTTGTATGAGCAAATAATTTTCATTTGTTCACTGTTTAATTCTGTAGAAATGAGATCCCTGAGGCGTATGTGCGTAAAACCATGTATGACCGTGTTAAAAATGTGAATTTCCGGAAAGAATGCAAGGCCGATTTAAGCGTAATAAAAGGAAAACTTAGATGGATTGGGCATGTAGAGCGAATGGACGAAGAAAGGAGTGTGAAAAAGAATATATAACGCGAAAGTGAATGAAAGAAGAAGTCGGGGACGCCCGAGGAAGATATGAGAAGAGAATCAAATACTTGAGTCGGGGCATGTGAATAACAGAAGAGTATGTATGAGGCGATGTATGAGTGTGTGCCAAGACAGAGTTATACGGTGGTCCGTTCTCTCTGCCTACCCATGCAAGGAACGGCCTGATGGTTAGTTAGTCAGTTGTTTCGGGTAAACGACCTCTCCCACGAGAGACTGCGTATTGCAGCACTGAAATGATATTTAATTCGAAACGATAATCCACATTTTGGAATCGGCCTTGATACCGTATATTATTACCATAAATTAATATTTAAATAGCCAATATTATTTGGCAATGACCTGTCTATGACATCCGTACCAACCAGGTATTCGTAGGTAGTACCTACTGCGAGTGTAGATACTTTTAGTATCGCCTGGTGAGAGACCATCATTTAGAATCGTAATTTTGGTTGAAATGGCTTTGGCTGTGTTTAGTGATGGATCTGAATAGATCGCCTCTATACCCTCTTCAACCTCACAACGTTCCCCAAATCGGGGATGCCATAGAGGCACCGGATCCGGACAGTAGCGAACTTTGTGTGGTATTCGCATGAAAAACGCGCCGGGGTCGGATTTCAATTATTGTGCAAATATGATTGAAAAACTATTTGTGTTATTATGAAATGACGACCTCCGCGGTAGAGCAGTAAGGTCCTTGGCTTTGGGCCCAGAGTCACAGGTTCAAATTCCAGCGAGGGAAAAAAAACATTGTTTATTTTGTCTGGGTTTTTTTACGCACAGACTTTGATTTAATTGAAATGTACTAGCTTTGTGACCGCTCCGTGCGAACTACTACAAAGAACTACTTCTTTTTGCGGCAGTTCAAACTTCATCCAACAAATACTTCAATTGAAGTTGGTAGTTCCGCTCGCACGATCGCATAATCTATGCTCATTTGTAGTTTACTTCGAAAACTTCAATTTTACTTCTTTGTTCGTTTGCACGATTGTAGTATCGCACCATCCACAGTTCAATTTTAGTTTACTTCAATTTTAGTTATTCGTTCGTTCGCACGATTGAAGTATCGCACCATACACAGTTCAATTTTAGTTCACTTCGAAAACTTTAATTTTAGTTCTTTGTTCGTTTGCACGATTGTATTATCGCACCATCCACAGTTCAATTTTAGTTTACTTCAATTTTAGTTCTTCGTTCGTTCGCACGATTGAAGTATCGCACCATCCACAGTTCGACGTGTTTTGGTGTGTTTTTATTTGTTCGTGATTTTATACGGGACCATTGTTGTGATATTTTTTGTTGGACTTTGGCGACAGTTGCTTTTAATTTTCTAAACGAACTACAAACTTTGATTTATTTGCTTGTTTTGTCTGGCGTGGGACACTAGTTTTTCCGAGTGTTTTAATCAAAATATAATATTTGATTTATTTTTTGTTTTAATAATAACTGTCCATTTAAAAAAAAAATTATAACAATAATAAAATTATTTATTAATAATAATTGATATACTTTTACATTTTTCTCTTAGATGGCGCTACTATAGTTTGCAAACCTCATACGGCCGCCTCTAACGGGTTTATATAAAGCTTGGGCTGACTTGAAATCAGAATTTCTGTGGTACTTCGATTGAAGGGTTCATTTTAAAGAACTAGCAGTTCCTGAAGCGTTCACAAAACTTTGAAGTTTTGCTTAGCGCTAAAATGTACCTACTACCTCGTGCCAGATAGATACCCTCTCTCATTATCGCCCAGATTACAGATGGAAAACGTTGTTTGAGATGGTTAGAATAGCCATGTTATGTAATTTACAGATATGAATAGTCAGGCTCTTCTCCTATTCCATCTTATTCTCCTCCCTACACCCCCCCTCCCTTTCCGACTGGCTCAAGGCAGCTGGGATTCTTGTGGGGTAGGTGTGTCTATTAGCGATGGGAAAAGCTTCACAGATTTGTGAATGCTTCACGAATTGCTAGTCCTTCAAAATGAACCCTTCACGGTGAACAGTTCAATCGAAGTAACAGATCAATCGCAGAATTCCTCGTCGGGGGGGGGGGGGTTTGCTAGCGATAAATGTACCAAATAATAGTCACGTTTTTTTCTTAATAGTTTTATTCGGGACAGCTCTCCCAACCACATAACCCACTCCTCCATTATTATATAGCAAAAATTATACCGTGTAGAAAACCTACTTCTTTCTTTCTTCTATTGTCTATTACTGGTTTCTTGTCTATTGTTTCTAGATGACAGCTGTCCATATGTTCGAATTGTTGGCGGTATCATGCCTTAAAAGGAATGATGTACAATAAGTATGCATAGCTTTACAGAGAACTTACAAAAAGCAAATGTAGTAATTGCGAAATTTCCAGTTTCTGTAAGAGCGATGTGAACGTTTTTCAGGGTTTGAGGTACAATTTGAATATTTCTTACTGTACACAGTTTGACAGTTTGGTTAGCAATAGGGTGAATATTGCGCAAATGACGATTCATATTACAGGCATTGCCTCCCTTTATGGATATAACTTTAGAACAAAAGTTGCATTTGGCCTGGTAAACCCCAACTTCTTTAAAATAAGCCCATATTTCACTTTTCTTTCTCGTTGAACGGCCAGTTATAACTTTAGATAGAGATTGAAAGGTATAGGTAAAAAAGTTCAACAAAATAATTCGTTCACAATTCAAAGTCACCAAAAAACACTCGTAAAAACTAGTGTCATATGTCAAAACAAGCAAAGAAATCAAAAGCAACTGTCACGTGTACGTGCGAGGGAACAGATAACTAAAAATATACTTCATTGTTTCATTCATTCATTCATACTACGAACTACAATCGAAGTAAAGAAGTAAAAGAACAATTGAATTTTAGATGATGCGATACTTCAATCATTCGAACGAATGAAAGGCTAACATTGAAATTCGAAATAGATGCCATACATCGGGCAAGGGGAACTACCAACTTAACCAACTTCAATTGAAGCATTTGTTCAATGAAAAATGAATGAAGTTGGGACTGCCGCAAAAAGAAGTCGTTCTTTGAAGGAGTTCCTGCGAAACGCTAGTGTCTATTAATTTATTAAGGTTTTTACTGCCTACATGTTACAGATATACCGGGACGTTAAAGACTGTGAAACTGTCCGAAACGTTAGATCAAGAAGGGTAATGTAGCAAAAAAAAAATCATTTCAACCTTAGAGTAACGTAGAGACCTAACATTGCGAAATTTTGTCCGCACATTTTGACCAAGGATTGACCAAGGGAGGTATGACGTATATGCTTCCAGCCAATCGGATGCGAAGAAAACCGTAAAGATAAACATTATTCCGTCTTTATCTGTTCGCGAACAATTTTGCGTTAGTATCATGAGAAAGAAAGAGACCGGGATACTTTTAGAAGCCGTACAAAGGGGGAATTCCCCGTTCTTGAAAATTTTTTTGACATTCTCGTAAATATTTTTAAGTTAAACATATTACGAATCCATTAAAACTCATTTCAAACGGAAGTTTATTAAATTGGAACGAATAGTCCAAAGATTAATTACATATTGGTAAGTTAGTTGTTTTGTGAAAGGTTAGAATGTTAAATATTTGAGATCTAACTAAAAAAGACGATTTTTATGGTACATACGTGTGAAAACTGTTTGTTTTGGTCCTTTTGTACTTCGATTGAAGCAACCAAGTATAGCACATATGGCCATGATGTTTTGCTAGATATCGGACAAAAAATAACTCAAGTTTTTAACTATTTACGCACTTTTGACAGTCCGTTCGCCTGACACTCCAAACGTGAATGAAGTGCGTACAGATCAAATATCGCGGACATAGTATTTAGCCCGCCCCAAATCGTGTATTGGTTTCAACAATTGTTTGTCTCTTTTTCTCATATGCGTATAGAACCGAGCATAAAGAGAGAGCTATATTTTCAGAGTTTGTCAACGATTTGTCACAAATTAGTATGGTCTCTTTATATTGTTACTCTGAGATTTCAACTAACTAGACCAGTTTTCAAAAGTCTGCAAAAAAATATTCATACTACAGTGGGGTGGTTTTTGACTGTGCACCATCTTGACTTGATTAGCTGGCTTCTGTGTTTCCTCCTTCTTACAAAGTGGATCTTTTTTTAAAAATAGTGAATGCCGCTGTCCAAACTACCCCCAGCCGTCTGGAGCCAGTGGGCCTATAGCATCCCCATTGGGATATGTTGTGATACTGAAGGAAGTGGGGAGAGGAATTAGATGGAAAAAATGAAGGTTGGGAAGTGACTAATTATTCAGATCTGGTAACCAAAAACGGCTAAAGCCATTTCAAGCAACGTTTCGATTCTGAATGGTGGTCTTTCACTAGGGCGATACTTAAAGTATCTGCCACTCTGGAACGTGCCGCAAATATACGATTTATTATTTCTACGCGTTATGACACATGTCAATTAAATCAAATTTATTTGCGCACGCCGGGTTTGAACCCACGACCTCTGGATTCATAGTCGAGCGTCTTACCATCCGACCGCGGAGGCCGATCTCTTCAAAATCCAGATTTCCTTTCTTTCCTTAAATAGGCCCTTCTCACATCATCCCCAAAGATGTGATACCTAAGCTACGAGTGAAAAATCTAAGGGCTTCTTTTGTGGAGGTGTTAAAAAAATGTATGAAAATAATATGAATTTTTAATTAATTGTGGTTGTGAATCTGATAGTATTAATACACTAAGCCATCTTCTGTGCATACTTCGTTAGATTGCCGTGTGGGGCGCTAATGTATGCAAAAACAATACTGGTAATCTGATAGTATTAATACACTAAGCCGTCTTCTGTGCGTACTTCGTTAGATTGCCGTGTGGGGCGCTAATGTATGCAAAAACAATACTGGTAATCTGATAGTATTAATACACTAAGCCGTCTTCTGTGCATGCTTCGTTAGATTGCCGTGTGGGGCGCTAATGTATGCAAAAACAATACTGGTAATCTGATAGTTTTAATACACTAAGCCGTCTTCTGTGCATACTTCGTTAGATTGCCGTGTGGGGCGCTAATGTATGCAAAAACAATACTGATAATCTGATAGTTTTAATACACTAAGCCGTCTTCTGTGCATGCTTCGTTAGATTGCCGTGTGGGGCGCTAATGTATGCAAAAACAATACTGGTAATCTGATAGTATTAATACACTAAGCCGTCTTCTGTGCATGCTGCGTTAGATTGCCGTTTGGGGCGCTAATGTATACAAAAACAATACTGGTAATTTTCGCTAGAACGTAAAAAAGTTTGAAGTTTTATTACGATTACGGTACTTCACGATTTACTCCCTATTTCCCTTTCGACGTGTGTATCAAGACTAAACTAATATTTTATAATTGTAGATTTTTTAATTCGTAGATCTGTCTAGGTATTTTTGGCAAGAGCATAATAATAATGTGTACTTGATTTATGTACATATTTATTGATTAATATTAACATAATCGTTAGGAAAATCTATTTGAAAATGTTACCTTTTTAGTACGAGGTTTCTTTATTTTGTACTGTTAACCTTCTCTTGCATTTTCCGTGGATTTAAATATTAATTATGTGACCTTCTTATCTAGAAATAATCTCACTAAAATCCCCCGCAGCCTTTCGAAAACAGCGGCGTGCTACGAGACTCATTTTTGAAATATTATTTGTATTAACTTAAATGGGTTAACCTCTGGAATGCCGGATTCCCGTCGTACTTTGCTGACTGAAATGATGTTTTTGTCAATTGTGCAATCTTCTCAGATAATTTGTTTGCGTATTTGTTAAATTGAATGTTAATGGTAAAAATTGTTTTTTTCTGGAATAGCTACATATGCATGGCCTGTTCAAAAGAAAAGGTGAATTTTGAATTTTCGCGGGCTGTGTACATTCGATTATCGGTTTTTTTTTGTTATGTTGGTACACGTATGTTTATCATATGTTAGCATTATCAGCCATTTTGGATTAGTGGTTTGTTTTTGACAACTGGAAAGGTTAGTCACGTTTTTGTGTGTTCTTCGATTTATTACTTTTGAAAAACATTCTGCACTGCAGAATCTTGGAAGTTGCAGAAGTTGTATATATGGCATTGTTGTAGCAAACCCTCAACTTGTTCCATTGCGCTGTTGGGTACTGTATCCACAGCTCAGATGTATATAGAGCAGTGCAGTACGTCTTAAATAGCAGTTTCCTGACATCGTCACTACAGTGGTAGAACCGCCTTGAGAGTATTCCGACCCGTATATTTATAGCTCTTCTTTGTCGTTTCATATCTTCAATATCACTCAAATCTTCTGTAAGGATATGTCCCAGGTATTTAACCTGTGAGGCCACAAGCAGTTTGTTACCATCTAGCCAGATTGGTGGAATATTTTGTGTTTGAATAATACATTTTTTTAACAACTTAAAACTTTTATTCTCTACGATACATTTTATATTATGTTACGGAGGCCGCTAGTGAATTGATTAGTAACAATACTAATAATTAGTCATGTATAATGATTGCATGGTGAAAATAATTTTTACTTTGCGTTGAATGTAATCAGTAATTATTTTTATTCCATGTATTTTATTGTTTTCCCATCACATACGGTTTCATGATCGTCATTTTGCTAACGGGAACAATAGGCAAAAAAGGTTTCGTGTTATTCGCGTTTGCCTACTTCGTGTACACATCTACCCGAAGGGTATTTTTTATATTTCTCAATTAGTGTCGATAGTAAGGGGTAAAGAATTACAAATTTCCAGGGTTATCGTTATCACCTCAGAGCAAGAAGACTAAGGTTAGGATATTTATACATCCATTCATATCACATATCGAAATAATGTTTTTGTTTATTCATATAAAAAAACGACGTAAAAACCCGGAGAAAGTGATTTATCGCAAGTTTGTATAGGTTGGGTAAAAATAATTAGCTCTCTCTCCCTACATTGTTACTCCAAGTATTTTTCAATCTCAGCACTCTAGCACACTAAAATCACGAGCCGCCCCTTGTTCAGATGTTGTTTAATTATTATAATGTTCTTTGGTGAAGGATATGAAACATGTTGATATTAATTATAATATGTTATTACACATAATTTCATGAAATATCAACCGTATATATCTTTTTGTTGGAAAACAAAGCCGAGTTTGTTGGATAACGTATAACATGTTATGTAATTTAGTGCGAGGACCAATGACGTAAAACAAAATGGCTTATATTTACATAAACAAGCCATTTGCAGTAGATATCTATTTGTAAGAATAATCGTATATTATCTTTTTACATTTGTGGATCGAGATTTGTTTTTAGGAAACGTCTCGCCGAGGGAGCTCGAGTGACACCGCTTCACTCTCGTATCGCACAGTTGTTGCTTGGATTATCATTAGTTGTGCAGTGGCTGCATACCGACTTAGTGTACATAGTGTCATGTGCGCCTGCAGGGGGGGGCAAGGGGGGCACTCGCCCCCCCTGGATTGATTGAAAATAGTCTGAAATTTTTATTTTAAATTTATGTTGTAATATTTTTTGTTATATACACATATATTCTGTTAGTAAAAAAATGTAGCTACAGTATGCCCTTCATGACTACAGTGTCCTGTCCGTTCGTTCACCATACAAATACGCTACAGTAAATTAAAACTACATTCAAACATTAGTAAAAATATTTTGCCCCCCCCTAGAAAATTTTCTGCGGGCGCCCATGCATAGAGTAGTATCTATCCAAGGCAGTGAAGTCAGTTTTTGACTTGTTTTTGATGATTTTAACCAGACTCGGCGCACCTGGGTTTGGCTAAGACTAAGGCTACGGTATTTATACATCCATTCATATCACATATCGACAGATTATTTTTGTTTATTCGTATAGCCACTTTTTCACAGTATTTTTATCAATAAAAATATAACATAAAACCTTAAAAACCGTTTAGTTGTGTCAAGTTTAATGGCATAATAAAAAATGTGGACGGAGTCCCGCGGTGAATCAGGAGCTTAAGATCATTGCGACAGTATATAGAAGCGGTCTATGAAATTTATTGTCTCTTTCTCTCTCATGGTGTAAGATGTAAAAACCTGGAGAAAGTGATTTATCGCAAGTTTGTGTAGGTTGGGTAAAAATAATCAGCTCTTCCTCCATATATTGTTACTTCAAGGTTACCGATATATGTACAGAAATAGAGTAAAACAAAGTTGATTTTTTGCAGTGTAATGTAAACACGTTATTATTTTGGCATTTATTTGTGCAATTTGTTTAGATATTGTAGACCTCAAGCTACGCGTGACAGTTTAAGGCCAGGCGCGCACAGGTGACTTTTGTCACGGTAACAGTTTCGTCACCAATCTATTGGAGTGTATGGAGGTCCGCGCACGCACCGACGTGACATTAGGGTGACTTTTTAGTTCCACTGGCCGGCGACTTTTGGTTGATGAAACTGTCACCGTGTCTGTAGAGAGGTGACAAAATGTCATTGACAGTCCCTCACTGTGTGCGTGCTCGATTGGAAGACAGTGACAGTGACGAAAATGTTACCGTGACAAGTCACCCGTGCGCGCCTGACCTAATACTAAATCCGCTACATCCAAAGTACGGCAATTACCGTATCTTTTGATTGCCACTGTGGGAGCTCTATGACGTGTCTAGAAGTTTGTAATGTCATTGAAAAACGTACGTTCTTCAATTTCTATGGGTATTTGATTGAAAACATTCGACATTCGGATATTTGTTGTCTTTTTCGTTTTCATGCAAGACGAGTGAAAAGGAAAATATTTAAGGAAGAATTCAGCATGATAAACATTTTGTCGACAACTACCGATGGCCCCCCAGGGCCCTAGCATGCAACATCGATAAAGATTTTATCGATACTGTTGGTAATTTGGAATCGTTCCCGAGTCCGACTGCAAATTGCCAACGAACAAACGACAGTTCACATCGACTAAATTAAGCATGCTTAGTGAACTTGAGTTTTTTTTGTTCGTTGGCGATCTGCAGTCGGTCTCACGAACGATTCAAAATTACCGACATTGCTGGTAAAATCTATATCGATGTTTCGTGCTAGTGCCCCTGGGCTTGATTATTTATACTTCAGTGTGTTTAAATATATATGTATATATATATATATATACGTGGCCCGTTCAAAAAAAAAGGTGAATTTTGAATTTTCGCGGGCTGTGTACATTCGATTATCGATTTTTTTTTGTTGTTATGTTGGTACACATATGTTTATCATATGTTAGCATTATCAGCCATTTTGGATTAGTGGTTTGTTTTTGACAACTGGAAAGGTTAGTCACGTTTTTGTGTGTTCTTCGATTTTTTACTTTTGAAATAAATGGATCAAAGAATAAAATCCATGATTTGTTTTTCCACAACTCCAGGACGCTCATCGTCATTAACATCTTCTCGGCCTTCTGTAAAGCGCTTGTACCACTTATAAACACTATTTTGAGACAAAGTAGACTCGCCGAATGCCACAGTCAACATTTTAAGTGCGTTGGAGCACTTTATTCCATTTTTAACGCAAAATTTAATACCTATTCCTTGATCCATTTTTTTTCAAAAGTAAAAATCGAAGAACACACAAAACTTAACTTTCTGAAGCTAAAAAGGACTGTCCGGCAATTATCAATATCGCCTTTTCGTTGAAAGTGAAATGGATTGATGCCTTAATTTATTTTGATTCAAGATGGCTGCTTGCTTATTCCGCGGTGATAACTCTCGAAGAGTTATGGGAACCGAATTCAAATGCCAAACCTATTATTTACCATAAAATTGTGAAACCACTTTTATAAGGTTCGTTCAGGCCCGGTCTTACAACACTCGGAGAATTTATATAGCGCCATTTTTTGTGAAACATTACGTGCTATATCATGTGCTCGTCTGCCTTATCGCTCGTTCACATGCCCAGCAAGTACATAATATAAATTGTAAAATGAAAAAAAAAAAAACACTTTTTTTAATGCGTAGATTTCTTCCGATAGGCGGCGGCACTAGCGAGCGCCTCAGCTCCTTGTATTATATTGCTTTTGCGTAAATAAAACAGTAATACCTCACGTAATTGTATAAAAAATTCAAGCTTTCCAATGCGCAAATTCCTTCAGGGTCGGGTCTTAGATTTATAAAACTCGATACTTGAATCAACACCCAGTTAAAACACAATTTTATTTAAAGAAATGAAAAAATAACTTTGTAAAAGACCACGGATATTATTTTAATTTTTATGACCGACCGGTTTCGCTTGGACTAGCCATCATCAGGGTACAACATTAAACTAAACAAAAAATACAAAGTGTGCGGTTATATATACATACAGAGGGAGAAAAAAATATAAAATAAAATAACAGAACAATGAGAAAACAATAGAATAACATTAAAATTATAACAAAAGAACAGAGAGAAAGAAACAGATAATATTAATTGAAAGGGACAACAATTAATTGGTAATAAAAATATATATATATATATATATATCCGTGGTCTAAAACAAAGTAATTTTTTTATGTCAAACCACAAAGTGATTGCTTTCTACGAAAATATTTTTTTTATTTCATTACGCAAAAGATATTATTGCTTTCAACGGTATTCGAACCAAAGGCTGTCAGATTCGAAGTAAAATGTGCTAACAACTTTTTAAATTGAGTAAGTGCCTACGCTGTAGGTCATTTTAATCACGAAAAATGTTGAAATATAAATACACGGTGATAGAGTGATAGATTACCTAATAAATAAAATACCTAAACTACCTAATTTCACAACCGATTGATTAACGGCCATGAAATAAAAAAGCGGGTTTGTGAATAAACACATTGGCCGGGTTTTAAATGTCATTAAAATGTTTTTCGTAGTAGCAGTGGCCATCATGACTCAATAGTAAATTGGTAGAGTCATGACATTGACCGCGAAGTTCTTGTAGATTAAATAACAACTTGCGGATGACAAATGAATAAATATATTTATTTTTGACGCTCAAAGTAATACTAAGTAGGTACCTACTTATGTTATTGCGGTTATTATGTATACCAACATACCTATTAATATGTATTTTTTGATAAATTCGTTACAAAAACTTTTTTTTGTAAATATAATTCAGGTTAGTCGATTTTTCTGCAAAAACGTACTCTCCGACACCACCTGGCGGCGATTTAATTACAAAATTATCTTAAAAAGAAAGATGGATGCTTCTAGCAGAAATAAAATAAAGGAAATTTGATACTACTTAAGTAATTACCAAAATTAAAATCGTTCGAAGAAAGTGGTCACACCAAGAAAAGCTCTCGAAATTACCCACAACAAAAATAACTGTCTAAATTAGTCACAACAAGAAAAGCTGTCAAAACTAGCCACAAGAAAAGCTGTAGAAATTAACCACAAAAATAAAAGCTGTCAAAACTAGCCCCAAGACAAGCTGTAGAAATTAGCCACAACAAGAAAAACTATCAAAACTAGCCACAATACAAGCTGTAGAAATTAGCTACAGTAAGAAAAGCTGTAGAAATTAACCACAACAAGAAAAGCTGTCCAAACTAGCCACAAGCTCGGAGTAATAATTTAATGGAGGGATAGCTAATTTGTTTTACCCAACCCATCCTAAATAATAATAAATTACTTTCTCCCTGTTTTTACGTCATACACCATGAGAGAAAAAGAGACAACACATTTTTGACGGCTTGAACGTAGGGTAAGGATGTTCTAAGATTATCGTTCCCGCCTCATTCAATACGTCGCTATTTATGTCAAAGTTGTCGGTTTGACGTTAAATTTAAATCTATTGTTTTTGGTTACTATAAGGTTGATTAATACGGTGGAAAAGAGGTTTTGCAAATAAACAAAACATCATGTCTATATGCTCTGTGAATTCATGTAAAAATACATCAAAAATGGTATTAAAAGCATAACTTTTCACAGGTAAGCCCGTAGTGTTTTATATTTTTTGATATCGCGTTTGAATTATCGTATCATTGAGTACATAAATACTATAAACGTCCATTATTATCTAAGCACACGTTATGCTATTCGTTTTGTTAAATGTGTTGACTATATAAATCATTTAATATTGTTTCTGTTGTGGTTTTGTTATGCGAACGCTTTTTGAGGTTATGTCGTATATTTACATTGAAAAACATACAGTGAAAAAGAGAACAAGTTATACAAATAAACCAAGCATTACGTCGACATGTCCTATGAATGCATGTATAAATACATCAAAAATCAGTTAAACACATTACTTTTCACACGTAAATCTGTAGTTTATACAATATTTATGACAGCGCGTTACTATCGTGGTTATCGAATTATCAAGTACCTATATAAGTATATATGTACATTATATTAACTATAAACTTTCACTCTTATTTAAGCAAACGTTATGTTATACGTTTTGTATTTGTAAATCATTTAAATGGTGTTTTTTGGTATCGTTTTTGTTTGTTTGTTTACAAATTATATCAAAATGGCCGGATCCCAGACAGCAGGCGAGAACAATTCGGCTACACAAAAAACAACCGTATTCTTAAATATATATTTGTCTCTTTCTATCTACTTACACGGGCGGGAATATGATAGCAAGTGTCAGAGAGACCCATATCTTGCTTTGACGTTTTTTGTACAATATTTGTATGTTTTTAAGGGCTGTGATAAACGTTTTTTTTTTATTAACTATTTTTTAAGATTCCCAAAAGATGAGAGATAAGGCGACAACTTTGGATTCGTGCAATAGAGCGGGAGATTGGATTCCCAAGTTCCACAGTGCTGTCTGTTTAGAACATTTTCAAATGAAGATTTTAACCGGACAAAAACTTGTTTTTTAATAATTTAAAAATAATAATAATTATTGTTTTAAATAAAATGTAAAAACCTAAAAAAAAAAAAAAAAACTATCTTACTAACCATTTTTATCAATCTCATACTTCCTTGAAAATTATTAATATTTTTTCTATATTTGGGATTAGGCCTTCGGAAAATAATTAAATAATACTACAGAAATCTTAGAGGTAATTAACCACACTTTTTGTATTCATGTAAAATTTACAACTTTGATCACTTACGTAATATTCTCTTGTCTCAAAACATTAATACTTTAAAGATATAAATTTATGGATCTGCAGTAAGTATTTAGTAATTTTCCGATGGGAAACCTGCCAAAAACGAGTGGTTGAACGGTGATGAAATTCTGTATGATATCACCGACATACGATTAAATATGATATTAAAGAAGTTTTTTATGTATTCTATCAAATACTTAATGTAATTTAAAAAAGAGGTAAATAAAAGTTCTGTCATCCAGTTTACAAAACTTCACCATTGGTAAAAGCTATACCTCATGGGTCCACGTGGAAAATAGCGATGATTCAATAATATAATTGTTATGCTTCATGTATTCACTTTTTATTTCAAATTCAAGATCAAGCTAATTAAAATGATTTGTGGCAACCCTAATGTACTAAAACGTTTGTAAAAAAAGGTGTGGCTATGAAATCCCTAGCCGCGCCTTTTTAGAGAAGTCAGTTAAAATTCTTACAATACTGACTTCACTTGCCTTGGCTTAGGCTACCTCTGTATCTCTGTGGCCACAAGACAAGCTGTAGAAATTAGCCACAACAAGAAAAATGTCAAAACTAACCACAAGACAAGCTGTAGAAATTAGCCACAACAAGAAAAGCTGTCAAAACTAGCCACAAGACAAGCTGTAGAAATTAGCCACAACAAGAAAAGCTGTCAAAACTAGCCCCAAGACAAGCTGTAGAAATTAGCCACAGCAAGAAAAGCTGTCGAAAGTAGCCACAAAAAGAAAATCTGTATAATTTAGCCACAAAAACAAAAGCTACCTGAAAAACACGCCAAAAATGCCATGTTTTCGTGATTGTTTTCACACACCTAATTTTTAATTATGTCATTTCAGGTCAGAAATGGGTTCTTTACACAACGTAGCGGCGCTGTGCCTAGCAGTGCTGTGCTGCGCGGCCAGCTCCCTCGCAGACTACAGCATCGGGGTGGGAATAGCCGATATCACAGGGCCCCCTGTTGAAGTTAATTTTGTAAGTTAATCAATTTTTGTTTCTTATATCTCGATCACTTTAAATAGCTTCACCCCGAAATAAACAACAGCGTAAAAACAACCACAACAAAAAGAGCACAAACAAAAGTCTCAAAATTAACAGCCCCAGTAAAACAATTCCAAATAACTCCCACAAAATAACCTCGAAAAAATAACCTCAAAATTAACAGCTCCAAACAACCCCAACAAAACAGTCCCAACGAAACAACAGTTAACAACTCTAAATAGCCCCAACAAAACAGTCACAATAAAAAACTTCCACAAAACAGAACAGTATTTTTTTCTATAAATATATTTTTTACTTTGCAGAGTTCTTTGTATTCTTTAAAATGTTGACATAATAAAATAACATTACGTATTCATTTGACCAATATATAAACATGTATTTTAAATGAATAATGCACAATAGAGAAAATTAAAAAAAAAAAACAACAAATGATAATGTTTTTATTTCGTACTGTTAAGTTTAATTACATCCTAATGATTCTTTGTAATATCTACTTATATTTTTACAACCTGCTTAGTGCACATCCCGATTAGTCAAAAGTAATGTTTTTATTTATTTCCAGATGGGATATGCAAACTTGGAGCAGACGGGACGAGGAATCCATCTGCGGCAGTTTGCCCGGTCCTTCATCATTATGGATGACAGTGAAAACAGAGTGGCCTTCGTGTCCACCGACACAGGCATGATGAGCACGGGCCTGAGGAAAGAGGTAAAAGTCACTTCTTGATTGATGTGTCATGATTAATAAAAATGATTCACTGATTCTTTGGGCATTGATTTGTTGATTCGTGATTATTTCTAAAGCAATCCGTGTGTCCTAACTACGCCGGCATTTTCTGTATACCAGGGGTTTCAAATAGTTAAATAGAATGGTGAATTTGTATGAAATTAATGATAATTATTAGGAATGGTTGATATCTGAAAATGGTGTCACTGGGGTTCCAGTTACCGGCGACCGGCAAGGAACCTGTTATTTTTGGAAACCGGTTCCAAGAAATAATCAGGGGTTCCTCTAATTTTCGCCACCAGAGCGATCCCGGGCCAACTCCCCCGAACTCAAGTAGGGAGAAGGGAGTTGCTATCCAATTTCGGGCCCGAAAAGCACTGGAACCGGTTCCTCATTTCTAAGAAGCTCAGGTTGTGTCTGCTCGACATTTTCATTTGCCAGAAAAGAAACTGATTCCAAAAATAACCGGTTCATCGGAGAAATAATATCGACGATTCCAGTGACCGCCTTGTAACCGGGACAGGAATGTTGACCACCTCTAGTAATCATGGTGAGTTGTGCATTAAAAACGCAGCACTATGTGCATTTAATCAACCATTACAGGTTCTGTAAAAACTCTTTACCGAGTCGTTTGATGTCTTTTTTGGTAATAACAATTCGTTTCCACATCCCCAGGTCCTGCGGCAGCTGAGCAACGTGTATGGCGCCACCTACAACCAGTCCAACCTGATAATCAGTGGCACGCACACCCACTCGGGACCCGGCGGCTTCAACATGGACCTGCTCTTCGACATCACCATCCTCGGCTTCGTGCAGCAGACCTTCCACGCCTACGCTGCCGGCATTGTCAGGGTAGGGAAAGGCGACCGAGTGCTTCAGATACTTTATTGGTGGAGGATGCTTGTCAATTAAATGAAATCTTATAGTGGATAATCAAGTTGAAACAATGTTAATACTTGGATTTTTTTTACGTGAATACCGCACAAGAGTCTCAACTGCTCCCAACCGTCTAGAGCCAGTGAGACTATGGCATCCCCAAAAGGGGTATGTTGTGAGGCTAAATGTAGTGGGGAGGGGAAGGAGATGAGGAAGGGGAAGGTTGGAAAGTACCTGGCTATTCAGATCTGGTCACCAAACACGGCTAAAGCCATTTCAAGCAACGTTTCGATTCTGAATGGTGGTCCTTCACCAGGGCGATACTAAGAGTATCTACCACTCTGGAACGTGCTGCAAATATACTATATTTTATTTTATCTCAATCAAATGTGTTATGACACATATTGATTAAATAAAAGTTATTTGCGCACGCCGGGTTCGAACCCGCGACCTCTGGATTCGTAGTCGAGCGTCTTACCACTCGACTATGGAGGCCGCCTATCCATAAAATGGAGAACAACTTGTTACCAAAATATGTTTCTGACAAAATTATCTACAATGTTGATATTCACAAATATAACACAAGGGCATGCAAAGAAATTAGACTACCAGAAAAAAATAAAGCCAACACACAAAATAGCTTACTATATAAAGGGATGAAATCTTATAATGCTCTGCCGGAAACCATCAAAATTATGCCTATCAATAAATTCAAAACAGCCAGTAAAAATTATTTAAAATGCATATAAATCAAAATAATAAGTTAAAATATTATAAAGTTAAAAAGAAAATGAAATAATTAGCTACTTGTAAACTTGAATGTACAAAGTAACTAATATAAAATAAATAAAACTAAAAAAATAAAATTATAATTCTGTTTCCAGAGTTTAAAAATCGCACACGAATCTATGACCCCAGGAAAACTACACTATAAGGAAGGAAGGCTGACCAATGCCAACATCAACCGATCACCTTCTTCCTACTTGTTGAACCCTGAAGCAGAAAGAAACATGTAAGCTGACATTAATTCATCTTAAAATTGAATAAAACCTGAGTCGGACTTAGAAGTCAAAGGTCAAGTCAAAAATTTCATAAAAACTTTCCTCCAGTCATTTAGAATTTGTGAAGAATATAGTAAATCTGGTTGTTCTGATATTTTTATCACTCAAAGTTGTGGGTCGTGGTTTAATAGTAATATTTTAAAGTTGGTTTTAGAGACTATCAATTCTTCGAGAAAATAAATTATGCATTGTTTTTTCTGCATAACACAATTTTTTGTAATTCTCAAATTATATTATGTCAGAAAACTCCATTAATGGGGGACTCTGTTGGCGCAAATAAGAAATTTTCCAAAGAAGCGAAGCTAGCAGCCCACAATGGAGTGCTGCTTATACCAACCCTGATGTATGGCAGTGGGGCATGGAACTGGCAGAGGAAGGATCAAAGTAGACTGAATGCTGTGTGAAATGAGATCCCTGAGAGGTATGTGCGGTAAAACCATGTATGATCATATTAAAAATGTGGGTATCCGGAATAAAATGCAAGGCTGATGTGAGTGTAATGAATAGGATCAAGAAAGGGACGCTTAGATGGCTTGGGCATGTAGAGCGAATGAACGAAGAAAGGAGTGTGAAAAGAATATATGATGCGAAAGTGAATGGAAAGAAGAAGTCGAGGACGCCTGAGGAAGACATGTCAATCGTGTCATGTGAAGAGTCAGAATAACAGAATAGTATGTATGAGACGATGTATGAATGTGAATGAAGCAAGGAGTGTGTGCCAAGACAGAGTTGGATGGCGGTTCGTCCTCTCTGCCTACCCCTACGGAGAAACGGCGTGATGGTTAGTTACATTTTTACAATTCCAGGTATGGAGATGGCGACACTGACAAGAAAATGGCGCAGTTGAAGATGGTGTCCACCAACGGCACCCTTCTGGGGGCCATCAACTGGTTTGCCATCCACCCCACCAGCATGAACAACACCAACGTGCTGGTCTCCTCGGACAATGTGGGCTACGCTTCCGTGCTGTTGGAAGAGGCCATCAACCCTCCGGGAACCTTCCCGGGAAAGGTAGGAATATACATATTTATCTCAAGTATCAGGGCTCCTTAGAAGCCCGTGTAAATGTAATGTAAAATTATCGATAAATTGATCATTTTTTTTAGTAACATACGCTTAACGCACTACCATAAACAGCGCGCTTTGATTTTAACAATTCATGAACATCTTTCAGGGTAAGTTCGTGGGAGCATTCGCGTCCACCAACCTGGGCGACATCTCCCCCAACTTAATGGGGCCCAAGTGCGAGTTCACGGGTGTCTCGTGCGACATCCACTCCAGCCGCTGCGCAAACCCCGACGAGAAGTGTTTTGCCCAGGGGCCCGGCAAGGACATGTTCGACTCCACCAAGATCATCGCCGAGAGGATCAAGACCGAAGGACTGGTGAGTTTGATTGATCTCACGGTTTACTTTTAACGTGATCCCTTTTATTATAAAACAATATTATTACCTGTACATGGAAGACTGACTAGCCGACGAATTATTGTGTCAACCTTACCAACTCACTCAGACGACAAACAGTAATGCCAACACTGGGAGCCGAACATAACAGGAGAATTTTGTGGTACTGAAGAATGTGTGGAGAGAAAGAGTTTGGGAAGAGGAAGGTTGGAAATTACCTGGCTTTTCAAACCAAAAACACGGCCAAAGTCATTTCCAGCAACATCTTGATTCTGAATGGTGGACTTTTATCAGGGCGATACTGAGATGCCGCCACTTTTACACTTTCATTCATCTTTATTATTTGCAAAGCATTAACTGGTTCGCTGCCACGAGCGCGTTAACACGCTCTCCGATTCAGTGCTCTCTATTTGAATGTAATAAAAAAGAAAAATGTATGCCAAAATAGCACACACTGACCTCAATATTAAATTTCGCATTAATAAACATTTCAATATTTATATTGTTGGATATCTCGCATATTTTGAAATTTCATTTCATACTTACATTATTCATTATTATGAATAAATGCATGTCTTCTTTCAGTAAATGGTTAAATAATTGAAGTTAATTGTTAACTGTTCCAATTAATTACTAATTAATTTTACTTTTTTGCTATAATTCAGGGGTGGCCAAAGCGTTGACTGCGGTTGACTGGTCGACTGGTTGTGTAGAGAAATCATTAATGTCTGTTATTAAAACAACTGGATATTGAATAGGAATTGCTAATATCTATGTCTTTTTAAATTTTAAGTTATTTTTGGCTTTAAATTACTACTTTTCTTATGATCACCTAACACATACGAAATTAGTAGACCGCCGCCAATAATTTAAAAAGCACGTCGCCCGTAAGTTTGGTAACCCCTGCTATTCAATATTTCTTTATGTTTACAGAGGCTGCTGCAATCTGATGGTGATTTTGAGATAACTGGACCGATCAAGACGATTCACCAATTTGTGGATATGGCACACATTAACGTTCCTGATTACAATCCGAAAACAGGACAGTTTATGAAGGTCAGTGGCTATTAAATTTTATATATGTTTTCATAGAAAGCTAACATAACCTCTCAAAAGCTTGGCGCGCTGGAACACAGCTTGCTGATATTATAATAGCTCACGACTACTAACCGTGTACAAATCGCAAGTGCGCATTTAAAAACAATATTATTTATAGTGCTTGTTCGATCCGGAAACTGCGGCAAACGCCGAATGGGTTTCAGTTTCGGATGAATTATGAAATTATAGTGGACTGTAAAACGAATACTACTTGATGAAAGTTTCGATTGTATATTGTGGATAAAATGAGGATTTAAGCCAATGTACTCACTGATGTGTCCTGCGGAGACGGCTTACTGCGACGAGCGATGGAAGGCGAATGGGGCGAGTGCTGAGGCGTGAGGTCCCTCGATGTGCCATTTTGTGCGTTTTTATGCTGACCGAGGGCGACACCTTGACAGTGTGCTTATATAGCTATTCACAGTGAAATCGAAGAGCAAATTGGCAGGATGGGTAGGATCTGGATAATAAGCAAAAGGTGAGAACCTAGCAAGTTGTCTATTTGAAATCCAACAGTGCTAGAGCTAATGAGACTATGGAATCCCCAATTGGGGTATGTTGCGAGGTTGAATGTAGTGGGGAGGGGAAGAGGAAGGTTGGGAAGTACCTGGCTATTCAGATCTGATCATCAAACACGGCTATATCCCTTTCAAGCTATGTTTCGATTCTAAATGATGGTCTTTCACCAGGGTATCTACTACTCTGGAGCGTGCCGCAGTAATGTGAAATAACACATATTAATCAAATGGAATGTATTTGCGCAGGCCGGGATTTGAACCTGCGATTTCTGGATCCGTAGTTGAGCGTCTTAACCACTCGACCACCGGGGCCGTCAAAGGTGCTACTGTTGAAACCTATTTATTTATTTTGAATCTGTACAAAAACAGGTTATCCGTTTGATAGCTTTCACCATCTCAATGGTTTTGGGTGGGAATTCTGTGTTTGCTCAACTGGTATTTTAACTAAAATGCTCCGAAGGCTTCCACAAAGACAGCATCCCCAAAGACGGAGTGATCCTCGTTTAGGAGTTAATATAAACAAACATTTAAAAGTCGCCTTGAGATATTGTGTTGAAAATATTCATAAATTTATTTTGGCTCTATTTTGAGTAAGTGATTTAATAGTTAAAATGTATTGTAGGATGCCCCAGTACGTGGCTGCCTGCCCGCGATGGGCTACAGCTTCGCAGCCGGCACCACCGACGGGCCAGGAGCGTTCAACTTCAGCCAGGGTACCACCACGGGAAACCCGCTGTGGAACTCCGTGCGCAACCTGCTGGCCGAGCCCACCCCCGACGATATCGAGTGCCAGAAACCAAAGCCCATTCTGTTGGCTACCGGAAGGGTGAGACATCATTTTTTTATTGGGAGGGTAAACCCTTGGAAGAACGATATAAGGAGGCATAGCTAATATTTTTACCCAACCTATACAAATTTGCGATAAATCACTTTCTCCGGGTTTTTTCATCGTATACCATGAGAGAGAAAGAGACAAGAAGAGTCTTCACATAATATTGCAGCCCTTCTAAGTATGTGCGGATGTTCTCCGTCCATGCTAACTTCACATCATCTTATGTCAACGGATTTTGAGGTTATTTCCTATATTTGTGTTGATTAAAAAACTTGCAGTGGTTTTACGAATAAATCAAACATGATGGTGATATATGCTATGCGTGAATGTTCCAAAGGGACCAAACAAAGATTATAAAACATCACTTTTCAGAGGTATTTCATCAGTTTAAATATTTTTAAACGAACTTTAGAATTATCACATTTTTAATGATATAAAGACATAAAATCAACAAAAAACTTCCATCATTATTTAGGCAAACCTTCTGTTATTAGTGTTTGTGTAATATTTTGACTCTATAAATCATTTTAATGGTGTATTGATATTGTTTTGTTTAATGTGTTCAAATATGTTAATTAAAAATGTCCAAATTCCATGTGGGCGGCAACTAATAGGCCATCCAACATCCTTTAACATATCTTTGTGTCTTTCTATCGAGTCAGTATAAAATCAACCGACCTGACTACACTGTTTTGCAAAGGTACCTCTCCATGTATATTCTCACTCCAAGGTTGATATAGAGACGGTCTGCATAGTTCCTCTTAGTACTCGGGCTATGATAGCATGTTTCATCTGACTGCCTTTTAAGTAGTCCAATCAAAGTAATGAAGGCTCCAGAATTTTTGATCAGGGTAGGCAGTAAGAAAAACAGCCGATTAATTGATAAAGGAGATAGATACCAACAAATGTCACTGATGCTATTGAATTTGTTCCGTAAAAGCACTGCCTTAGACACTAACAAAGTTATTAACACAAACGAGCCACTTGAATGGGCAACAGCTCACAGCATACATATTTTGTGCAGTCTAGTGAACATAGAATAATCTACTCTGACGTAGGCAGCGTTTGAGCATATGTAGTTACTGCTTTTGACATGTCATAGTAGGAAAGCCGGTGGGGCGCTCGCAGTGGGGCGATTAACTAAATTTCGCGCATATTTTTGAGGATGTAGATTTATTTTTTGCAATTTTTTTTTATTTATTATCAAACATAATACATAGTAGTGTTATACAAGTGTTATATCAATATATATATTTTTAAATCTAACATTTCATTATAAATTGTAAAGGTGCAATAATTTCATATTATTTAATCCAATATCATGCATATTTTTATTCGAGTACAGCAGGGTAGGCAGTGCTTATGTGCCTTTATGGAGTGCACTCCTCTGGTCATTGTTTGTTAATGGCTCTACGGTTGTCTGAATTTTCATTTTTTTGATACTTAACAATGCCGGCATATAAAAATATACATCTAACTTATTTTCCCATTCCAGATAACCTTCCCGTACGAGTGGCAGCCAACCATCGTATCCTCGCAGATGGCGCTCATCGGAGACCTGGTGCTGGCGGCCGTGCCCGGCGAGTTCACCACCATGTCGGGGCGGCGCATGCGCTCCGTGCTCACCAACACCTTCGCTGCGGCCGGCAAAGCGGTCAAGGTCGTTGTGGCTGGTCTGTCCAATACCTACAGCGATTACGTTGTCACGCCTGAGGAATACCAGGTAAAAATTATACCCCTATGCCTGTAATTTTCACCCTCTCGGTTAGTAAAATAAATGCTCTAGGCAAAAACCCAATGAACTGCCGCGTTAGCAATATTATAGTGCGCATGGCTAACGGCTTCGTTTTTATTTCTATATTTGGATTATCTAAGCTTTTAACTTCCACCTTCTTTATGGGATCTAGATCTATATACTTACATATTATATGGGGAGGTTTGATGTTCGGTGCACTGACTCGACAAACTGCCGTGTTAGCAATATTCGATTGCGCATGGTTAACATTTTTTTAGTATCAAACACATCTCACACTGAGCGGAAACTGTAGTAAGCGCTAAAATAGATTTTAATCTTTCAATTTCACTTTTTAATTCTTATACAACACCAAGAACATGCCAAATTCAGTTGTTTAATATTGACATCAGAAAATTGTGTTTTACACTCAGTGTGCAACATGTAGGATCGATTAGTTTGGATCAGTGAATGCATTTCAAGTCAAATTATACAAAGATCCATTAAAAAACAATAAATCGTTTAAACCTGAATATTGTCATTAAATATGACGTATTATGTGTTTACAAGTGAATATATCAACTTATTTTTTGTTCCAGGCACAAAGATACGAAGCTGCTTCGACAATCTTCGGCCCACACACCCTCACCATTCACTTGAACCAGTTCAATAACCTGGCAAAGGCTCTCATCGAGGTAAACTAAAAACCTTTTCAAAATAATAAGAGAACAGGAAAGAGAAAAAGGGTGAATAATCGGTGTTTCAGCACCGACTATTGATTGAATCGTTTAAAGAAACGGTTTCAAGTATTTATTATTTATACTTGTCTCTTTTTCTGTTCACAGGACAAAACTCTAGACCCTGGACCAACGCCCACCGATTTCTCCAAAGATCTCATCTCCCTGGTGACCCCGGTCATATTCGACATTGCCCCCTGGGGCCTGGCCTTCGGAGACTGCGTTTTAGAGCCCAGTGCGCGGTACACTTCTGGAAATCTGGTTCACGTCAAATTTGTAAGTATCGCAGTCACTTAAAGATATAAAGTGTAGCAGACAAAATTAGAGCACTTTCAGTTTTGCACAATATTTTTTCAATTTGCTTTTTAGTTCAGCTTTATTGAAAATTATTTAAAGTATTTTTTGACTCTTAAATAAGCTTACCACAATTTAAATAATATGTTAGTTACCTTAATATAATAAATATATAGGTACACCATAATTCTGGATAAGCACCATAATGGGAGTATTTGTAATAAATTTGAACATTTCCTCATGATTTATGATAACAATCATGATTTTAGATAATTTCAATTTGCACTCCCACATATCTGTTATGTATTATTTTCTCGTTCCTGTATTAGGTTAGGTAATTTACGGTAAAGCGCACTTGAGGTGAACCATAACAAAACTGCGCTATATAAATTCACTGTTATTATTATTAAATTATCTATTTATCAAAAATTTGTTTATTTATTATATATTTTTTTACATTAACTCATTTTACACAGGAAGCCCTGAGGTAAATTATTTCCCTCAGGGGGGCCTCTGCCATCTTTGGGGATACTTTGTGGGTCTGTTTATTATGATCACTGAAATCTAGATTAGAAAAAACTATATTTAAGTAATTTCATAATTTTGAAGTTTTCTAAACAATTTGAATATATTATTTTATAGGTTTCTGGAAATCCACGCAACAATTTGATGTCGGAGAAATCTTACCTATCGGTAGAGAGGTACATCGAACAGGACAGCTCGTGGGAAGTCGTGGCCACCGATGCCCATTGGGAAACAAGGTAATATGTAATACAATTGTGGATTTGTGCCGATTCTCGCTGCAAAAACATTTAGATTTTTAATGTAACAACCATGATTTTGTAAAGTGTTGAATTATACAAAATTAATGTGTTTCTTTATAAGCCAATCTATTTTAAACATTTTTTTTTCAAAGTACATACCATATTAAAAGATATTAGAGTAGGTAGTACGGTACTTTCATAGAAAATAGTAATGATATACTACTGCCATATAAAATATTATCATAGTGTTATTAGAATTGTGTATAGTTACATACTCGTATATAGAGATAGTATACATATGTAGAGCACAAACAATTTAAGAGTGACATAATAATTAAACTTAAGAGTTTACTTTAATGCAAATATAATTACATATTAGCAACAGAACGAACATTAATATCAATGCTTGCAATGACGTTACATATATAGACACGTTATAGCCTTAGAATATTAACACAAAATGTGGCAAGCAAAACACACACGTTACCAGTAAATCATCATTCAAATATCGGTCATGTATGACAAAGATAGACATTCATAGAATATATGTGTATGAACGAAACAGATCCGAAGTTCGGACCGCGTTCCATACTTATAGTTATTGTAAAGGACCTCAAGCGACGCGTGACTGTTTAGTACTAAATCGGCTTATACACCGATCACACCAACTAGCGTGATTTTTGCTTGCCACTTTGAGAGGGCTACAACGTGTCTATACATATATATATGTAACATCATTGGATGCTCGTGCATTCTAGATGAATTCAGCAATATAAATTTAACTTAAAATCATTCACGTGCTAATAAAATCATATCGACTGTGTTTAGGTGAAACGCGTTATTCCATATGTTTTGCAAGGAAACTTAGAACACCTGATCATATTCTGATCAAATGCCGAAACGGGCCGAGTGTCGGTGGTTAACGGGGACGATTATTCAAAGTGATAACGGTGAAAAATTCATAATGTCGCTAATCATCGATTTGCGACAGTGGTTCAAACCACTAGGCCTATGTTTGCTTCCAAAAAAATGTGGAATAACGCCTTTCACACAGTCGATATTGAACATTATCGATAGAATTACAGAGAGATGCATGGCATTCTTTTTTTACTGTAATTCGTTTCATTTTTAAAAGTGAAAGCTTAAGTGCAGGCTAGAGGCACAGGTTATTCGTAGATTCAACGACGGACTTTAACACTACAAGTTTATATTTGCAGATTTGTTTGGGAGAGGACTTCTCTCATTCTGGGCACCAGCAAGGTGAACATCTACTGGGAAGTCAGCGACAAGACCCCGGTGGGAACCTACCGCATCCAGCACTTTGGCTACTTCCGTTACATCTTGGGCTCCACCAAATCCTACACTGGCAAAACCAGAACCTTCCAAATATACTAGTGCTAATTGACTAATACTAATTTAAGTATTGTTTAAAATATAGTTTAAATAAATTATTTTTAAACCAATTTACTGTGTTGATCTCACCCATTTTTTATTTATTTTTTGTGAATACCGCTTATAAGTGCCAACTGCTCCCGACCGTCCAGAGCCAGTGGGACTATGGCATTCCCGATCAGGGTATGACGTGAGGCTGGAGGTAGTAGGGAGGAGAAGGAGATGGGGAAGAGTAAGGTTGGGAAAGTACCTGGTTATTCAGATCTGGTCACCAAACACAGCTAAAGCCATTTCAAACAACGTTTCGATTCTGAATGGTGGTCTTTCGGCAGGGCGATAATTGGAGTATCTACCACTCTGGAACGTGCCTCAAATATACCGCATGATATTTTTTTTATTTCGCAATCTCTGGATTCATAATCGAGCGTCTTAACCACTCGACCACATAGGCTAATGTTTTGTCTCTATTAATGGTTCTCAGATTTCGTAATGTTTAAAAGTCAAGAACGTTGTTTTCACACACCAGATCAGTGTTTGGTTTATTTATTTCATTAACTGAAACGATATCCGTTTCGCCCTTAAAGCCATTATTCAATAAAATCTATGGTCTAAATAAACATTTGAAAGGCGAAACAGCTGTCACACTTAAAAGCAATATAAATAATGCACAACTCAATCATGCCATCAAGTTCAATGTTTACAGTTCTGCTTATTCATGGCGGATATCACCTAGCGTTAGGAAAAACTTCAATGTTTTGTGAATGCTTCACGAACTGCTAGTTCTTTAAAATGAACCCTTCGCAGTGAACACTTCAATTGAAGTCGAACTCGCCAAAGAGAGATTTAAATTAGAAATGCAGTCAACATCAGAATTGGGTGTGTTGCGGTTCCAGTTGCCGTTGACCAGCGAGGAACCGGTTCCTGGTGTTTTTTCGAAAAGTACTAGCAAATCGACAAAAGTTCCTCGCCAAAATAAAAGTACTAGTCGGTAGAGATTTGAAAATGAAAAGAACTGGAACCGGTTCCTCGCCAAAATAAAAAGCACTAGTCGGTAGAGATTTGAAAGTGAAAAGAACTGGAACCGGTGACCAGTCACGTGCAGTCAAGCCAGTGACCAGCTAGGAACCAGTTCCTTTAAATCCGTACTTTGAAGTCGAACTTCAATTGAAGTACTTCTTTGTAGGCTTCGAAGTTCAACTTCGCAACTGAACTGCTGCAAAATAAAGTAGTTCTTTGTAATCTAACTTCATTTGAAGTAATTGTTCAATAAAATGAAATGAATGAAATTTGAAATGCCGGCAAAATGAAGTAGTTCACACGGAGCGGTCGCAACGCTAAAATGAACATATGAGCGGAACTGCCAACTTCAATTGAAGTATTTGTTCAATGAACAATGAAAGAAGTGGGAACTGCCGCCAAAAGAAATAGTTCCAAAATCGACATTTCTCTTTACGCTGCTAGCCCATCTTTATCGTTGGATAGGAAGGTCCTATCCCATCCCATCTCACTGATAATTACAAAATACTAATATATAATTATAAATAATAACAAGAGAGTTCTTTTAACTAAAAAAACACCAATAAAATACCATTGTACGTTCACTGATCAAGTTTGTTTTCATTTAAAAAAAAAAATTATAGTGAATACGGCCCACGAGTCGCAACTGGTCCCAACCGTCTAGAGCCAGTGGGACTATGCCATCCCCAATTGGAGTACGTTGTGAGGTTGAGGGTAGTAGGGAGGGGAAGGAGATGGGTAAGAGGAAGGTTGGTAAGTACCTGGCGATTTAGATCTGATCACCAAACACTGCTAAAGCCATTTCAAGCAAAGTTTCGGTACCGAATGGTGGTCTTTAAGGAATCTACCACTCTGGAATTTGCTGCAAATATACCACATACTAAATACATACTTAAATAAAAATTATCAGCGCACGCCGGGATTTGAACCCGGGACCTCTGAATTCGAAGTCGAGCATCTTACCACTCGACCACACAGGCTGTCATGAAAAAAAAAAAAACGTTTTTTTAATACGATATGCGCGTGATGCAGAGTCACTATTTTACTGCTTGAATCGCGAGATTCGAGAAAACCTATGTTCGTTATTTATAGTTTAAAAGTCGATCCAATAAAAATCCTCCGAGATGCTAAAGAAATACTAAAATCAAACAATCATCGAAACATTCTCGCTCTCCGCGGCCGCCAGAAAAATCCAAAAATATACGATTCTTTGTCTATCTTCCCCGCATCTAAAAATTCAGAAAACGAGCGCGGCGGGACTATTATTAAATTGAATACTTACAAAATAATGATAATTATGATTGCTATAAAACTTGTTTATCGTTAAAAAATATTGATATGGATCGAGTGTTGTCATTTCGAGACCCGGGAACTTGCGGCAGTTCCGAATTCATAAGAAAAAGATTATGCATCAGTATGATATTTGTGATTGGATTTTTAAGTATATTCGGAGGTACGTAACTATATTTTCTGTGATTATTGATTGATATTATTCAATATGCTTTATTGTAGTAATGTACCTAATACCTTTTGCACTAATACAATAATGTCTTCCTAATTTTAATGGAACCGGGCCACAATGTTTTTTATAGGTCAGTGATTCTTTTGTAAACTTTTCGCGGTGCAGCTTGCAATCGAGGGAGAAAGCCCTATTTTTAGCCGCAAGGTCTTTCTGTCTATCGCACCGATGCGTACAGTATACCTACCTAATCGTATTGTGTGCACATTACACATAAAAGAAAACGAAGCCAACTTTATGTTATTGGGAACTGGTATTTATTTCTGTCGACCGTAAAATACAAACATTTAATTATCCCTTCCCACCTGTCAGAAAACAGAACTTTTCTTCCGAGAAACAGATGTACCGATATAAAAATTCTATGTAAATGACCTTTGAAATGTCTATTAATATTATAATAATAATACGGGGTCAATCACCTACGCAACTGCCCACTAAAATAAAATAGTAAAAAAAAATAAAGACGTCGATTCATCTCTAATTCTCTATGGACTAACCCGTAATTTTATAAGAATATATTGTCAATATCTTAAGAGTACATAGAGTGGTATCAATCCAAGGCAGTGCAGTCAGTTTTTGATGATTTTTACCTGACTCGGCGGACCTGGGCGGGGCTAAGACCAAGGCTAAGGTATTTATACATCCATTCATATCACATATCGACATAATGTTTTTGTTTATTCGTATGACCACTTTTTCACATTATTGATATCAACAAAAATATAGCATCTAACCTAAAAAATCGAATGGTTGTCTCAAGTTCAGTGGCATAATAAAAAATGTGGGCGGAGTCTCGCGGTGACCCAGGAGCCCAAGATCATTGTGACAGTACGTAGAAGCGAAGTATTATATTTGTTGTCTCTTTCTCTCTCACGGTGTACGACGTAAAAACCCGGAGAAAGTGATTTATCGCAAGTTTGTATCGGTTGGGTAAAAATAATTAGCTCTCTCTCCATACATTGTTTCTCCAAGGTCAATATTGTACGTGATCACCGCCATGTAATAAAATGGCGGTTATTTAACAGTTCGTAAGTAGGTACCTGTAACTAAATAGCAAACAGGTATATTATAAGATTATGACCCTGAACTAGGTACCTGCCAGCATCGATGACAAGCTTGGTCGCCTCCCAGAAAGCATTTTAAATTTACCTGGCACCACCCGGCACAAAGCTCCTTCTGATAAAGTTTACCTGCCCTCGAAGCTATAAATAACTATACTTGTCCCTCACCCCTCAACGGGCCGGTCGTATATCTTACCTGACTCATGCGTGACTCACAATTCACATTCGTATTCTGTTTATTTAATATTTTTTAAATACTTTGCTAAAAATTTTCAGTGATCGGAGATAAATTGAATGTTATTCTAATTTGTTTGGTGATGCATTTAATCTAGACTCCTGATTTAATAGTTGCAGCTTGATAAATATTCGTAGAGGTCACATTCCTACTAATTTAATTGCAGCCTTAGAGAGCCTCGTGCCAGTCTTGCCGGAGGGCACCGGCCGGCCGGTTAGCAAAAAATCACCAACGCTAACGTTTTTACTGGTTTTGGATGACTAGAAAAGGTGCAGGTTGTTTTTTTTACTCCCAATTTAAACTGGGAAATGTCATTGTATCATACCAAAGTCGACTTAGAAGTAAAAATGAAATTTGTGTAAGTGTGGGTTATGCTTTATACCCGGGGGTACTGGTTACACCCCCTGGGAACTATGAAAAATAATATGCATGTGTTGTTATTATGTTATTATGTTATGTGGATTTTGGTGGGTGGCTCAATTATATCAAAACCTTGAAGTAACACGTAGACATAAAATACAGGACACGTTATATTCATACAAATCTTACGAAAAATGTAGCACCACTAATGTTGCACCATTAAATGTTTCACCCGCGTATGAAAAGGATAGCCATTCAAATAATAGTGTGTGCGGAAGAGATAGCTATATGAAGCGTGTTTCGAAGGTATGTCTCGTTGACTTGGTTTAGTGCAACCAGGCGCGTTGTCTCAGTAACGTATCTATATTACTTAATTCATCTATGGAGCAACTCCAAGATTAAAATTGGCCGATGTTTTGTTTTTGTTGTAAAATCAACGAATTTATTGAATTTTCAACGTTGCCACAGCATTTTTTTTCTTCATATTTATTGCAGTAGGTACTGAAAAAAAAAATGTGAAAGAGGCGCCTGAAATTTTTAGCTTAGGGTTTAATGTATTTATAAGGGTAGCCTTGGATACTAGTACTAGCGTAGGTAATACACGATGGCCGGGTACTTTTATTTTTAGCAGTTTTTTTTTGTTTAACCCTATTTTTTGCTATTATTAAAGTTAAATCTAAAGTTAGACGACCTCTGTGGCCGAGCGGTTAATATCCTCAGCTACGAATTCGGAGGTCGCGGGTTCGAATCCCGGTGTTCCCAAATAAGTTTTATTAATAAATGTATGCGGTAGATACTTTCAGTATCGTACTGGTGAAATACCACCATTCAGAATCGAAAAGTTGCTTGAAATTGCAGTTGCCGTATTTGGTGGTCAAACCTGAATAGTGAGGTATTTCTCCACCTCCCTCTTCCCCATCTCCCCCCCATATTTCTAGATGCTATAGTTCCGCTGGCTTTGGGCAGTTACGACTCTTGAGCGGTATTCATGTAAAAAGTACTCAAGAACTCAGGTGGTAATTATTATTCCTTGATGATTGTTTTTTTTCTTCCTTTTCAGGTTACCTAATAGGCCGAGTGTCCATGAAGCATGAATATATATTGAAAAACTACAGATTTTTACATATTTTGACTGTGAACAATCATCCGGAGATTTCATTAAAATTGCAGCAGCTTTCAACCTCAATCAACAGTCTAATGGAAGTATCAGAATTTGTTAAAGAAGTCAACTATAGCCCAGACCTCTTGCGAAACTGCTCAACTTTTGAGATGGATTCAGAACAGACGAATTATTTTAACACAACTCGAGAATATGCAAAAAGCTTAACTATTGTAATGAAAGAATTTATGTTGAATGATATAAATGCTCTCATTGAATGCATTGAAAATATGCAAAAAAACATTGAAAATTTAAGCCTTATATGATTAATATCGTATTCCATTATTACTTTGACATGTATCATTATTAAAAAATTGTTCTGAAAAAAGTATTTTAAGTCCATTCAACTTCAGAAATAAGTATTTATCATAAAAATATACTTCAATAATATTTATGAAATTAAAATATACTTCATTTTAAAAAATTATTATCTTCATGATAAAAGATTTATATTGAAAAATCAGTTGCTTTGTGTGTATCACTTTACCATCTTTTTTATCAAATAAAAAAACATTAAAAGCTATGTACCCAAAGTAGTTGGGTTTTGAATGAAATATATATTTTTTTTTTGTGCCAAAGAAAAAAAAGAATTTTTAATACCTAACCAAAGAATATTAAATTAAAATAAAGAACTCTTTGGCATTTCAAAACAGGCACTACATAATAATACAACTTACCCCGTTTAGAATAATAATAACTGGCTGCCAAAAATACATTAGATTTGCCGAATAACAAACTAAACCGACGCTTCATGAATCGCCATTTTGCAAGCGCTCCGCATCGCCCGCCATTCTCGTTGTGTATGTCGTGTGCTTAGGTGCCGCCAATAGTTGTAAAAAATGGTACCGGTAAGTTTTATTCTAACTAAATTCAATACTATTCTGTGTAAGGAAGTATTTTTTTTTATAGCGTCTACTTTATTTTTCAGCAAACCAAAGTGTTCATCGGCAGTTTGCCTCTCGGATCGAAGCCGGAGGAACTGCGGCGTCTGTTTGAGAACTATGGCGCCGTTACCGAGTGTGATGTCATGAATAGATGCGGCTTTGTTCATATGGAAACCGAGGAGATGGCTTCCAACGCCATCAGGGGCTTGAACAACACAACATTCAACGGTGGTGTCATCACCGTGGAGCGTGGTCGCATCAAGGAACGCGGCGGACGTACCGGTCCCCCGAGGGGCGGCGGCCCGGGTGGCATGAGAAACGGAATGGGCGGCGGGATGGGGATGAGGAACGGGGGCATGGGGATGGGAGGCCCACGCAGGCCCGGAGGCAGCGGCCCCATGCGCGGTCCACCCATGGGAGGTGGCAGGGATGCCCCTTACATGCGCGACTCGAGGCCACCTATGGGAGACATGGGCAGGGGGCCCATGGGCGGTATGGGAATGAGGAACGGCGGTGGAAACTTCGACCGCGGAATGGACCGTAGAGGTGGTGGCGGCTACCCGGATGACCGTCTCGGCTTCAGCGGAGAGGACAGGAGGGGTTTCGCTCTTATGGACAGGGGGGGCATGGGAGGCAACTACGGCGGGGGTAATATGTACCCCGAGGAGCGCAGAGGAGGCGGCGGTGGAGGCGGATACCCCATGGATGAAAGGCGCGGAGGTGGCGGCGGAGGCGGTGGCATGTTCCCCGAGGAGAGGCGCGGAGGCATGTTTCAGGAGGAGCGAGGGAATATGATGATGGAGAGGCGCAGCGGTGGCGGTATGAGGCCACCCCCAATGCCTATGCCGCCATCATTTGACCGAGGAGCACCCCGCGGCAACAATGGCATGGGTAACGGAGATATGTTCAGCCGGAGATCCCCGCCAATGTAAGTATTCCTGTCAATAAGTTGATATTTTCATACCTCCTGGCTGACATGTGTGCACTATCTAATGTTTATTTTGTTTGTCCGTTTAGGCGAGGAGGTGGTTTCGGAGACAGAGACCCCTATAACCAGCAGTTCCCACCTCTTGGACGGTAAGTGCCTCCCTGCAGCCCGTTTAACGTTCCTCTTTCGTTGACTAGAATCACAACTAAACACGTTACCTTGCATTCGTTTGGCCCAACACGCCGTCCATCTATCTTGAGAAAGCTGATAAAGCGATTTAAAAAGAATCCCTTAAGAAATACTTCCAAAACTATGTTCTGAATTTTTTGAGAATATAAAGCAAATTATCCGTACGAACACTGACTCGCAATATATACAGAGGCGTCCGCGAAGTAAAGGCGGAGGATACGTAAGGTTGACTGTTAGTATAATATGTGTAAAGCGAGGAGGTTGCAGCGGAGCGATGGCTATAGTGTTTTGGTGGTTTGTGTTTAGTGTCGGAGGAGGCGGAGCGCGCGGAGGACGGGACATGGGCATGGGGGGCCCCCGCAGATACTAGTGCCACGCAGATAAGCCCCGCTAGGCAGATACGCAAGCAACTAGGGCCTTCTCGAGGATACGTCTCCTAGCCTGCGCCAGACAAGCAGGACCAGCTGTCGCCTATAGGATTAATCTAGGAAATTATCTTACATTTACAATAGACGAATGTGCGCCTCATGACGGCGTGCATGAAAGGCCCAAGGACTAGCTGTAGGAATATTTATATAGAATAATGCTAGAGAAACCTGGCGTCTCCAGCGAGAACAAACAAAGCTAACAGCATCATCTCATGTTTCCCGTCTGCATCATTTGACAGAACATTCATTGTATATATTGGTCAGTGCTAACCGTAACCAGCTTGTCGAGAGTAGCATCTGCTGATAGTAATCTCACGGGACTCTCATCGGCTCTGGGTTCATTTAATTCATCTCCATCTTTTTCTTACCATTATGTTAAAATAATCTCTTATGATTTATGTAAAACGTATTTACTTATTTATCTCTAATCTTATATTTTACATACCTTATTTTAGTAAGAATGTTTCATATCTAGGGTATAAACATGGCTTACATTTTGCAAAATGGATTGTCTTTAATTTTTAAACGAAACTGAGATTCCCGCCGATATTATGTCACACGGTACAATAAATATTCCATAGGTGTAAGTCATCAATAATTTAATGTTTTTTTGTAACTACAATATTGTACAAGATATCGATGCGTTTAAAACAAACAATAAACTCCACTAAAAATATGGCGTCTTTCTATTTACTTGTTATAAACTTATTTCAAGTCTCACGACCTCCCGAGCTCACTAGGTCAGCATTTGACACTTTAACCTCTGCCTAGATATTCCATGAATTAATTAATATGACTGATCACCCACACGGCCAATTATTGTGAAAGTGGTAGCCATTGTCCCATGACTCATCCATTATAGTTTTGCAAGTGAAACTTTGACGAGTCATATTTTATCTTGCTGGGATATGCAAATTTTTAATTGACACTGTCAGATCTTTAGACAGTTGTTTTTTTAAATGTTATTAAACTCTTATTCGATGGTCCTTTTAAAGACTTGAATTCCGTAATCTCTGACAAAAGTCATCAATTTCTACTAGAATCAAAAATAGTAAAAGTAAATTTGTAGTTTAGTATGATGGCTTTTTTGCAGCCGATAAAACAAAATCGCAGCAATTTGTTGTGCCCTGAAAGGCATCAGAAATGTTTTCAAAGCCCAAAATAGTCTTGACCAGACACCACAATATTCTGTTGCAATCATTGCATTTCATGAAAAGTTTTTTTTTAAATAAGAAATTAAAGTAATGTGGCTGTTCTACCATTGAGGGGTCACTTCCCTTAAGCATTCTCGGGAAGGCATGTGCCCAATCTGCTGAAGACGTTGTTGAGTACTTTGGTATTTCTAACGTTTTACAAATATATCTGGTATTTGAGCTAAATTTCAGTGTTGCAATTCTTTGAATGTACAATATACCGCCGCTGAGCCGTATTCAAGAAACGTCCAGTTATCGTATCGCCACAGATGCGAAGTTCCCAACACACGGCTGGCGAATATCGTCAGATGCGGTACCAAGACTCGTCCAGTGAAAATATCGCCACGGAGCGGTACTCAGGACTCGGCCGGCGAATATACGCCACGCAGCGGTTATCAAGACTCGGCCAACGGAGCTTAAGCGTCATGACGTCCAGCGACTACACCACGTTGCAGTGCGTAATAACTGCCGGCCACTAGGAGTGTTAATTGTCAATGCGACAATCCAATCGTAAGTAGCCCCAGACTGCCTGTTGCGACAGTCTTTAGTTGCGTTTTAATAGTTCTGGGCATCAATATGCTGCTAGAAATCACGTACAACTTTAGTGCATGCTCGTTTCAAGTAACAAAACACATCCTACCTTTTGTGTAAATCAGGCGGCCAGAGATGTGTTGACCGTAAATTGTTAAGAGCTGTTAATCGAGGAGAGTTTTTATCTTCACGCTATTAAACACGAACGTTGCGAATAACTTTTCTTACTGCTCTGAAAAGTAGAATCAGTATTTTTGAAAACTGTTGTCAAAATGAGAACAATCTTTCCTTTACTTTTAACATAATCAATTTATGCATTTCAGCTCTTTTGTAACCAGTCTCCAGCCCTATGTTCTTCATTTGCTTTTAATTTATCAATTATTTATAACAGATTATCAATTACTTGAACAAACAAACTTGAGAGATCAAATATCCCAGCAAAAAATATTTACGGGAAAAAATTCCTGCAGAATTTAAAACAAAATGCTTATATTTGATCTCTAAACCTTCTTCCCTGATGTAATTCACTTGTATATTTCCCTCAACATTATTCAATCGATATGCGCTATACTTAGTTGCCTAGTTACAAATATTTTTTATCTCTTTAAAACTCGTTTCCAATTCATTAAAAATATATTCTTATTTGAAAGTATTTACAATTAAGTTGCATAAACCCAGCCATTTTCTGATGAGTACTTAAAAAAAAAACACTTTTCTATATAAGATTTTCCCTTTAATATTTTTTTTATTCTTTATACTAATTATTTTATTTTGTGCAGTGAATACTACGGAGGATGAAAACCCTTAAACGTTGACACAAAGATGAACGAAACTTAGTATCTCTGGCGAGATAAACGCCCCCGAGACAAAAGGGGTGCAGATTGCGTTGAGGATTCCAAGAAGAAAAATAGGACTTCATTGAATTTATTTCGAGAAGGCAAAAGATTTTTTGTTAATAAATGTATTTGATTGAATAAACTAAACTTTTCTTTCAAAACCCCCATTTCAACAAAATTCAATCATGTAATGCAATCAGCCACAACATTGAACCACTCTTGAATAACATTTTGATTAATTTTGCACCTGATTTCAAAGAGAAAAACACTGAACCCGAAATTACCAAGATGGATAAAAGTACAACAAAATATATACAGGATCATATCTCTAAAACATAGCATTGCATAGTCTGACCTACATAACCATATAAAACTAGAACGGAGGCCTTGCCGCACCCATTGAGGCCCACATAATTATTACTGTTGCAACAAAAAATTATAGTAGTTGTGAAGGCAATAAGTTTTAAGAAATTGGTGATCAGACCAAAGTCAAACGGAAGGGTTCATTCTGTTGCTGATGGATGTCGAAACACTTGCCCATCAGTGGTTTTCCTACTAGTCTACTAGAAAATTCCAGGCGATGTCGTTCTGTGTAATAATCTGACCTTGAAGAGGTTTTCAAGACCAACATTTTCATTATCAACACTTTATAAACTTGACAATGAGCTCATTCCTTGGGCATAGTTTTCTTAATCATTCAAAAAGCTCGCATTAGAAAAGTACAAAATACATTATTTTAATAGTCGTGATAAATACACAAAGCACACATTATATTTTGATAATTTTCAAAGATATGAGTTCAGTAATATTTCAGTTTAGCCAGTTTCTGTTCCACTTCGGAAACATACATTTTGTCAATCTTCTGTTCCCGCATCAGGCCGACCTTGTGTCTGATGATGGCCCTCTCCAGCTTGTCTTGTCGCTCGATGTCCAGCCTCAGAGCCACTCCCTCATCGGCCATTCTCTGGCGCAAGACAATCCTAAAAAAAAAATATTTAAGTGAGGTTATATTCGTGGTCATATGAGAAAGTGGTGTCTGGCAACCATGAGCTTTACCAATTGTTCAAAGAGTAGACAATAACAAGTTTTACAAAATTGGGACAGCTCCACTGAGTAAGCGGAAGGCAGAAGAAAGCCGACTAACAAAGGCTTCTCTAAAATAAACTTTTTAGGCATTAAGTGAAGGTGTTCCTAGAGGCAGCCATGACTCCAATGTATGTTTGTGAGTATACATATGAGAAATTACATTAGAATACCTTTCTCTTTCCTTGTCATTGATTTGTTTAATAATATCTTCACGGTGTTTTTGTACTGCATTGTGGTGTTGTTTTTTCACCTGGCAAAAAAAATTATGCAATATCAAAAATAAAGCGTGTGATGACAATAATTTTCCGTGAGTTTATAGTAGAAAATATCTTACATCTTCCTCTCTTGCAATATCTTGCATATTTTTCTGCACAATGTTGTGAAACATGGCTTCGTCCCGAGATATTTCCAGAGCAATCTGCCTTCGGATGTCTGCAATCTAGATTGAAATATAATTGATTATTATGCACAACATATTTGTATAATATTATATTTTAATTCACAAGTATTATTTTTATTAAATTATGGATTTACAAATCTGTGTTAATGAATTTACAGCATAAGAAGGTAATGAGAAAAGGTCCAACGCCCTTATTACAGATGTAAAACACTATTACCGACATGCTGAAGGCACACCACTCATACATTTGTTGTACGCTCTCTTTCTTTACTGTTGTTTATGAGAAAAGGAGAGAGATAACAACAAAGCTATCAGTGACAGGATCATACAAGGTACCGCTTCATTTCTCTTTGAGCAGCTTAACCATATTCTGAAGCTAATTCGGGAGATTATCAGTACTTTTTGTGTTCTTTTTAAAGGGATATGGGAATATGTATTATTAACGTGTTATAATTATCTAAGTAAATTTGAAACCTGTCGTTCTCTCGACGCTTTCAATTGCTTCATATCCTGTTGTCTTCGAATGGCAGCTTCCCTCTCCTTCCGTCTGAATTCCTTTTCAACATCTTCCTGTATCTTCAGGTTCCGGATGTACTCCAGTTCCTCTTTGAGTTCTTTTTCAGCCTAAAATCATAAATTTCACCATAATAAAGAGTTTTCTAATCTGCTCAGGATAGTGTTAGATCAATTTAAAGAAATCTATTTTTGAAATACAGACTTTTTGCGCTCTTGAAATAGAATCTATTCCTTTCTCTTTGGCAGCCTTGATGGCGTTGGCGTCAGCTTTTTGTTTAGCCTCCCGCTCTTTCTTCTGCTTTATGAAGTTTTCAATCCGTTGAGCACTCACGCGTTCTTCCTCGGTCTTCAGCTGTTTGAAGTACATGTTCTCTTCATTGCCTGAAAGAACACACTTCTTTAAATCATTTTGTGTTGAAAGCGGTCAAAGATTTTAATAATACAACAAGAAGAAAATAATAAATTGATGAAATTAATCAAATACTTTGCTTTAACCGCTTTGCTTCCCCCATACCCCCGGCACCTATCCCTTTTCCTTGTGCTACTTCCTACTCCAACAATCAATGACTAAACTCTAACCTTTGTCCTGACGAAGGATGGATTCTTTCAAAACCGGTCGACGGTGGAATTATTTTTAGTTATTTAGAGCAAAGTATGTATTTGTGTAATTTAATCTAATTATGACAAGCCACAGCGTGACTTAGATATGTCGGTTAGTGCCCGAATGTTTTACCCTCTGCTAGCTAAGTCCTCCATCATTGTGAAAGCAACATTTTCCGGATATTATAATGATGACAGGAGGAATTCAAACATTGTCAGGTTATTTGTAACCTGAGAATGTTTGTGTTTCCTTTAAAATATATAGTTTTTTCAATAACAGCTTTTCACAAATGTATAATCAATAATCATATATGTACTAACATTTGTCCAGAATTTCTTTCAAGTTTTCACACTGTTCTCGTTTCTTCCTGATCTGTTCGAGCTCATCGAGTTGTGTTGCGATGCCCACTTGGTTCTGCTTGATGCTCTCCGTGGCAATCCTTTCTGCCTCCAGGAGCTTGGCCCTCTCATTCTGCGCAATCTGTTTTTTAATGTTCTTGATGTTGTCCATTCGGCGGGACTTTTTTATGCGTTGTTCTTCTTCCTCCTTTTCTATAGCCGCAACTCTGTCTTCTTCCATCATCTGATCAAGCCTGTTGAAAATTATAACCTTATTTATCAGCAACAATAATGAATTATAGTTGTCTTATACTACTACAAAAAATTACTCCACTCGGACATTTTCCTTAACTCTTTACAAACCTACAAAAAGATATTAAATAACGTAATATGATAAAATTATATAAAATCACTTCGCCCACCTACAATATATAATTTTATTTAAACTTTTACGCATTGTCAATTATAATCGTGAGCATATAATTTCTACTTCATACTTTCATAAAACCTCTAAAAATCTCTTTTCTTTCCACGCACTTTCTTCCTTTTTATTACTTTAGCTAAGAGACAAATAATAAAACCATGATACATATCGGGTAGGTACTAAAACAATGTAAATTTAATGTATCTACCTAACAAATTATAAGAATCATCTATTGTGTACCCATGTCATAAATATATTTTTTTTAAAAACCTAGATTAATACCTAGACAGTAACAGCAGCAATTAAAAATAAGCAGAAATTACCTTCGTTCCTCATCTTCCAGTTCCCTTTTGATCAACTCTTTTTCTATACATTGGGCATCTCTAATGGCGTGACATTTGGAAGCCAATATAATTTGATTGGCCAACCGTGGACCCTGGTATTCCTCATTCTTCATACCTACAACGAAGAATATGTTAAAAACTACCATTAAAAAATTATTTTTTTTTTTTTTCGAAGGAAGCAAAAACTTGGGGGTGTGACATTGTATATTAAATAAAACAATAAACTTCTTTTGAGTTAATCACCAACCAGGTTTCGCTTTTCTCAAGCTTCTTCAGGGCTTTTACATCAACTGAACAACCTGAAGAAGCTTGAGAAAAGCGAAACCTGGTTGGTGATTAACTCAAATAAAGTAGCTAAAAGTTTATTGTTTTATTTAATATTAAAAATATTATTGAAAAAAACACCAAACAAAACCAAAATAAGACAGAACTAAGAACAGTTGTCAAAATGGAAAAAGCATGAGAGATCCATAGAATAATATATCTGTGGGGAGTTCCGAGAAAAATTCTGTATCTTTTCTATTGTTTTCATTATCTATTCAATTGGAATAAATTTGACTAAGTACAAATATTATGTTTCTGTTGAATTTGTAACAGAAACACATACCTGTACAGCGTTTTAGCACGTGTTCAAGTTGATCAGGAGCATCTTGGTCAGGGTTGTCTACCTTCTGACCGGGCTGTTTCTTTTGAGTTTGCTTGAGATTCTGTTTCCTTAGTTCACTTTCCACTATCTTCTGTTTTGCATCTTCTTCAGCAACACGTATTGTTTCCAGCGTCTCAGACAATGTAACAACCTAAAATATATGAATAACAACTTATCAAGTATTTTATATACTTACGCACACCCCCAAATTTGGGATTTTACAGAAATAAAAAATATATTATTCAGTGCTATGGGTTTATAGAACCTGATACATATTTATATATTCGAAATAACAGAAGAGTATGCATGATATGATGTATGAATGCAGATTAAGTTAGGAGTGCGGGAAGTTAAAAAGAACAAACAGTAAGTTACCGTTGCCTGCTGCTTCAGTCGTTCGTATTCACACTTGGGCCACACCGCGGGGTAAATGTTAGTCTCGTTGCTGGGGACCAGGAGCTGCCTCCACTTGTCATTCTGGGGCACCTTCACCACTGTCTTGCCCTCGTAGGCGCTCTTCACCTTCTTGTGAATGGGCTTCAGGTCTTTCGGAAATTTCAAATTGCACTGAGATGGGCTGTTGAGAAATGGACAACATGTTAAAATGATTTTTATGTGATGTTTTACACGCAAGAGTTTCAACTACTTAAAGCAAGTGATATGATTCTTTCTTCATCTTCTTGTGCTCTCTCCTATTGGAGGTTAGCTACCATCAAGGCAATCTTTACACCACTAATCAGGGTGTTACTAGGAATAACTTTTTCTCTGGAACTAGGTGTGAATACAATATTTTATTTTATAAAATTAAGGATGATCCTTGTCAAAGCAATGGGTCCCCGTACCCAAATGAGACAAGAGGAAGAAGATGAAGATGATATTGATAAACATACTTTGATATTTCCCGCTAGGTTACCACCTCTGGATCTAGAGTCATGAAGTTGACTACTCTCTGTGAAGGTCGTCACTATATAAGACTTGGCAAGGAACCAGACAATGCTATTTTTTCCGCGATTATTAAAGACAGTGAGTGCAAATCTTTAAAGATATTTTTTCAAAAGGCCTTAACCTTTACGCCGCTACGCGCATACATGTATGTTTTCATTTTTATTGATAATGTATGAATGTCTCAAAAAGTATTGCACACAACGGTTTCCCATAAACATCACGAACGCGATGAAAAGATTAAGTTTTGTTTTTCTGAGGTCAGAAACTGGTTTTAAAAAAATTAAAGATACACGTGTTTTAGAAAAGACTACCTACAATAACCAATGTAAAGCGCCCTAAAGTGGTTTGAACCACTTTTGGGCACTGCATAAAGTTAAGCATTTATTATATTCTGTTATTTACTAAAGCTTACCGATGCAGCGAGTATGTTCCAGGAACCACGGTCTCCTTTTGGAATTCATATTTCACTTTTGACAATTTAGCGAGTTTGGCCATGGCTCTTTTACAAATTTATTACAACTTTGCCAACTGGGGTCAAAATTATCAGAAACATGAACAAAAATCCTTGGGTCATTAAAAAAACTCTTTGTGTATTGATGATTGTCAAGACAAAATAGTTTACTTAACAAAATTGTAGTCATGGTGACCAATTAAGTAGATAGCTACCCTGGTAAATGTATGACATCAATACACTTAGTTGCTGTACATTATTAATGTAATATTAATAATAATAAAGTTTTAATTCCAGAAGGTATGCAGGAGTAGTGCAATGCAAAACACTCCATAATTGATAATAATTGATGTAGTTTAAGCGCCCTTGAGGTGATTTTATCTCACGAAAATGGCGCTTAAAAATTCTGTCATTTAATTATTATAAATGCGCTTTCATTTGTTGTTTTTCTGTGTGCGTTGAATTTTCATCATAGAGCCACGGTACAAGTATGGTACAAACACAGTACTCACACAGATGCATTACTTGCATACAGCATGTTTAAAACTTGTTATTCGAATTCTGAAGCGAAAATTTTAGTGAAGAAAGTTTATTTTTAATGTTAGGAAAAGAACACATTTTTAAAACTTTTTCAATAACTGTAAAACATATAAAATATATTAGTTTGAAGATCGTATAGACTTGTTGTTTCTTTCTCGCCAATAACAATAATTAGGCGTAAGCAAGACAAAATGCTGTTTCTCAGTGACGTTTGGCACAGACATTACTATCGTTGGAAGTGTATAGATATGCACCAATATACATAATCCTAAGTTTGTGTTGTTTAGGTCTAGTCTAATCACACGACTAATACAATTGTATAGAACGAAATACTTATTTGTGCAGTTGGGAAGCTGCATATTATGTATATAGAACTTTATATAATAAAATATTATAGAACGTTTTCGAGAAATTTCCGTTTATGTTGAAAACATGTGAGCATTAGGTTACCTTTTTTTCAAAATCCAACCAGGTACTGAAAACTTATGAATTTTACTGTGAAAAAATAAAATTAAGTACTCTGGTGTCAACTTCCCAAAATTGCGCTTCAGCCCTTTTACCTTTCCGGCGTCTATATTTATATTTACATTTCATTTTGGATAAAATTTCAAAATAAACCGGCTCCAGAAATAGCCGGCTCCTCAGAAAAAATAATATCGACGGTTCCAGTGACAGAAAAGTCGCCGGGACAATAATATCGACCACCTCTAGTCTCTCTATCATTTCTATTTTGAATGGTGCCGCCTTGCGACGTGAAGTAAGTGCAGTACAGTCTTGCAACTCCAGAGAATTGTAACGTTTTTATTTCATTCATTTCAATTTCAGTCAAGTCGAGTGCGCTTCAGGCAGAAATGGCTCCCGTTCGGTGTGGCGAGGACGATAATGTTAATGACGTCCCGAAGGAGGTTTCAAATAATAAAGTGACAGTTGTTTTGGGGGCGCAATGGGGAGACGAAGGCAAAGGCAAGGTCGTCGATATGTTGGCTCTCGAAGCCGACATAGTGTGCAGGTGTCAGGTGAGTTATTATTTTTTACAAAAGCATGTGATCCTGCCAAAAATAGTGCAATGAAAGTAATGTTTTTCTCTTTAAATCAATGTTAACCCGCTACTTTTAAATTATCTTCAACAGAGACGAACCTGTTACGATCACGCTACTGCGTGTCTTACAATACTACCCATTATTTGGTTCTATTATTTAGGGTTATGATTTTTCGGTTTGTATTTTCAAATTTCCTTTGGAGTGCTGTCATGTGATAATACTGATATATATACGATACTTTGCAAATTCGAGACTATTCTGGCTTTTATCGAGAGTTTTAACTAAATCTGTGTAGTTTTTATATTTATGTTTACTCGACAGAATTACATAAGACTAATCACATGTTTGTAAACCGTAAACAGTAAAATCTACATAAACATAGCTACAAACAGCTCGTTCACATAATCTGGTAACTTGCCAAAAACATGTATAATCTGCGGTGAGAGACCAGGGGGCCGGGCCGCTATTGAATTGGTGAGGGAATTTAGCTTACTCCGAAAAATATTGGCAATTTCCCTCGCTATTATGTGGAAAAGGCAAGGTCAGGCTCACCTCAGTTCGGACACAGCTATAATTACTTCTGCAGGCTTCCCATTATTTTACACATCTTTGTCGTTTTAACATCCTTTTTCCCAAGTAATTAAATTTAATAATAGCTAGCCACGTCCTTCAACGACCCGAGGGTACAGGGTTCACCAAGAAATTTGCTTGCATAATTTAAAATGATGCAAAGAGTAAGTCGTCATAATTTATAAAGGGTATCCAAAAACATACTTTCTTCTATTCGCCAAGTGGTTCATAAAATGCGCAAATGCTTTCAAGAGTTTGTTCTTGTAGTCTATAATCTAACTACGGTTTTTTTACAATTACATGGTAATTTTCATTTTATATAATAAAACATAACACCATTCTTCGCTAAATATAGAATTTATATTTGTACTAAAAATTATTTTATATTCGATTTTTTTCTGATATCACACACACTTTGCGTGATATTTATTTTTATTCCTATTTACAAGTTAGGTTTACCTTTGTATTTCTCAAAATAAACCCATAGTTCTTTACATTTATCAATAAAAAAACCCACGTTTCATTCTGTACCGCAAAGGTCGTTATTGAATCATACCGGGTAAGTTTTTTCTGAAAACCAGACCAGTCATTTGTATTTGAACTTGGCGGGAATGAGCACCCAAACCGCTAACTTGAGCCTTTCCGGTTGGTAAAAATAATTTATTCTGGTAGGTAAAAAATGATTTCATTTGATAGGTCCATATTTTATTTGCGATTTTCTCTAATAAAATAATGTATCCATTGTAATTGAAGTATTTTTTTTATATAAAAAAGGATTTTAAAAAATTGTTTTAGTAAATAATGTACTTCCCCTGAAATTCCAATTTAATTTGGAGTTCCCCAAGGTTCTGTCTTGGGTCCCATTCTAAATCTGTTAAAATATTCACTGTTATCTGAACATTTTTTTTTGATTTTAAATCGTTTTAATTTGCATACATATCTGTTTTATATTATTTTCTCGTGGTTTTTTTATTAGGTTTAGGTGCGCACTTGAGGTGAAATATCACAAAACTGCGCTATATAAGTTCACTGTTATTATTATTATTAGGTTAGGTACTTTAGTGTGAAGCTCACTTGAGGCGATATATAAATTCATTGTTATTATTATTGTTGTTTAGTAGATAAAAACAGTTTTACTTTATACGTGATATCTTTCTAAATACTGGTTCACATTATACCAGGTTTTCTGTCATAAATCACACGAATAAAAGTGTTTTTGTTTTCACCGCATAAATTTTACCCTCGACGCAGTCTTTATGTTTTTCTTTTGTGATTTGAATGTACGAAGAAGGGCTGTCTTCCATCTAACCGCTGCATCTTATTGTTTAAATATCGTTTAGTCGAACGGTATAGGCCGCCATTGAACCCTCTGCGCCTATACAATTGTCAATTTTGTACTAGTTGCAGGTAGATGGGATACCGACCAAAAGCAATAAAACTTATGCTCGATATTTCTCTCAGAACTGTGTTTTCGCCCACAAACAATAAATCGAACATTGCCATTTTTTGTACCTGGTATTTTTTCACTGCAAGATTTTAACCAATTTTTTGTTAGATTAAGTATTATGCATTTAAGTTTATTGAACAATTATTAGAAAAATTCGAAAAAAAGTCCCTTTAAAAAAAAAAAAACAGCAAAAATATTTTTAAATAATTATTTTCGTGTGCCGTTGATCAAAAATCTGTTTGATTATCTTACGATATAGAAATATATATTTTTGATATATATATAAATAGTGAAATGCATTAAAATAGAAAAAACAATAACCTTTTTGTAACTATATGCAAAAACTGAATATGAAAAGTTACGATTTTCGAATAACATAAAAATATATCCATTGCATTTCAATTTAAAATTATTTTGAGTACTATTAGGAATGTAATGAAGAAAAGATGCATTATTTTAATATTAGTTTGTGAGAAAAAAATACAAGAATCACCTAATTAAGTTATTATTAATTTTTCGAATCATTTTTATTTCTCTTCGTATTAGTTATTTTTCCTTTCGTAACATTTCTATTGTACGTACTTGTTTTTTTAAATTTTATTTTGACGAATAATACATTGAAAAAAAAACTATAATATTTTTTAAAATGATCGATGCAACCTCGAGTAGAAAATTACTTTTATCTTAATCATTTATTAATAACTTCCCGATATTATTATGAAAATCAAATACCAAATTTATTAAATAGAATTGGAGATAGTCGCTGGAAGCGGTTTTCCTCTCGATGTGAGCTATGTCAAAATAAAAATTAAATTATAATGATTATTTCTTATAATGTAAAAACAACTTCTAAGGCAGACGACTCTTAGATCAGCAACGTCATCGGCTATCGGAAGACTGATAGAACCCAAACGCAATCCAAATACTAAGTTTGGAGATCGCGCTGCAGGAGTTTCGGGGCCGAAGGCTTGGAATAAACTCCCTCCGAAACTAAGATGTATAACGAGCCCAACAGAATTTCGGTCCAAACTGAAAACTTACCTTTTCAGACTCTCATATCCTTAAATTTATTAAAAGAATCTCATCATAATCTGTCTCTCGACGAATCACCTTTAGATATTCATGTTTTAACCAAATCCTGTACTGTACGACAAATTCAGAAAGTCCATTTTTTTTAATTTCACTCCCATGCCCTGAATCGGAAAAAACAAAAATATATCATTATTATAATTTTAAGTTAATAAGTGTGTCTATCTGATGGGACCTGCCAGGTAAGTATGTTCCTGTATATTTTCTTATTTTAACTAGGAATTAATATGTAATAATAGAAAATAAGATCTGTACAGCGCCCTTGAGGTGATTTTTCACAAAAACGGCGCTATACAAGTCATCCAAATATTATTATTATTAAACATCTCACAACCTTCCATATATTTTTTTACTTATCATTATTGATTCAACATAAAGTCACCCTAGTTTCGCAGAAAGATGAATAATGTAATGAATTCTATTATTTTATTGTCTACCATGGCAAATCATTATTCTGACGGATATATCGTTCGAATTCATATTTATTGCACAGTTCCCAGGGACGTCCCGTGACTTTAAAAAAATATTTTTAGTATATATTATAGTTTTATTTCAAAGCACATGTAGCCAAACAGTTTTGCTTTTAATTAACAACCTTTTTGCACGGAAAAAAGTTCGTTTTTTTATTACTTGTATTGAAAAAATATACCTAAGATGAATTAAATAATGTAGATACGTTACTGAGACAACGCGCCTGGTTGCACTAAACCAAAGTCAACGAGACATACCTTCGAAACACGATTCATATAGCTCGTGAAATATTTAGTGGTGCAACATTAGTGGTGCTACATTTTTCGTAAGATTTGTATGAATATGACGTGTCTTGTATTTTATGTCTATGCCTAATACTTATGGATAGGATCAAGAAAGGGACGCTTAGATGGTTTGGGCATTTAGAGCGAATAAACGAAGAAAGGAGTGTGAAAAGAATATACGATGCGAAAGTGAATGGAAGAAGAAGTCGAGGACGCCCGAGAAAGACATGGCACGATCAAGTAAATCAAATACTTGAATCGGGTCATATGAAGAGTCAGAATAACAGAAGAGTATGTATGAGACGATGTATAAATGTAAATGAAGCAAGAAGTGCGTGCCAAGACAGAGTTGTATGGCGGTCCGTCCTCTCTGCCTACCCCTGCGAGGAAACGGCGTGATGGTTAGTTAGTTTTTTAGCCTAATACTTCCCGAAAAAGTCCTTCTAGATATTTATATTATTTTTAATCAGACTCTCACTGCCCTTGAGATGATTCGAATATAAATGTACACCACAGTCTCTTGAAATTGAGTATTTACACAATTTGTGTCATTCTTGAAAAAAAGATTACGAAATTAGCGGCACTTTTTTTTTGTGTTATCGAATAAATATTTTTCTAGATTCATTTGATTTATGCATATTTCACAATGCCGCCATAGCGAAATTTTCGTGCATTTTCGGCTGTGGCGTTACAAGGTCTATTACATAATTTTCGCTTGAGATTTGCCCGATTTTTTAAATTTACTTTGTAGTGAATACCGCAGAGCCCAACTGCTCCTAATCGTCTGGAGCCACTGGGACTATGGCATCCCCAATCGGGGTATTTTGTGAGGTTGAAGGTAGTGGGGAGGGGAAGGGGAAGCTTGGCAAGTACCTGACTATTTAGATGTGATCACCAAACACGGCTAGAACCATTTCAAGCAGCGTTTCGAATCTGAATTGTGGTATTTTACCAGGGCGATACTTGGAGTATCAATCACTCTGGAACGTGCCGCAAATATACAATATCGTCGCTGGAAAGGCAAAATGACTTACGCGACACTTTGATCAAAAATTCAGTTTTGATCAGTTTTCTGCATCGATTGCTCCGACTCGTTCGATTCTGAAGACTTTTGTGGCCCTTCAGCCATCTAAAATATATTAACTATTTTAGAGAAGGCTCGACTCAAGCGACACAAGTTTGGAACATTTTTAAAGCTTTTTGTCGATTCAGGTAACTCAGTGAGAGCATTCAGTAAATTGAGTTACCTTTTTTTCAAAATCCAACCAGATACTGAAGACTAATGAAATTTGTTGTAATACAAACAAAAAAACTTTAAAGTGCTCTGGTGTAAACTTCCCAAAATGGCGGTCTAGACCTTTTGCTCTTCCGGCGACGAGATATGACTTAAATGTGAAATAACGTTGGATTAACCACTCGACCACGGAGGCCGTCATTGAATCTTTTCCGATGATTGTTTGGTTCCTATGCGAACAAATACCACTCAAATAACTTCATAAAATGAAATAATTCACACCACTATTCCTAGTTCGTGCAAATACCCCGGTATAAACAGATGCCCAAGGATGTAACTAACCTCGAGGAGGATATAGACCTCGAGGAGCGATATAGCATTTTTTGCTTCTTTTAGCTCATAAACTCCTGAACGGTGTATTATTAATACCCGACACCCTGGCGGAAATTGGATTTAATGTCCCTAATAATTTCACGCGAGGCCGCCAACACAGGGTTCTTTTTCTTCCCAGGTGCAGAACTAACTTGCCAATGTTGATGCCCCTGGGAAGACAAAATAGGTTAATTAACTGCTTCAGGAAATTTGGATATTTTTCACACGAGCTACAACAAGCAAGAACTAGTTATTAAGTTCTAACTCTTAGAGTATATAGAGTTGTACCCATCCAAGGCAGTGTAGTCAGTTTTTGGTGATTTTTAATGTCAAACCGCACTAGCGCGTCGCTGCGCGTCACTTTTTTGTTCGCCGTGCCGCGCAGTGCAGCGCCGCTCTGGTGCGGTTTGCTTCGTACAAAAAAGTGAAAACATATTTCGTGGTGAAGCGACGCGCCGTGCAGTGCAGCGCCGCGCCGCTGACGCGCTAGTGCGGTTTGATCTTTACCGGACTCGGCGGACCTGGCTAAGACAATGCTTTTGTTTAGTCGTATAACCACTTTTTCACAGTATTTTTATCAACAAAAATATAGCATATAACCTAAAAAACCGTTTAGTTGTGTCAAGTTTAGTGGCATAATAAAAAATGTGGGCGGAGTCCCGCGGTGACCCAGGAGCCCAAGATCATTGTGACAGTACATAAAAGCGGGGTATTATATTTGTTGTCTCTTTCGCTCTCATGGTGTACAGCGTAAAAACCCGGAAAAAGTGATTTATCGTAAGTTTGTATTCGTTAAGTAAAAATAATTAGCTCTCTCCACACATTGTAACTTCGAGTTCTAACTATATTATGTACTTCTTGAAAACTATTTTTTTTGTTGCTGTTTTTAAATTTCTTTTTACCTTAATCTTTGTGTAATCATGATTGCCATATTTTGTGTTTTTTTTTTGCTATGCTTTGGTGTAAAACTGTTTTTGCTAATATAAAATAAATAACCAAATGACATATTCCTAAGTTCGGCCCTGTAATGCCGAAGATTCGCAGAAAGAGTACCCTGCCTTGTTTAAGCCTGATTCACACCAACGTCCGGTTCCGCTCAGTGCCGATATTGTTCCGCAAGAAAACTTATTGACATGGTATGAATATCAATCAAGGAGTATGTGCCAAGACAAATTTGTGTGGCGGTATATCCTTCTGCCCACCTTTGTGATATTTAACCACTTATTTAGTTAAATAATTATTTTGAAGTGTAAAAATACTTACATCACAGTTTTTTTTTTATCAAAAACCATTTTTTTTATCACTAAATAATATTTTTATTAATTATCAATTATTAAAAATATTATTTAGTAATAAAAAAATGGTTTAAAAAAAAAAAAATCTGCGTTGTAAGTATTTCTACACTTCAAAATAATTATTTAACTAAATAAGTAGTTAAATATCACAAGGGTGGGCAGAAGGATATACTGCCACACAAATTTGTCTTGGCACATACTCCTTGATTGATATTCATACCATATCAATAAGTTTTCTTGCGGAACAATATCGGCACTGAGCGGAACCGGACGTTGGTGTGAATCAGGCTTTATTCGGATTAGAGCAGCTGAAGGTCAGTAATTTTGGATGTCGGGTGGTATTATAAATTACCTCAATTACAGCATTCATATCACAAACCGTAATCCGTTATATAACCAACACGAGTATACCTACACGAGATTATACTGTCCATTGACTTGAGTACGCGAGATTAACACTGGCGCTACAGTAGTATATTTAACACTCCCGTTCCGAACTGGGGTTCTAATATAACCCCGAACGAGAGTTTTGTGCGGCATCTTGGATAAAGATTACTGAAACATTTTGAATTTACTTTTTGTTAAGTATTACCAAAAACAAATTATCTTTATATATACATATTATTTTTTATTTTGTTATTTTAATTAATATTACTAAAGGGAAATGAACCTTCAAATACAGTTTAACACTCCCGTTTCGAAGGGGGGTTCTCATGTCACCCCGAACGAGAGCTTTGTGGGGGGGGCATCTTGGATAAAGATTACTGAAATATTATTACCAAAAACAAATTAGCCAGGACTATATCATGACAATGCTTTATTTAAGAAATATCAAATGGGGTAACTAAGTCACCCCCTTCGAATCGGACGTTTGATTTTATTTTCAGTTACGGAAAGGTGAATTTTTCGTTCTAACAAAAGATAGGCACCAACTCGTATCAAGTATAACACTTCAGAGATCGAAGCCAATCGTGTTGAAGTCAGTTAAATAAAAGTTTTGTTAACATGTAGGTGGTTTTATTTCATTGTTATTAAAATACTGTATGTTCTCAAAATACAGTTCTCAATAAAGGACTGAATTTAAAGGAGTATTAAAAAATTAATGCAACGTATCCAATAATTCGTAGTTTTCCCCGATTTGGGACATTCTCGACCACGAGCATGGATGCCAATTACTGTTTAGTCAAAACAGATTATACTATTATTTTCAGCAGCAGCCAGTCGAATTGCATGAATAAGATAGCCTGTAAGTGCACTTTCAATATACTAGAAGAATCATCGTAAACTCTTGCTGTCCCTTTTCCACTATAGTGACAATAAGAAGGCGTAAACAAGACAAAAGGGCTATATTTTTATGACGTACATCCCGTATACTCGTACATCCTCACTGGAGCGTATACATAATACACCCAACGCCAAGCATGTATTGTTTGTTTCAACTCTGGTTGAGTTACCTATACGCGATGGCAATCTGCCGCCTGGAGCAGACTGCACCAATTGCCCTTGCACAGGACCGTTCCTGCATAGCACGGAAGTAGGCGTGACCTTTTCTTGAAATGACTCTAAAATTGACATGATTTGTATATGACCATACTGGTTACCTGAACTGTTCTCTTATGGCTAGTTTACACGATGACAGTGGTAACTAAACGACTGACGCAAAAAACGGCCGGTTTACACGAGGACCATGGTAAACGGTAACTAAACTGTCAAGTGATTTGCCGCGTGTAAACATGGTGCATTTTTTCAAATACAGTTTTTTAGTTACAATCGTCCTCGTGTAAAGCAGTCATTACTTTCCCTTCAGGTATCTTGAATAATTTCACCACAAAATGTTTAGTTTGTATATTTTCTTTCGTCGTTTAATTGGGCTCGTTGGAACAGTGATTTGAGGTTCCTCTGACGTATTTAATTTCTCTGGTCTCGGGGTATTCGTGACACACGATCCGGGGATATCTCTCCTGTCTACTCGATAACTATTTTTATTATATTATTATTTGTCGGAATCTTTTATTTTGGTTTATTCCGCGACGCGGCGCCATTTGGCACGAGGTTAGCGGGGCGGCCAACTGGCCCCGCAAGCACCGAACCGTTGACTTTTAATGCGATCACACTGAGCTTCGTTAAGGGGGAGTAGACACTGTTTTAATTTACGAAATTATGGTGATATTTTTACACAATATGAAAAAGATTATATTTTAACGACATACATATTTATGTAAATATTTTTTTAATTTACGTAAGCTTAGTATTTACCAAATACAAATCAGAAATTGGCCTTATTTGGGTCCGCTATATGTATAATTTGACTTTGTTTTTTTTAAAGTGTTAGTGTGTTCAAAAAATACCTTAAACATTTTGCTTTTTTTTGACAGTCATATATTAACAATTTTTTGTTTGAAATAGGGGGTCATTTCCTTATTTTTAGAAACACTACATTTATTGTTTTTTTGAGAATCGATTGCGAAAGTATTTGTTGAAAAGAAAAAAAACTATCACTGAGGGCTTAATGAATTTATTTTTTTGTAATTATTTGTATTTTTAAAATAATTTTAAATGGCTCTGTTTTGTAGTAATTAGGGTTTAATGATTTTTGTCTAAATCATACCGTAAGGTGGCGCCCATATTAAAAATGTGGCGAAACTTTGAACTTATTATCTAGCATGTTTTCTCACCTTCGGGTTATGTTCTTTTCTGACAACAGAGGGTATTTTAAATTAAATAATTAAAAATGCAGTTGAAAAAAGATACTCCATTATTTTCACTCACAGGTATAAACCCCTTCGAGTGAATTTTACGAGGAATTTGTAAAAATATCCAATATTGATTTATGATCGTCTCTGCAAACCATATAATATTAGTGCATGCAGATATTTTTTATATCTGCATGGCTTTTTCAATGCATAGCATAGATATGTTAAAATTTGTCATTTTTTTCGAATCAGGCGATACTGAGTGGATCTAACACTTTAAAACATTTTTTGGTTTTTTTTTTGTTTTGTGAATACCACACAAGATTCTCAACTGCTCCCAACCGTCTAGAGCCAGTGAGACTATGGCATCCCCAATTGGGGTATGTTGTGAAGTTAATTGTAATGAGGAGGGGGGAGATGGGGAAAAGGAAGGTTGGGAAGTACCTGGCTATTCAGATCTAGTCACCAAACACGGCTTAAGCCATTTCCAGTAATGTTCCGATTCTGAATGGTGGTTTTTCACTAGGGTGATGATACTTAGAGTATCTACCACTCTGTAACGTGCCGCAAATATACTTTATATTATTTTTGTATGAATGAAATGTGTTATGACACATATTAATTAAATAAAAGTTATTGGCGCACACTGGGTTTGAACCCGCGACCTTTGGTTTGTAGTCGAGCGTCTTACCACTCGACCATGGATACCGTCCAAATACACTATTGAACGGGACAAGTACTCAAGGTAGGTTGAGAAGAGAAAGTTCTAGATTTAAAGGCGGGAAGCGAGCGAGTCGGCACTAGCAATTCAAGCCGGCGGACGCGAAGCCAGACACTGAGACCTTGTACCCTTGTAGCTTCTGTCAGCCCTTAGGTGCCCGGAATGCCCATTACGGTAAATTTTATGGTCGGTGGCATTTTTCGGTCATTGGTGTCTACCGCTCGCCCCGGTATGTTTATTTATCAAAAGTACAAAAATAATACAGTAAGTAAACAATCATACGGTACATACTTTTATGTAAACTTTAGTTTTACAGATTCATGTGAAATAGATACGGAAAGATTGTGGAATTTATTAGCATCTTTCGTTGTATCTGCAGAAAATTATTTAAATACAAGAAACATACATGATCAATTAGCCCCGCGGTTAGCGGCGACATAGATTACTATTATTATTTTTCTGTGATTTATTGAGCTTGTCGTTGTATCCGCGGAAATCATAAACTGACGGAAATCACGTCCGATACAACTATGTAGAAACATCCCGCAAATACACTATACTCGTATGTACCTATCAGTCAATGAACACATTTTGAGCGGCTATTTTGTACGCTGGCTCCGGGCGAAAATAAAGGTCCCGCGCCATGGGGTGCGAATATTTTTAATTAGTTTTAAATCGCTATATCTTCGAAAATCATGTAGATATTTTAATTTAAAAAATCTAAGTAGTACTCAGCACACCCCTGTTTTAAAACTATTTACGGAAAATTAAATAAAATTAGTAATGCAACGCAATTAACCGAAAACAAAGTCAGTGTTGGGTCATTAATAATGGAAGGCTCATTTTGGTTTAATTTTTTTGGTAAAAATCAAGCATGTATTTTACAAAATTTCAAATTATTACTGTTTTCACTTAGTTCAAACCATTACTAAAATAATGATAATAATTGCCGTATCTCTAATGTCATCAGTTTAATGATTAGTTATTTTTGTTGTTTTTGTTTTGTTTGTTTTTATTTTTAAATACAGTCGAACGTGGTTATAACAATCACGGAAATAGCAGGGTCATGGCTATAATGAGCAATTACTGAATGATGTGTTAGTTCGTGCTTATTTTCATACAATCATGTGGGGTTACTGATATACCGTCGAAATATTATGAAACACACTGTTCGCTAGCGTTGTGACAGTTTTGAAAGAACTGTTTCAAAGAAGTACTTCTTTTGACAGCAGTCCCAACTTCATTCATTTTTCATTGAACAAATACTTCAATTGAAGTTGGTTAAGTTGGTACTCCTGCTTGAACGATCTATGGCATCTACTTCGAACTTCAATTTTTCATTCGTTCGAAAGACTGAAATATTGCATCATCCACAGTTCAATTGTTCATTCCCTTCTTCCTTCGATTTTAGTTCGAAGAATGAATGAAGCAATGAAGTATATTTTTAGTTATCCGTTCCCTCGCACGTACCAGTGACAGTTGCTTTTGATTTCTGTGCTTGTTTTGTCTATAGGACTATATAATCTCTACCTAAAGTATTGATGGCCGTTAAACGAGAAAGCAAAGTGAAATATGGGCTTATTTTAAGGAAGTTGAGATTTACCAGGCCAAATGCAACTTTTGTTCTAAAGTTATATCCATAAAGGGAGGCAATGCCTGTAATATGAATCGTCATTTGCGCAATATTCACCCTATTGCTAAGCAAACTGTCAAACTGTGTACAGTAAGAAATATTCAAATTGTACTTCAAGCCCTGAAAAACGTTCACATCGCTCTTACAGAAACTGGAAATTTCGCAATTACTACATTTGCTTTTTGCAAATTCTCTGTAAGGCTATGCATACTTATTGTACATCATTCCTTTTAAGGCATGATACCGCCAACAACAACAAACTCAAACATATGGGCAGCTGTCATCGAGAAACAATAGACAAGAAACTAGTAATAGACAATTCATCAATACACACATAGAAGAAAGAAATAAGTAGTTTTTCTACACGGTATAATTTTTGCTATATAATAATGGAGAAGTGGGTTATGTGGTTGGGAGAGCTGTCCCGAATAAAACTATTAAGAAAAAAACGTGACTATTATTTGGTACATTTATTGCTAGCAACCCCCCCCCCGACGGGGAATTCTGTGATTAATATGTTACTTCAATTGAAGGGTTCATCGTGAAGGGTTCATTTTGAAGAAGTATCAATTCGTGAAGCATTCACAAATCTGTGAAGCTTTTCCCATCGCTACTGTTCGCAAGTAGTCGTAAGCGTGCGACATCGGAACTAGCCCCGCCCCCCGCCCCCCCTCCGTTTCTAACCCCTAACATTTCTCACGGTAGCCATCTTACGGATTATAACCAAACTTTTAGAATAAAGAATTCTCTCAAAATCCATACTAATAATCGATGTATTCAACAGATGCTCAAAAGTAGATTTGTGTTGAATTTTATTAGGTGTGCTAACCCCGTTAACCCGGCAACGTGAAGCGATCTTGCGACAACAGCAAAAAACGACGCTCTTGTCGAGTTATTACGAAAGGTTATCAACATTCGTAGAAGTTGGCGTTTTAATCTTGATTTATTTTTACTTCGTTGTATTAATCTTTGCGATCGTGAATCGCATTTGGGCCACAGAAATATACCGTATCGACTGTTCCAAGTCCAAAAGGCGTAAGCGACTAAACGCAACTTTTCGGAAGAGCGAAAAAGTTTAACAAATATCCTGTAAATAGTACAAACTTTTTTTATTTATCAAGACCTTCTGAGGTCAGCCCTCTGTAGTGACCCAACCAGTTTAGCACATGTGCAACTTACCCGTTTCACTAAACATTCCTACCAATCTCATATTGTATCCTAATTACATCCCTTTATGTATTTCTGTATAATAAATTATATCCTAACATCGCTTTCCAAAATTCCTTTGAACATGTATTATCCCATAGACCATATGTTTGGACTCTGATACTTTTAGTTTGACTATGCACCAAATGCAGGTTTAAAACCGAGATATTCTGTAACAGCACCCACTATTCATTCCATTCTACATTCAATTCCCATTTCTATTTCAATTCTCATCGCACTCCTGTGCAATAAATCACGTTCAGTTAAAGGTTTAATTATAATATTATATGAAATTGTCGCAACAAAAAGTATTCAAGACCAAGTGATTATATTTTATTCAACATCCCCGAACAAAAGCGTGCCTTACGCAAGGAGCGTTCTGTCGGTAGCATCGGCGATCATTACACCTCCTGGTCCTGTCAGTGTTCATCAGCTGCCGAAGCCTACTGTACTTTTAATTCTAACTTCTGGCCAACTGACGAACCATCACATGTTTGTTTGACATTAAATTTCATTATCATTATGATTCATTCGTTCGGTACTAACGTATTCAGGCCACGGTTTTAACTCGTTAATCCTAATTAATGGGTGCCAAATAATTGATACCTTTTCACCGTTAACTATCTACTCAATTAAAACGGCAACTTTGTAATTATTTCCCAATTCTTTATTCAGGTGGTATTTCCATAGTGGTCGATACTCCAAGTATCGCCCTGGTTGCCCTGGGCCCCTTTGTGAAATTATATATCGTCGATGAAAAGGCAAAACATCTGAAGCCCCATTTTGCGAAGTTTTCACCAGAGCTCCATATACATGGCCTGTTCAAAAGAAAAGGTGAATTTTAAATTTTCGCGGGCTATGTACATTCGATTATCGTTTTTTTGTTTGTTATGTTGGTACACATATGTTTATCATATGTTAGCATTATCAGCCATTTTGGATTAGTAATTTGTTTTTGACAACTGGAAAGGTTAGTCGCGTTTTTGTGTGTTCTTCGATTTTTTACTTTTTGAAAAATATGGATCAAAGAATATGTATTAAATTTTGCCTTAAAATTGAATAAAGAGCTCCAACGCACTTAAAATGTTGACTGTGGCATTCGGCGAGTCTACTTTGTCTCAAAAAAGTGTTTATAAGTGGTACAAGCGCTTTACAGAAGGCCGAGAAGATGTTAATGACGATGAGCGTCCTGGAGTTGTGGAAAAACAAATCATGGATTTTATTCTTTGATCCTTTTTTTTTCAAAAGTAAAAAATCGAAGAACACACAAAAACGTGACTAACCTTTACAGTTGTCATAAACAAACCACTAATTTAAAATGACTGATAATGCTAACATATGATAAAAATATGTGTACCAACATTAAAAAAATGATAGTCGAATGTACACAGCCTGCGAAAATTCTAAATTATCACCTTTTCTTTTGAACAGGCCATGTATATATATATATATTGAAAGTACGTCAACTACCGTATATTTTGCTTGTCACGTTGAGAGCTTTACAACGTGTCTATAAAGTCATCCCTTTCATCACAATATTTTTTTACAAAGTGATTTAAATTTGCCTTCATTACAGACGTGATGAATTGAGTCAGTTTTTCCCTTTTTTTTAATGTTGCGATGATAATTGAAGGCCGCTGTCCTCGTGACTTGGGCCGACCTTTGTTCCGCGCCGCCTGATTGACTTTATAAAATAAAAATGGTCAAATTAAACGAAGGCTCGGCTTTTTATCGTGTTATTCTCATTTTGTTATCTTATTTTATTATGTTCAAAACAGTTGCGGGCAAAGAGAATGCTCGCGACAATAAACCTTTCAAGTCTTCTCTGTCAAGCGGAGTCTGTTTTGAATAGCGGCGATTAAAAGTGTGATATTATTTTATTTGGGAGACCAACAATTCACATATAAATTAGGTAGAATATTCAAAGGGTAAGTATTAGCGTTGTGACCGCTTTGAAAGAACTACTTCAAAGAACTACTTCTTTTGGCAACAGTTCCTACTTCATTCATTGTTCATTGAACAAATACTTCAATTGAAGTTAATAGTTCATTTTAGCGTTCACTCATTTCAATAACTTCGTTTCATGGAACAAATACTTCAAATGAAGTTGGTACTTTAATTCAGCATTGACTCATTCCATTAACTTCATTTCGTTGAATAAATACTTCAATAAAAATTAGATTACAAAGAACTACTTCAATTTGCAACATTACAGTTGTGAAGGTGAACTTCAGTCTATAGAGAAGTACTTCATTATAAGTACTTCGATTGAAGTCCGACTTCAAAGTATTGATCTAATAGCGAGGAATCGGTTCCAGTTCTTTTCATTTTTAAAGCGCTACCGACTAGCACTTTTTATTTTGGGAGGAACCGGTTCCAGTTCTTTTCACTTTCAAAGCGCTACCGACTAGTACGTGCTTTGACGGTGAGGAACCGGTTCCAAAAAGAACTGAATAAATAACCGGATAAAATTTTTTTTTTTTTTTTTTTTTTGCGAGTTCGACTTCAATTGAAGTGTTCACTGCAAAGGGTTCATTTTAAAGAACTAGCAATTCGTGAAGCATTCACAAAACATTGAAGTTTTTCCCAACGCTACTAAATCGGCTTAAACACCGATCACACCAACTAGCGTGATTATTGCTTGCCATTATGAGAGCGCTACAGCGTGTCTATATATATGTAACGTCATCGAGTGGGCCCAGAACGGACCCCCTGATTTGCTCGACCAAACCATGCAACGGGATTCCTAAAGAAATTCACTAGCGCCGTTCGTTGGGGTAAAATATTATGAAATATTTTCATCGTTATTTTTAGCCGAGCGATCAATTCAGCTGAGCGTCGGATTTCCTAAAGAGCAACATGGCCGCCGCGGCTAACGATGGGAAAGAAATGACATTGGAAATAATGGCGAAACTATCCGAGAATTACTTCTTACGTTTTACGCATGGCGTGACGATGGCGGCTGTGATGCGAGACGGGGTTGTAAATCACCACAAGCACAAAGTATAATGCAGTTTTATTTTATTTTTTACGATAACTCCACACAGGAGGCCTTGAGGGAAATAATTTCCCTCAGGGCCTATGTCATCTTTGGGGATGCTGTGTGGAGGGCTTGAAGTAACAATATATGAAGGGAGAGATAATTATTTTGACCCAACCTACACAAACTTGCGATAAATCACTATCTCCGGGTTTTTACGTCGTACACCATGAGAGAGAAAGAGACAACAAATTTCATATACCACTTCTATGACGGCCTCCATGGTCGAGTGGTAAGACGCTCGACTACGAATCCAAAGGTCGCGGGTTCAAACCCGGCGTGCGTCAATAACTTTTATTTAATTATTATGTGTCATAACACATTTAATTCGTATAAAAATAATAACAAGTATATTTGCGGCACGTTCCAGAGTGGTAGATACTCTAAGTATCGCCCTGGTGAAAGACCACCATTCAGAATCGAAACGTTGCTTGAAATGGCTTAAGCCGTGTTTGGTGACCAGATCTGAATAGCCAGGTACTTCCCAACCTTCCTCTTCCCGATCTCCTTCCCCTCCCCACTACCTTCAGCCTCACAACATACCCAATTTGGGGATGCCATAGTCTCACTGTCTCTAGACGGTTGGGAGCAGTTGAGACTCTTAGCGGTATTCATGTAAAAAAAATATATATATATATACTGTAAGGATGAATTGAAGTCGGACTTCAATTGAAGTACTTGTGATGAAGTACTTCTTTTTAGGCTTTGAAGTTCACCTTCACAGCTGTACTGCTACAAATTGAAGTAGTTCTTTGTAATCTAACTTTTATTGAAGTATTTGTTCAATGAAATGAAGCTAAAATGAAATGAAGTACCAACTTCATTTGAAGCATTGTTCAATGAAACAGAGTTATTGAAATGAATGAACCCTAAAATGAACTATTAACTTCAATTGAAGTATTTGTTTAATGAACAATGAATGAAGTAGGAACTGTTGCCAAAAGAAGTATTTCTTTGAAGTAGTTCTTTCAAAGCGGTCACAACGCTACGATTTAGTACTAAACGGTCACGCGTCGCTTGAGGTCGTTTCAACATTACAAGCAAGTATGGAACGCGGTCCGAACTTCGGATCTGTTTCGTTCATACGCATATATTCTATGAATGTCTATCATTGTCATACATGACCGATATTTGAATAAATAAATTTACTGGTAACGTGTGTGTTTTGCTTGCCACATTTTGTGTTAATATTCTAAGGCGATAACGTATCTATATATATGTAGCGTCATCGGGCCCACTTCTCTTCTCACTCTTCATAAATGATGTCCATCAAATAATTAAAATATTTGGTCTCATATCACATCGCACGCCGACGACCAGCAAGTTAACTTTTACTGCTCACCGAGAGAAATAGACGGTCTGAAAATTCGCACGACTGAGTGTCTAGAGGCGATCACTCTCTGGATGACCTCAAATAGACTGAAATTGAACCCTTCACGGAGTTTCTCTGGACCGCCACAAGCAGACGTCAGCATAACATCGATAACTCCCCAATAGCTGTCTCAGGAAGTGACATTATTCCAAAAACATCTATCAAACTTCTGGGTGTTAATCTGGACGCTGACTTTTCCCAAACTTGTGTCGCTTGAGTCAAGCCTTCTCCCAAATGGTAAATGACTGAAGAGCCACAAAAGTCTTCAGAATCAAACGAGAGTCAGAGAACTGCACATTTAACTCATTTTTGACCAAAGTGTCGCTTAAGCCCCTTTGCCCTTCCAGTAACGATATTTTTACTTATTTTTTGTCTCGGAGCAATAATATACCAGGAGGGATGGCTTGTGTAGTCAGGATTGTTGATTTTTTCCCGACTCGGGCGAGGCTAGGGCTATTTGTATAACCACTTTTTCACATTATTTTTATCAACAAAAATATAAGACGTAACCTAAAAAACCGTTGAGTTATGTCCTGTTATGTCCCATAACAAAACGTTGTGTGCGGAGTCGACTGACACGCGGGAGACGGAAAACATGCTTACATATCGAAAAGTGTTGCGATATTATGTGACAACTTGTCTTATCTCCTTCTCTCACGGTTTACGACGTAAAAACCCGGAGAAAGCGATTTATTGTAAATTTGTATAGGTTCGGGTAAAAATATTTTGCTCTCTCTACATAAATATTTTTGCTCTGAGTTTTTTTTTAGTTTATTCCAACAACTGTAGGGTCCTTCAAATTGACACTTATTAACGACTCACAGACTGACGGGACCCATATTACATAACATTATGAATGGAAAAAATATTCTTTTCAACATATCACTCATGTCAAAACATTACCCCGTATCTCACCCATTTTTCAAAAGTGACTTTAGTGTATTCTGTCATATTGCCGTACTTTCGATTTAGCGGATTTAGTATTAAACTTACACGCATTGTTTGAGTTGTAACGCAACAACGCCACTCTTCCAACTTTTAGGAATCCTCAATATCAGACAGTTAAGTCTTAAAATAGTGTTAAAAATAACTCATTCTTCAAAATCTTTAATGTATATCACACATAATAAAAATACAAGGGCCAAACAACGAGAAAGACTTTTAGTACCTAAATACAATACAGCTTTCGCACAAAGACACCATATGTACATCGCGCCTCACACTTACAACAAACTCCCACCACAGACTGTAGCCATCACCAATATGTATTCCTTTAATCAAAACATTACTAAATAGCTAATGAGTAAGGACCGCAAGGAAATCGAAGACCTCCTAAAATTGCACTTGAAATTCTTCATCATGACAAACTAGAACATTGTGTAACAAATATCATCATTTTTTAAAAATTATTCTACTTGTACTCACTGTCACTTACCTCAGAACAGGTTCTTATTACCTAGTGAGTTAGGTAGTGTAAAAAAATAATGTAAGAAACAAAAAGTCAATAAATAAAAAAAATAAATATATAAAAAACAAATTGTATAAATAGGTGCCAAAATGCCCTCGTGTGTAATGAGAACGTAATTCCATTACACACCGCAAACACTAGTAAAAGCAAAAAAAAAACATAAGTAAAACTTGCAATTCGCAATGTCTATTAACAATAACAACATACATCATGTGACGAATCTTTTATGATTGCAGCAAGAATTTTAAACGAAGGCAATTTAAAATGAAGATCATCTGAAGTTCAGATAACAGCAGCCTGCATATAATTTCTTTTAACCTTCCCGTAACTGAAAGTAAATATCAAGCGTACGATCTGAAGGGGGGTGACGTAGTTACCCCATTTGATCAATGACAAACATATAGGCACGTTATTATTGTCTTAAGAGTATTTACACAAAATATGGCAAGAAACAAACACGTACGTTCCCAGTCAATTCTAACATTGGTCAAGAATATGTGTGTGTGTGGACGAAATAGATATAGGACCGAGCGGCGTTACAGGAAACACCCTAAGCTGACCTACTGCCAGTAGGTTGTCCTTCTCATACTTATGCGTTGCTACATTCACCATCTCACTCTCTCTGATGGCGCTTAAAATCTTTGGGAAACATTGGAAATAATCGTTTTATTTAAAATAATAAGTAATTTACGTGAAATGAAATGTTATTCCTTGGCTTTGACCAGCGTTTGAAATGATTGCATTTTGGCACTTATGAATGCAGTTTGTTTATATAAAGTACACGACATCAAGCGACGGGTGAAAGTTTAATACTAAATCCAAAGTACGGCAATTACCGTGTCTTTTTATTTCCACTTTGAGAGCTCTCCAACGCGTCTATAAGTTTGTAATGAAATTGGTTTTCAATACATGATCTTTGGCATCATCTAAGATATCGCACAAAACTCTCGTTTGGGGTTATATTAGAACCCCCCTTCGGAACGGGAGTGTTAGCGATAATATCTATGTCGTCACGAATCATGAGGTGATGAATCTCTCTGTTACACAATATCTAGTCATATTGTTATCTATTGTTATTGTCACGTCGCCATTTTTCGCGAAGAATAACAATAATTAATAAGTCACCGTGAGGATTACAATCTCAACCAGTTAAATAAACATTTTAATTTGTTTTTTTTTTTTTATGGTGACATTTTTGATCAGCGGGTAGATAGCCCGGTGGGTAGGGCGCTCGGCTAGCAGTCGAAAGGCGAAATAACCTTTCCAACATAAGTCGAAATTTTTATTAATTATAATAACTAGCAATTGATGAAATTTAATGTTTTGTTGTAAAAAAATGATAATTCCATTTTAGTATTAAAGGTGGCAGCACTTTAGTTTGCAACTAGCACGTGGATATTTCCTTAACGAGTTTGTACGCAAGACGTTTTACGGTATTAATACTATTAGATAATTTAACTTGGTTATTTTATATAGCGCCATTTTTGTAAAATATCAAGGACGCTTAACGGCATTAGGGCGTTTATTTAATAAAAACGATAAATAGTAATCGCCATTTAAAACCTAGCCAGAGAATAAAAAAAATAATCGAACAGTTGGCAAATATGGATCAAAATTTCGTATTATCGCGTTTTTTTAAATTTCGTGGATATTTCAAAGATTCACAGTTCATTAGAAAGTTCATAGTGCCGTTTTTTTTTACAAATTCAATACAAAAAAATCTGCGAATTCTTCTTTCTTTTCTGCTGCTAAACCATCCATTTTGTCTGCTTTATAGATTGTGCACACAGTAATTAAATATAAAACTTAAATATCGGAATATTATTATTTTGACGTATGATTTCATCTACTTTACGGGCAAAGTGAATTTATTAATCTGATAGTATTAATACCGTAAGCCGTCTTCTGCCACGATCGATGGAAAATTGCTCATACATGCAAAAGTTTGAAACTTTATTCCGATTACGGTCCTTCAAGATTTACTCACTATGTTCCTTTTGACGTGGGTGTCGTTAATAAACCAGTAACCTATAAAAGATTTTAAAATATATTATGTTCTTGTGAATCTACGCGAGCTAAAAATTAAAAAAAAAAAATTTAATGCACTGGCAATTTGACCATTTCATTCATTGTATGTAATTCATTTTATAATAATTCTGTTTTTGTTCTCCAAAATGAACGATCAACAATTGAAATTAAAATAAGTGGGAGAAGTATGAAAATATTCCATTTTATATAACTTCACCGCCTTGCACACCACATACAAAACTACCGATTTTGATCACTTGTGAGTAGCCCGCGGGTATGGAGCTGCGTCACTAAAGAGTTAGTGACCGGCTAGTTAACAATAATTATTCTAAATTATTTATAATTCGACCGTTGATTTTTTCTCCAACTAAAACAAAAATTAAAGTGAATACAGAACAAGAGGCCCAACTGCTCTCAACCGCCTGAAGCCAGTGGGACTATGGCAGCTAAAGGCAGTGGGAAGGGAAACGAGATGGGAAAGACGAAGGTTGTAAGGTACCTGGCTATTCAAATCTGGTCACCAAACACGGCTAGAGCCATTTTAAGCAAAGTTTTGATACTGAATGGTGGTCTTTCCACCAAGGCACTCTGGAACGTGTCGCAAGTATACAATATATTATTTTATATGAATTAAATGTGTTACGACACATATTAATTATAATAAATAAAAATTATTTGCGCACGTCGGTTTTGAACCCGCGTCCCTCGGATTCGCAGTCTTGCGTCTTACCACTCGACCACGCAGGCCGTCAATATTGTAGGAAAGAGGAAACATAGAGGCCGGCGAATTATTCCACAGCCGTGGTGTTGAACACGAGAACTAGTCGTAGAAACGACCCGATCTCACGTGGGAAATAATGTACTCGTAGTCGAGCGTCTCAACCACTCGGCCACGGAGGCCGTCGATAATTCTAATTGATTTTATCGTTTCTTATCGTGATTTTTATCGTCTTGGGCGCAGTCACTCGAGGCTACGCATTTTTTTGTCAATAAACTGATACGATCATCGAATCGATCACGCAGAAATATATTCGCATCCTAATTAAATTATTCGTTTTTACTATCTAACTACGGTCTTAGCACGTTCATAATGATGTGAATGCCACCACCACCCACACCACCACCCACACCACCACCCACAGCACCACCCGTCTGTCACTAATCTTGATACATGAAATTACGTTCATAATATTGGAGTACCCATAATTAACCTACTTTGGAAAAATCCTCCGATTAGATAAAAAATAATATCGCCGTACAGATTTACATTAAGTCGCGGAAAGGCAAAAGGGCTGAAGCGCCATTTTGGGAAGTTTACACCACGGAAGGGAAGGCAGAGAGGACGGACCGCCATATAACTCTGTCTTTGCACACTCTCCTCCCTTCATTCACATTCATACATCATCTCATACATACTCTTCTGTTATTCTAAGTCTTCACATGACCCGATTCAAGTATTTGATTTACTTGATCGTGCCATATCTTTTTCGGGCGTCCTCGACTTCTTCTTCCATTTACTTTGGGATCATATATTATTTTCACACGCCTTTCTTTGTTCATTCGCTCTACATGCCTTCAAGTCTTCAGTGCCTGGTTGGAGTTTGAAAAAAAAGTTAACTCTACGCTCTCAATAAGTTACCTGAAACCGCTTGAGTCAAGCTTTCTCCCAAATTGTGAATACATTTTAGATGGCTCAAGGGCCACAAAAGTCTTCAGAATCAAAGGAGAGTCAAAGCATTGTCCCGATTGTCACCATTTCTATAATAGCCTTCCCATTGATTAAAAGTTAAGATAAACGAGGTTTGTTCAAAAGAAAAGGTGAATTTTGAATTTTCGCGAGCTGTGTACATTCGATTATCGATTTTTTTTTGTTTGTTATGTTGGTACACATATGTTTATCATATGTTAGCATTATCAGCCATTTTGGATTAATGGTTTGTTTTTGACGACTGGAAAGGTTAGTCACGTTTTTGTCTGTTCTTCGATTTTTTACTTCTGAAAAAAATGGATCAAAGAATAAAATCCATGATTTGTTTTTCCACAACTCTGGAATGGTACTATAATTTGTAATTATTTTGTAAAATTTTTAATTTTATTTCTTATATGCATTAAAGTTCAAAAGTTTGTCATGTATAAGAAATTTAATAAAAATATATTATTAATATTATTTATTTATTATTGTGAGGATATGGAGAGGTACCTTTGCGAGACAATGTAGTCAGGATTGTTGACTTTATACTGACTCGATAGAAAGAGACAAATATATATTAAAGGATGTTGGAAAGCCTATTGGTTACCGCCCACATGGAATTGGGACATTTTTAATAAACTTATTTGAACACATTCAACAAAACAATATCAATACACCATTCAAATTATTTATAGAGTCGAAATATCACACACACACACTAATTACAGAAGGTTTGCCCAAATAATGATAGAAGCTAAAAAAAAAAAGTACCATAAAAAAATGATGTGACAAAATAATTCAGTTTTTTGTGTCACTTGGAAGAGTTGTAGTATGTGGGATACAAGGTATTTGTTTTGTCATGAGCGATATACGATATAGTACGCAGTATACGCGATAAAAATCATTTTATATCTTAAGAGCTTTATCGGCAGGCGCCCTACATCTCTGTTTATTTTCTAGATAATTTCTACCTTGTATCACCTGATCAATTAATATGACACGCTGTAAACATCTGCGCTAGAAGTAAATAGGTGTGACCAGTATCGACTTGTTTTTTTTTTTAACTGTATTTATCCTCAGGGCAATAATATACAGGAGGTAGTGCTTCTCTACTATCTGTAGTCAATGTTTTTGTTTATTTGTGTAACCACTTTTTCACAGTATTATTAGAAACAAAAATATAGCATATAACCTAAAAAACCGTTGAGTTATGTTTATTTTTGTCGAATATCAAAACGTGTGGGCGGAGTCCCCGGAGACGTGGGAGACGGAGGACACCCTTACAATACAGAAAAGCGGGTGATATTTTGCGAAATTTTTGTTGTCGATTGAAGAGGTTTTATCGTGACTTCAGCGAAGAGAGCCCGTCCCAAAGACGTGTTGTGTTAACAGAAGGAGAGTGTGTATTTATTCCCGCTGTCTTCGTAATAATAATAATGTGAAGAGCTCCGAAGCGCCATGGGAGAAAGCCAAATAATAAATTAGCGCAAAGAGAAGCGCAAAGCACGTTTTCCCGAGGAAATTAAAATAGTTTTGCTTCTAAATTAATATTATTTGTATCCGAGTTGCATAAGGAGCCGAGGAAGCGAGTTGAAACGTTGTTCGTTTGTAACATAGTTGAGGAAGTCGCCATGTTGCATTCCCAGGAAATCCGGCCGTTGATAAAATAAACTCTGATATTGTGTTTTTTTATTTATTTATTTTATAAGGCAGATCTGCTGTACCAAATTTTTTTTGGAATTGACATTCAATTTAATAAAGATAATAATATGGTGGGCGTGTGAGATAAATACATTTGAATGTCAAACTGCATATTTATTGATCGCATGTGTTTGATATTCTAGCCTTTGATCCAAAACAAATTGATGACAAACCATTTCAGATGAAACATGTGTAATGTTCGCTGACGAACTCGACAGATGCTCCTTGGGTAAGGCGGGCTTTTGTTCGGGGATGTAGAATAATATATAATTTTTATTGGAAGAATTTATTAAGTATAATAATTAAACCTTTAACTGAAGATATTTAAGTACCTGCTCCGAATAGGAATGCATGAGATGAAATAGGTTGAGGGTAGAACAGAGTCGTAGTAATGGTCAACTTAAAGATCATAGTCCAACATGTGGTCTATGTGATAATGCATGTCCGAAAAAATTTTAGATATCGATCTTTACGATACAAATTAAGAGACAGAAATACATTAAAGGAAGCAATTAAGAAATACAAAAGGACATTGGTATGAATGGTAAGAGACATGGGGTAAACTGCACATGGGCGCAACTGGGTGGGCCTTTACATTGGCCTCGGGTGCATTCCTCGTTATCTAGTTTGTTTATCAATCTAGTCTGTTTATAATTTTCATAATTCCTGATCTCCGTAAATAAAAAAAAAAAAACATTTTTTCTGAAATTAATATGATTGGCTCTTGGAATCTGCTTTATCTCTGTCTTGCAGGGTAATCATTTCGTTATAATTAGCGTTGTAATCGCTCTGTGCAAACTGCTATAAAGAACTACTTCATTTTGTGGCAGTTTACGCTTCACTCATTTTTGAGTGTGCGAATACTTCAATTGAAATAACAAAGAAATGTGAAGATTACAAATGAACATCCAGCGACAGCACACGAAGGTTTGATTTGTCCACACTTCAATTGTAGTTATTTTGCTGGTTCCCCCTCCTCCCACGCAAATAATTTTAGGCGAGGAACCGGTTCCCCAGTTCCAGTTCTTTTCGATTTAAGATCCTGGCCACCTCCTCATGATATTTTTTTTTGTTGGCGAGGAACAGGTTCCAGTGCGTTTCTATTTCAGATCGCTAGTTACCCCCTCTATGAAATTATATCTTTCGGCGAAGGACTGACGGGCTCCATGGTCGAGTGGTAAGACGCTCGAATCTAAAGGTCGCGGATTCAAACCCGGCGTGCGCCAATAACTTTTATTTAATTCATATACAATAATAAAAATTATATTTGCAGCATGTTCCAGAGTGGTAGATACTCTAAGTATGGCCCTGGTAAAACACCATTCAGAATCGAAACGTTGCTTGTAATGGATTTTAGCCGTGTTTGGTGACCAGATCTGAATAGCTAGGTACTTCATAACCTTCCTTTTCCCCATCTCCTTCCCCTCTCCACTACCTTCAACCTCCCAACATACCCCAATCGGGGATGCTATCAGTGACGTTACATCAGCCTCGTATCAGTATCGCTTGGAATGCACAGTTCCGACAAGTAAGGCGGTGCCATGCCATGTTTTGCTTTAAAAATCACCCAGCATGATTTGAATTGGATCCGTTTAGGACATTTAGGCCTGTGAAGGTTCTTAAGATGTTGCGATATATGGGAAAACTTGGAAACGCCGGTTGTCGGCCTTGCTGCGGCGTTGAAGACTGACTGATGTCTGTCAGTGTGATCGAGTTGTGACGCAACGTATGAGCTTACCAACATCTGGATTTAATTTGACGCAGGTTAAAGAGACCTGCGCTTACTTTTTTGGTTACCTGGGATCTGAGTGAAAGATCTGCATTTAGATAAACACCTCAGAGTTTCACGCCATTTCTAGAGACGATGTCACAACTAATGTTATATACTACTTGATATAACATACTCATGTATTTTATATAGTTCTTGCAGGCTATTTTTAATTTGTTACTTAGTATAATTTTCATGGTTTCCGGAAGCGCATTGTAAAAATTCATCTCTTTATAGAGTAAACTGTTGTGTTTATTAGATTTATTTCTTCTGGTAGTCTGATTTCTTTGCATTTCCTTGTAGTGTGTCTGTGAATATCCACGTTGTAAATAATTTGGTAATAGGTTGGTTATAAGTTTTATTTTTACTTTTATTGCATGTGTAAATATTAATGTTTTTGATGTTAGCATCTATTTCACTGTTAGCCAATTTAGTTCGTCTGACATTTTTAAGTGTCTGTAAATAAATATATATATATATATATATATATATATTTTTTTTTTTTTTTTTTTTAATGTTAGCATCTATTTCACTGTTAGTTACAAGCTATAAGTCCTTATTGTAAGTCACTGGTTGAAATTATTAGGTGTAAGCCATTAGTAATAAATCTTAACTGTAAGTTATTAGTTATAAGCTTAAGTGATAAATTATAGGTTAGATAAATTAATTTGTAAAGCGCCCTTGAGGTGATTTTCCCACAAAAACGGCGCTATAAAAGTTATCCATTTATTATTATTATTATTATATATAGACACGTTATAGCTTTAGAATATTAACACAAAATGTGGCAAGCAAAACACACACGTTACCAGTAAATTCATCATTCAAATATCGGTCATGTATGACAAAGATAGACATTCATAGAATATATGTGTATGAACGAAACAGATCCGAAGTTCGGACCGCGTTCCATACTTGCTTGTAATGTTGAAACGACCTCAAGCGACGCGTGACTGTTTAGTACTAAGTCGGCTTAAACACCGATCACACCAACTAGCGTGATTATTGCTTGCCACTTTGAGAGCGCTACAACGTGTCTATATATATATGTAACGTTATTGGATGCCATAGTATCACTTGCTCTAGACGATTGGGAGCAGTTGGGACGTGTTGCGCAGTATTCACTATAAAAAAAACTGGTTCCAGTTATTTTTACTTAAAAATAATATATATTTTTTTAAATATACAGTTTTTTGCTGTTTATATAATTGTTTTATTTACCAAGTTTGTAATTACTTCGAATAAACAACATGTGTTTTAATTAATCGCACACAAATTGCGTAGATTGGGTGACCCCTCAATTATGTCATTGTAATTGATCGACTTATCAACCATCTTCTCGGGGTGATGTCATCCGGCGCAGATTACGGCAGAAACGGTCCACGCAGAATCCGCGAAGCCATTATTATTTGGCAAAACGAAATTTAGCATAGCGGGAACATAGAACGAAGCGCTCGCAAGTTTATGGCAAGGTGTACCGTACCGTTATGCAAATATAAAGTATGTGAACTATTCCGCTAATGGGTTGTTCGTGCAATTATGCAGCTTGCAAAAATACTAGCAACAAGTTTATCATAATTGGACGTAGTTATGCAGAAAGGGTCCAACCTCAGAGCAATAACATACAGAAGGGAGCGCTTCTATACTATCTGTAGTCACTATTGATGATTTTTGCCTGACTCGACTAGACTTGGGCGTTGTAATGTTCGCTGACGAACTCGACGGATGCTCCTTGGGTAATATCTGAATAGGAATGCTGAGATGAAATAGGTTGAGGGTAGAACAGAGTCGTAGTAATGGCCAACTTAAAGATCATAGTCCAACATGTGGTCTATGGGATAATGCATGTTCAAAAGGATTTTAGAAATCGATCTTTACAATACAATTTGAGAGACAGAAAGACATTAAATAAAGCAATTAAGAAATACAAAAGGACATTGGTATGAATGGTAAGTGACATGGGTTAAACTGCACATGGGCGCGACTGGGTGAGCCTTTACAGCGTGGCAAGGACTAGGGCTAGAGTATTTATACATTTATTTATAGCACATGTCGACATAATGTTTTTGTTTATTTTTATAACCACTTTTTCACAGTTATAAAAAAAAAATGTAGCATAACCTAAAAAACCGTTGAGCCATGTCCACTTAAGTCGCATATCGAAACTTGTGGGCGGAGTCGCCGGGAGACAGGAGAACATTTTTACATACCTAAAAGCGGTGTGATATTTTGCGATTTTTGTTGTTGTCTCTTTCTCTCTCAAGGTGTACGACGTCAAAACCCGGAGAAAGTGATTTATCCCAAATTTGTATAGGTTGGTTAAAAAGAATTAGCTCTCTCTCTCCATTTATTGTTACTTCAAGGGCATTGAACTGGCAGAGGAAAGACGAAAGTAGACTGAATGCTGTAAAAGTGAGATCCCTAAGGCGTACGTGCGTAAAACTATGTATGACCGTATTTAAAATGTCGATATCCGACAAGAATGCAAGGCCGGTAAGCGTTATGAATAAGGTAGCGATGGGAAAAACTTTAAAGTTTTGTGAACGCTTCACGAACTACAAGTTCTTTAAAATGAACTCTTCAAGGTGAACGCTTCAATTGAAGTAACAGTTCTATCGAGGAACTGGAACCAGTTGCTCGCGATTTTCAGAAATCGTCAAGAACCGAAACCGGATCCTCGTTTCTCGACTGTTCTTTGTAGTGAAACTACTATTGAAGTGCCAAATGAAGTAGTTCTTTGTAGTCGAACTACGTAATTGAAGTGTGATTTGTCGCAAATTGAAATAGTTCGTTGTAAATCTTTGTAGTCGAACTACAATTGAAGTGTTCGCACACTGAGAAATGTGTTAAGTGTGAACTTCCGCGAAATGAAGTAGTTCTTTGGAGTAGTTCGCACAGAATAACAACATAATTTATGACGCGAATGTGAATCGTAGAAGTCGAAAATGAATGACTCAAAGTGAATCAAATGAACTACCAACTTAACAGAAGAGTATTTATGAAACGGTGTATGAATCTGAATGAAGCAAGGAGGTTGTCACTGGCGCTACAACCCTCGGAGAGTCTTGACCGCCTATTATACACTAATCCACTAAACATAGCTAAAGTTGTTTCGATTCCAGTGGAGCTCTCTCTCACCAGGGAGGAGATAACGAGATGATAATATTATTGCCCACCTTTCGTGATGCCCGGCGCGTGATATCAAATCATTACATCACTTCGTAATCTGTAAAACGTCAAGTCGCATAGACACCTATTTCGTTTTGTGGATCGAGAAAATTAATGTTTTCCAACAGTTTCCATGACTCATTCGTGATACGCAATTATTGGTAATAAAATAACACTATTATTATTATTAGACTATTGTGTTATCGCGTCAGCAATCCACGGCCGTTTCAGAAGGATTTTTTAACTTCTCTACCCACGATACGGATACGTAGGACGCGAGTACGGGTCCCGGCGTGCGCAAATAAATAAAATTAAATTTATGTACTATGTATAAAGTGCAGAACGTTTGTATCAAAACCTTGAAGTAACAATATATGGAGGGAGAGCTAATTATTTTTACCCAACCTACACAAACTTGCGAAAAATCACTTTCTCCGGGTGTTTTTACGGCGTACACCATGAGAGAAAAAGAGACAACAATTTTTTTGGCCCGCTTCTATATACTGTCATAATGATCTTAAGGTGCTGGTTCCTTGAAGTAACACTGGCGGGACTCCGCCCACATTTTTTATTAATGCCACTAAACTTGACACAACTAAACGGTTTTTTAGGTTATATACCACATTTTTTTTGATAAAAATACTGTGAAAAAGTGGCTATACGAATACACAAAAACATTATGTCGATATGTGATATGAATGGATGTATAAATACCGTAGCCTTAGTCTTAGCCACGCCCAACTGCGCCGAGTCATGTTAAAATTATCAAAAACAAGTCCAAAACTGACTTCACTGCCTTGGATAGATACTACTCAATGTACTCTAAGATCAAAACTAAAAATCTTGAAAAAAATGATTTTCTTTAACCTTTCCTTCTATGATGTGTAACGACTACACAATGCTTCTAATAACTTTAATATCTCTATAACCATCATAAATACTGGCTTCAGATTTTAGGTATTCCTCCATAATACACACATTAACGCATTGGATGAAAAAATAGTGTTTACGTTAATTGGCATTTATCGGGCACATACGAGATATTTTGTGAAAATCGGGAATAAATTCATCAATAAAATCAAACGCTGCTAGTGTGTGACGAAGGTATATTCATTCTAAAAACCGCTATGGGGATGGTGCAAAGATACGCGAAGAGTGGGGGAGATTATTCATCTCACTCTTACTTGACTTCGCTATATACACCCACAGCGCGTACAAATGTGGCCGCGAAATAATAGTCTTCAAAAAACCCTTCACGTTTTTTCAATCGCAGAATTCTTAATAGTTTTATTTATTCGGGACAGCTCTCCCTACCACATAACACACTCCTCCTTTATTATATAGTAAAAATTATACCGTGTAGAAAAACTACTTCTTTCTTTCTTCTATGTGTGTGTTGATGAATTGTCTATTACCAGTTTCTTGTCTATTGTTTCTATATGACAGCTGCCCATATGTTTGAATTGTTGGCGGTATCATGCCTTAAAAGGAATGATGTACAGCAAAGCAAAATGTAGTAATGTAAAGCAAATGTAGTAACGAAATTTCCAGTTTCTGTAAGAGCGATGTGAACGTTTTTCAGGGCTTGAGGTACAATTTGAATATTTCTTACTGTACACAGTTTGACAGTTTGGTTAGCAATAGGGTGAATATTGCGCAAATGACGATTCATAATTACAGGCATTGCCTCCCTTTATGGATATAACTTTAGAACAAAAAGTTGCATTTGGCCTGGTAAACCCCAACTTCCTTAAAATAAGCCCATATTTCACTTTTTCTTTCTCGTTGAACGGCCATCCATAATTTTTTAGGTAGAGATTGTATAGTCCTATAGACAAAACAAGCACAGAAATCATAAGCAACTGTCACGAGTACGTGCGAGGGAACGGATAACTAAAAAGATACTTCATTGCTTCATTCATTCTTCGAACTAAAATCGAAGGAAGAAGGGAATGAACAATTGAACTGTGGATGATGCAATATTTCAGTCTTTCGAACGAATGAAAAATTGAAGTTCGAAGTAGATGCCATAGATCGTTCAATCCCAGTACCAACTTAACCAACTTCAATTGAAGTATTTGTTCAATGAAAAATGAATGAAGTTGGGACTGCTGTCAAAAGAAGTACTTCTTTGAAACAGTTCTTTCAAAACTGTCACAACGCTAGGCCAGTCGCTTTCGGGCATCTCTCGGAGGTGGTTCTCCCGCCCGTTTTGTGAGCGCTAGCCGATTTTTTTTCATGATTTCAGCTTTTAAATTTCAATTATTATCACTGTTGACTTCAAATATGATTCATTTAAGCGATTGGCAATGAATATCCTTATTTTTCTGATTTAAACCGCATTGTTTTACCTGTGTAATGATTACCCAACACCGTGGCAGAATAATAATTTAGCACAGTAAGCGGAAGGTTAATCAAAGCATTAAATACCGATATCGTCGTAAAAGTGACCAACTGCAAAAAACGCCGAAAAATGAGAAAACCGACCGAGTGCTATTGAAAAAGTATGGTTATGTTGCCACCTTCATCCGACATTGTATTAAAAAAAGTTACACAGATGGTGTTAAAAGTGACTATTTACAAAAACGAGCTTTTCTTGTACCGCCAAAAACTGACCAATGACAATAGTCAATTTTGCCTGTAGATCCGGGCTTTATAAGTTGGTCAATTTTCGCTGTATGCTTTTACGTGATTCTGAAGTTAGTCGCATTGTCATAGTCTGTTTAGGTTACTTAATTAGAATGAAATTTGATTGAACCTATAGTGCGTCCATAGAAAAAAATAAATAAATTTACACACGAACATCCACAAGTTTTTTTGTTTTTTTTTTAAAATATTCGATAACTTTTTATGGTGTTAAATAAACGCTTTTAAATTAGAGGTATGACTTGCTAATTCAATTTCATTTTAAACGTACAATTCTATTTGATAATTTTTAGTTATTTTAGGTGCGGAAGTGACTTTGATGCATTCCCATCAAAATCTTTCGAACATCAAAATTTTCCACAGATGCAACACGATGGAAAAAACTATGAAATGTGGCAACGTAATGTATTGAAGGAAAATAAAAATGCCTCATTGCCTTATTATACAACAAAACAGAATACGTCCTGCAAAAACCCAAAGATGACGAATGAAAAATTAAAAATGTTATTTTTTTCTGAGGGGCAGATAGTGATTATATGTAAACAATTCATAGATCGTTGAATCGGAAAAGGATTTTTATAATAAAGTATGTTAATCTAGAAATTCCATTCGTAAAAAGTCGGATTCAACCCTATCCATTTCAAAAAATGTATGTACTTAATAAAGAAAAAAATGCACGAAAATAGAATTAATCATGAAATAATATTCAGAAGGATCTTCGGAAATGAATTCAACCTATCTTTTTTATCCTACGAAGGATCAGTGTTTAATGTGCAACGACGCTACTGCCGATGGCAAAAATAATCATGACAGTTGACACAGTCAGCACATAGGAGACGAGATGAGGCCAATGTGGCAAAAAGCTGCAGATAAACTTCAACAGGTGCTTAATTTAAGTCTACCACTTTTGACCTGCAAAAAGTGCTACCCGTCTTCAAAGGTCTCGAAATGTATTGTTTCATAGTCGTAAACTGTGCATTAATAATTTCTCAATTTATGAAGCTTTTTGCTGTTTCGACTTCAATGAGCAACGTGGCAGTTCCGAGATCGGCTCAGCTCTTCAAATGGATACAATCTCGATGAGACAGTGTCAGAGATATCAATATACTCAGATGTTTTGATTTAAAACGCATTTTTATTTTACTTTATTGCATCTGGAGAAGACATCAAACATTCAGTGCAATCCAGCATAATTTCATGGAATCTGCATTCAGGAAGTAGGAAGGTTAATTGGGAGTCATCTAAAAAAAGTTTGTAACACTCACTGTGTAAATGACTGGATAAATATTTTTTAAACTGCAAGATCGCAAAGAAATTTAAGAACTTTTTTTTAAGTTTGAAAGATAAGGTTATAAAAAATCGAACTTTAAATGAAAACAGAGAGAAAGTGTCATGGCTGGGGTATTATGAAATGCACGAGGTACGGGAAAGATCAACCTGGAATCGTTCTGTATAAGTATAATCACAGTGACGAATTCAAAAAATATTCGTTATTCGAGGTAAAAATGAAACGAAAAATTGTGTTAACATTCAAAATACATAATTATTATTATTTGGTTTATCAATTTATTATTAAAATTGTATAAAAAATATTTAAAACAACCTTTTATTTCAGCTTTGGGTACTAGAAATTTGATAGACACAATTGCGTCCACACTTTGAGCGAATGACCATCTACGTAATATGAATGTTTCTCTACAGGCAAAATTGACCAAGTATTTTAAAAATAAATTCACACGATTTGGAGTATTTATTTCCAAATTTTCTAATGCAAATTTATTCAACAGTGTTAAATCTATTATGAGTAAAATAATTGGTTGATAGAATTGAATATCCGATTTTATAGGCGAAGAATAACACAAAAACTGCTCCCCTGTAAAATTGCGTTTTTGCAGTTGGTCAATTTTGCTTGTATGACGACGATATATATTACATATACTCATTGTCTAAAATATTTATTGTTATTTTGTTACCTGTTATATTCCTTTTAATCGGGACCACCTCTATTTGAAATCGGTAAGTCGAAAGTACTAGCAAATCTACAAAAAATCCTCTCCACAAAATGAGATGGAACTGGGGAAAAAACAGTTCATTACCATTCAAAACCAAATCATTGTAGTGGACCTTCAATTGAAGTGTGCACTGCCGCAAAATGGTGTAGCTCTTTGTAGTCTTTGAATTCGAACCTCAATTGAAGTACTTAAAATGAAGCACTTCCTTGTAGGCTTTGAAGATCAACTTTGCAACTGAACTGCCGCAAAATAAAGTAGTTCTTTGTAGCTGTAGTCTAACTTCAAATGAAGTATTTGTTCAATGAAAAATGAATGAAGTTTGAACTGCCGCAAAATGAAGTAGTTCACACGGAGCGGTCACAACGCTAATGGATACAGTGTGTTCACACTAGCGTTGTAACCACTCTGTGCGAACTGCTACGAAGAACTACTTCATTTTGTGGCAGTTCACACTTCACACATTTTTGAGTGTACGAATACTTCAATTGAAGTTAGACTGCAAAGAACCACTTTATTTTGCGGCAGTTCACACTCCAATTGAAGTTGGACTTCAAAGACTACAAATAAGTACTTCATTTTGAAGTACTTATTTTTGGGGAGGAACATATGTCGATTTGCTAGTACTTTTTGATTTGAGATCTCCACGGATTTGCTATTTTTTGTCGAGTTCTTTTCGATTTCAGTTCGACTTCAATTGAAGGATTCATTTTAAAAATAAGTAGCAGTTCGTGAAGCATTCATAAAATTTCGAAGTTTTTCCTAACGCTAGTTCACTCATGCCATTATTTTTAAATCTTTATTGCTGAAATAATTTTATTTATTTATTTGGTTCACTATAAAGATTTAATCCTAAATTATGCCCCTTAGTTAGTACCTGCACCCAAAAATACAAGCAACACTATAAATGATTATACTGTAAATTCTACATGGGCAGTTATGAAAATGACTAAGGTTTCCAGTGAATAAATTTGTTTAGCTATAATCTTTTAAATTCCATGAAAAAATATACTAAAATTTCAGTAAAAGGTGCAATTTAAAAACCAGCTAAGGCATTTTTTAACGTTTTACCTAAAATTCCAGTATGCATTTCATAAAGAATTCAAAAGATTACTGTTCAAGAATTGTAGTCACTGGAAACCTTAGACATTTTTTCTAACTATCCGTATAGAATTAACAGATAAATAATGTGTAGTTTTGCTTGTAATAGAAAGTCATAAAGTGTGTATTTTTTGGGTGCTGACCCTGCAAAGCCGATGAAATTTATTTTACGTCATTTCTCTTTTCCACCTTTTACGACAGTGATTTTAAAACCTGTGTATCTGTCTTGTTTCTTATATATTCATAAGTTGACACTTAAGCGATGAAGAATAAATAAATAACTTAATTTACCACCCAACAGTTGACGTTTGTGAAAATTCCATAAAATAGGTTACATTCCCCTGAAAAAGGTAAACATGCAGAGGATAGAAAAAAATCCATACATTGTGCAATATAATAAAAAAAACTCACTACTTTGGAGTCTGCGCCAGATTTAGTCCGGTCCATGGTTAAGATTTACATTTAAAGATAGTCGAAGGAACGTCTCGATGACATTTCGTGATAATTCAATACCACCACGCGTCGATGAATTCACATTAATTTTTACACTATCAATTCACTGTCACACACAACATATTTTTAATGTACGATGTTTTTAAAACACCTTTTTTAATCACTGCACAATTGTTTACGAAAAAACTATAGTCTATGTTAATCATTCACATCGAATGAGCACGGAAACACTTTTTTATTATAAATAAAACACATAAACTTTGTTTATAACCACTTTTTATTAACTTTTGCCGATTATAATGAAATAAACGCGAACAGCGAGCATGCGGCCACCTTACTGAATAAGCATGGAAAAAAATAAACATTTTTTATTAACTTTTACCGATTTTAAATAAATAAATGCCAACAGCGAACTCGCGGCCGCCCATGTCGGTAGGCGAAAAACAAAAACTGAAGAATATTTCTTTTTTGCCGATAGGAGGCTTGTTATGACGGTGACAGCTATAGTAAAGTGCCATCTATGGCCAATAAATGTTACAAGCCTACTTGGACAGTTAAGTGCCATCTATGACCCAAAATGTTATCCGCCGACTTGGACATATATTAGCCATAGATGGCACTTTACTGTAGGTTTCGCCGTCATTACACGCCCCTAGCGGCAAAAGAGAAATATTCTTCAGTTTGTATTTTTCGCCTACCGACATGGGCGGCCGCGTGTTCGCTGCTCGCGTGTACTTATTTAAAATCGGTAAAAGTTAATTATAATTTTTTTATTTGTTTCCATGCTCATTCAGTGTGATTGATTACACATACCAAAGTTTTTTCGTAAACAATTGTGCAGTGATTAAAAAAGTGTGTTTTAAAAAAATCGTACAAAAAATATTTGTGTGTGTTAGTGGATTAATAATATGTAGAAATACAATAATGTGTAGAAATCAATGTGAGTTCAACGAGGTGTGGTGTTATTGATAGATATACGGAATATCATCGAGACGTTCCTTCAACTATCTTCAAATGTAGGTGATTAATTTTAATTCTATTTTTACTCATGGCAAAGGCATGACTTTTTAATTTTATAAAAACTGTCCGTAGCCCGACAGTCATTTCATGCAAACGTCTTGAGCTGAAAGGAGTTTTCTCTTTTTTATTTTTTTTTTGCAAACCTGAACCCATAATTACATGTTTTTGTATGTCAAGGAAAAAAATACTGCACGAAAAAAAAAAAAATAGTAATGTTGAGTGGGAAAAAGTGGAGATGCAGAGGGAGAATTGCTATTCACATATTTATATACACTACCCATTACTCAATTCCATTTTTACACAGGGGATACGTTTCACCGAATACCTTGTAAAAAAAGCATCTAAAAAAATACATTACGTTATGTAAATTATTGTATTGCTTTGCTAAACCAGGTTTGCCCAAAGACATATTAATTTTATTCCTCCAAAAAAATGTAATTAATTATGTACAACCTTTAAAGAGCCAATGTGTCTAAACCTTCATTCTTATAAAACATATATCAAAGATTGCCTAAAAAATATCGAACTGGATACACTTTTTCTTATAAGTTTAAATACAGTCATCCTATTCATTAATTTAGAATTTTACTTATGTCCATTATAATATCGGCTCTCAATGTTTTATATAATACATTCTCAGAGCTCAATTTTTTACCCCAATTGTTGGTATCAACAACATCACTTTATTGTTTAATGTCATATATATACGAGGCCTGTCAAAAGAAAAGGTGAATTTTGAATTTTCGCGGGCTGTGTATATTAGATTATCGATTTTTGTTGTTGTAGTTATGTTGGTACACCTATGTTTATCATATGTTAGCATTATCAGCCATTTTGGATTAGTGGTTTGTTTTTGACAACTGGAAAGGTTAGTCACGTTTTTGTGTGTTCTTCGATTTCTTACTTTTGAAAAAAATGGATCAAAGAATAAAATCCATGATTTGTTTTTCCACAACTCCAGGACGCTCATCGTCATTAACATCTTCTCGGCCTTCTGTAAAGCGCTTGTACCACTTATAAATTATTATTTTCTAAATACTAGCGCATTATTTCTATGTATGAGTTTAAAAATTCCATTTTAACCCTAAAATGTGCGGTAAAATCTCAGTAATACCCACGGACAGGCTTTGCCTTTGTGATTTTTTTTTTAATATTATACATAATTTTTTTTCTCCATTATCCTTTTTATTTTGTTATTATTATGTATCAAATGTATCAAAAAAAAAATTAAAAAAAAGTATTAAAATCACTTCAGGATGTCTAAAAATACAACCCATTATTGTTTTTTTTATACCCTATTATTCCATCATTTCCCTCCACATGGGCTAAGTCGTGTATTCACGGGGGCACACATTATCCTATGTTGACCGTGTTATATCAAAATCGTGTAAAATAAAATTGACTGGACGAGTAAATATAATTTATTTTTTTCTAATGATTTTCTTTTCTTTGGTTTCAGGGAGGCAACAATGCCGGTCACACAGTCGTGGTGGACGGAGTGGAGTTTGACTTCCATTTACTCCCGAGCGGCATCATTAACCAGAAGTGCAAATCCGTTATAGGTGAGACATAAATTTCGTCTTAATGTTCTAGCTATATGATGTCGATTACTCAAGATTTATTTACAATCGTCGTGTTTATTGTATTGTAATTTTACCAATTTTTTAAATTGGAGGTCTTCAATGCGCCAATGATCAACTCAGGTTTATAGAAACAAAGACATTGGTGATTTAATAATACCAATTTTGAAACTTCAGTCCGCTGAAGATGCCCGTTACAAGGTGAAACCGGTCCGGTCTTGATAAAAGAATAATAAATCTTGTGGAATAAAGTGAAAAATTTGCTATTATCGAAATGGAATATTAGTGTCCGGTAATTGTAGGTTAAAAAAAACCTTCCAATCGAAACTTACTTGTAACCATTTTTTTTATTGTGTATACAGCCATTCATTAGTGTTAATTTGTGCACATTTTTTCACTTTGTATGATTTTTTTTTCTTTGATATCTGCATTTTAAAAATGAACACTTTCGTTTTTGTTATAAAATTTGTGATTTTGCAGGCAGTGATGGCTCGTGACTTTTGAGTGTGCTAGGGTGGTAAGACTGAAAATTATGACATTTTTGATTTTGTAGCCGAAAAAAAAAATTTTTTTTGTTCAAAGATTTATCGGCAATTTATTAAAATACCATTGTGTTTTTCATTCTTAGTACTCCAGCACACTCAAAAGTCACGAGCTGCCACTGCCTGCCGGTTTGGTTTTGAGTACATTATAGATAGATATCAATTCTTGCATTCGAATTGGTCAGTTTGATAACTGCTGCCTTTGGTTCAAAGCATTTAAAATCCAAGTTTTATTGCCGAATTTATTAAAAACCCTTCCTGTCAAATTATAATGCCCTATCAGACAATATATGTAATCCTCCGCATGCCTGATAGGGCCTGACAGACCCGGAGCAATTTAAAACAGCTGTCACCATTTCAGATTGCGCACGAATATCGAATGTATGAAATAAAGGAATAATATATTTTCTGCATTTTTTTGTGTTTATTTAATAAAACATATTTTCAAGAAAGAAAAAAAGAAGAAACGATAATGTAAACTACCAAAGAAAATGAATTTGGTATCACCGGGTCGCACAGACCCTACCAGGCATAACTCGTAGTATAATTTCACAACGCATGCGGAGGGTTAACAAATTTTGTTTGACACTGCCATTTTTGTTTCTCTTCTTCTTATTCAGTTCTTCATTTTATTCAGGATTTAGGATTTAGAGCAATCTCTTGTTACTACACACCTCACTCAATTGTTTGACCTTTTTGCAGGCAATGGAGTGGTGATCCACGTCTTGAGTCTCCTGGAGGAGCTGGAGAAGAACGAGGCCAAGGGGATGAAAAACGGCGCCAAAAGACTGATCATCTCCGACAAAGCCCATCTGGTTTTTGACTTCCACCAGCAGGTAATTAATTATATGATCTTTTATCGACTATTATTTTGTCTCGCTCAAACCTCACAAGAGTCCGACCTCGACTTGGATAGTGCCGAATATCTGGAGGTGTCGGACTTCTGCAGTTCCAGATTTGTGAGGTTCTGCTGTATATAATGCTAATCTCGAATGACTTACCTTCAGGTGGACGCCCTCCAAGAGGCGGAGAAGGGCCAGCAGTCGCTGGGCACAACAAAGAAGGGCATCGGCCCGACCTACTCCTCCAAGGCCACCAGGAACAGTCTCCGCGTGTCCGACCTCGTGGGGCCACCTGAACACTTCAGAGAGAAGTAAACACACCACCACCCGTGGATTTATTTAATTGTACACATTAACTGCATTTGTACATTATTTTTTAAATTCCTCCAGACATTATGTACTACCCATATGATTGGTCCCTTGTCCTAGACCTGATTCAATTCAATACATTTTACATTTTATCTGCAAGTAAAGGCCAAGACATTTCAAGTAATGTTTTATAGGGTAGACAAAAAGTATCTTATCACAGTTGTACAATAATGTTGTACCCCGCTACGCTAGTAATAATTTTTTTGTCATCCTAGAATAACCCATTTTTCAGCCAACTTTATTTTCGACACATTTTAATTGAAATCAATATGGTTCTTACCTGTAGGTATGTTATTTGTGTGAAATTACTGATTTTTATTCTAGAAACGGTACATTTATTGATCACATGTTTATAATCATTATCATCATCGCCATATTGATGAACTCAATACGAGTATTATTTTTAGGCGTTCCGACAAATTCGTTGTGTACACCGTAAACACGTCACGAATTTAGCCGATAAGTGAATCAAAAAATAGTTTGATCCTTCCTCTTACTCTCATCTTCTGGTGACGGGTCAAAACTTCTGATGCCGGTCCAGTCATTTGAATTTCACGCCGTAGTACCGTTGTCCCTTGCGTCGTGTGCATGAGGTTGTTTCATATGATTTCAGTTTATGCGTCGATGAGTACACTCGTAATCATATAAACACCGTTGCTATGTGTAAGCAGCGCTGAGACGCCCTCTGATTTCTCGTTATGTCTCACTGCTTACGATATTAGAGGCACATCCTGAGATCTATTGTATATTTATGTATTTCATCGTACTTCAGATGAAACAGAACATATTGAGATAAGCTAATCGTAAATCTGTCCCAAACTAAGGGAGTTATAGCAGTGTAAAATGATCAGTTAGGGTTGTCAAAAAGAGTGCCGCGTATGCATGTAATTTTGTTTACATAAGGATCGCGGCGTAAAGGTTGAGAGGATAAAAATAAATACGTGTGGGGCGTATGGAGAGTGTAAGAATTGAAGAGACCTAGTGGTTAAGTGTCTTTTTGCAACATTCTTCTTTAATTTAGACACTAACACAGGGATATATTGAAAAATGAGTGCAAAATAAAAATATTTACAGCGTCATACTATGCAACACGAATTGTATTGTTTTGCACGAGCTCCTAATTTTTTTTTAAAGAAAATACCAGAATATCACGTAAAAATTACCAAATTTCCGTGAAATGGCAAATTTTGCGTTATTTGCATAACAATGAAAAAATTTGCATTATGGCAAAGATGAAAATCGCAGGTCTCTACTAATACGTAGTGAAGTCCACGTTTATAATTATTACGCTTAATAAAATGTATCAGAAGCCAATGCATGAACACCTCTCTGGGATCTTATCATAAATACATAAAGATTTTTTATAGGGGGCTATTAATATCTGGATTGTAAGCAACATTCTATTGATATACTGAACACTGCTGGTAGTCTCTTAGTGGGTAGAAACTAGCTACTAAGTTGCTTCATCCGTTTATATCATGTCCACTATGTCGACAGCCTGCGTGGTTGAGTCGTAAGACGCTCAACTATGGATCCAGAGGTTGCAGGTTCAAACCCGGCATGCGCAAATATATTTTTATTTTATTAATATGTGTCAATACATTTAATTCAGATAAAATAATATATATTATATTTGAGGGTCTTAGAAGCAAAGGTAGCAATCTACAAAAACGGTTTTGTAGCATTGTCAACTTTTTGATGATTATTATAAAGAAACAGAGATTTTTTTGCATTAAAATAATTGTGCACATTAACCCGTAAGCTGCTCAAATAGCGCTGTCATACTGCCGCCGCCGTGCTGGATTAATTTACAGAACAATATTTCTATAAAAAATACGTATTTTCACATACTTTTTATCGATGAAACTCCCGTAAGTCGTCTGATTATCGATTATAGATGTTGCTGAGACACAATTCACTTCACATTTTAAAGTTTTCATAATGTTTTTACACAATAAACTAACTAAAACAACACAGAGCACGTGTTCTTCAAGGGCTTGTACAATAACATGGCGGCGGTATAGTCAGTTCGTTGATGTTATGGGAGGTTTTTATTTACATATTATTGAAAAATATATATATATTTAAATATAGCATGATTTGGAGACGGTTGTATAAAAATAATATTGGAAAAGGTTTGTGATTGATTAATATTTAGATATTGTGTGATACTCTTCAAAGCAGGGATCAGCACAAAGAGGCATTTTGCACGTAGGACACCAAAACTGCGTGACTTTTCTCCTCTTCTCGCGTTTTGTCGTATTAGAGCAAACATGACAACTTCTATACGGCTTTGCCCTCCCAGGTGTTGCTTCCATACTTTGATGTTTCGCGCCATCAACATGGTAATAGCAAAAAATATGTAAAGTTTTTCAACCGTAACATTTTTCCATTTGTGAAGACGGGAATGTGGTCCTAATGTGGTTGATGTTGTGACATCAATGTAGTATCGATTTGTTTCCAGAACTATTTTATCAAGCAAGTCTCTTGACAAAAAATGTTCGAATACTTCTACTTCAGAAACATTTGCAGGAAACGCTGGCATACCAGAACCTGATTCATCATGTTCATGTTTCTTCGGGAGGAAATTACCCGTATTCCATGTGGGTGGAATGCTATGCACTGCGGGCTCACTATCCATTTCATTTTCCGGTGGTATCGGCGTATGTGCAACATTTGGTTGGACTATATCTGTCATTATATTCGAAAATTTTTCATCGGAGTCTTCGTCACTTTCCCCAAATTCGCATTCCGAATCACTGTTCATTACATGAAATAGGATATCATCGTTGTTTCCATATAAATTTTCGTTGGGTAATGACATGTTTCTAACAATATATGTAATTACAAATAAGCAATTGTAAGAAAAAGAAAATCTAAATTCAACACCGCACGATACACAAATTAAATAAAGTGTACGAAAACAACACAAAACACCTCGTTGCAAAATAAATTGTCAGTTGAAAATTATTTCCAATTAGTTCAGCACAGTTTGAAATATTATGTATTACATATGTTGGCTCGCGAAAATCGATGAAACAGACTATACGATATTGAAGACGCGCGCAAAAAATATCGACCGGTATAGTTTACTGTCAAGTTGACACTAATTCTAACTAATTCAAATGTATCATCAGTCGGAAATGCAGAGAACTAAACCAAAAAATTGTTTAAAATATTATCCACAGATGTCCAAATTAGAGCGTAAAAGTGAAAAACGACAATGCATGCGATCCGCAATAGCCGGACGTCTACGAGAAACGACAATGCATGCGATCCGCAGCTTACGGGTTAAACTAGGAACAATTTGAAACAGTAATCTCTAAAGGTATCAACATATTCATAAAAGAAAGGTGTATAAAAGGCTTCATCAACTTTTCATGAAATAATTTAGTAGAAAAAGATTGCTGCCTTTGCTTCTATACACCTAATTTGCGACACGTTCCAGAGTGGTAATTTGAGAATCGAAACGGTGACTAGATCTAAATAGCCAGATCCTTCCAACCTTCCTCTTCCCATCTCCTTCTTCTCCCCACTAACACAAAATACCCCGATTGGGGATGCCAGTCTCACTGGCTCCACACATTTAAGACTATTGTGCAATATTCACTATAAAAAAAAGGTTATATCAGTTACTAAAATGAATAAATTAAAACTGTGGTTTGTTTGTTAGGTTCCAGACCATTCTAAAGCAGTACCAGCGCATGTTCCCAACGTTGGAAGTGAATGTGGAGGAGGAGCTCGCGCAGTACGCGGGCTTTGCGGAGAGACTGCGGCCGATGGTGCGCGAGACCGTGTCGTACCTGCACCGCGCGCTAGCCGACCAGAAACGCATCCTGGTCGAAGGGGCCAACGCCGCCATGCTCGACATCGACTTCGGTAAATAAATACTCTTGCGTACATGCTTTTAACGGTATATTATTAGCCCTAAAGCGTCGATCTGTTGCGTATCGTGAAAAGGCAATGATAGGATAAATTGCAAAATGAAAATCTTCTATGAGAGTTACTTTTGTCGTTCAAATAAATTAATTTAAGAGTTATTATTCTCAATCATGAAATGAGGATTTTAAATTTATTATTTACATGGCCTGTTCAAAAGAAAAGGTGAATTTTGAATTTTTGCAGGCTGTGTACATTAGGTTATCGATTTTTTTTTTGTTATGTTGGTACACATATGTTTATCATATGTTAGCATTATCAGCCATTTTGGATTAGTGGTTTGTTTCTGACAACTGGAAAGGTTAGCGACGTTTTTGTGTGTTCTTCGATTTTTTCATTTGAAAAAAATGGATCAAAGAAAATGTATTAAATTTTCTGCCTACCTCTGCGGAGAAAAAGCATGATGGTTAGTTAGTTAAAATACAGTGTGAATTTTGAATCTGGCCATTTTTTTGAGCTTTCATTATTATTTAGAAAAACTAATTAGTTAAACATTATGTTTATTCAAAACACCTCTAACCGTGATCCTTGCGTTTCAGGAACCTATCCGTATGTTACCTCATCGAACTGCAGCATCGGAGGCGTCTGCACGGGGCTGGGCCTCCCTCCGAAGGTCATCGGAGAAGTCATCGGAGTGGTGAAGGCGTACACCACCAGCGTCGGAGACGGACCCTTCCCTACCGAACTCACTGATGTATTTATTACTATTGAATTTTATAGTCTATCAAATTAATCATCTGGCGAAACTTTAACTTTGTTACTTGACGGGTTATGATAACGTGCTGACCTCTCGAATATTGACGACCTCCGTGGCCGAGAGGATAAAATCCTCGGCTACGAATGCGGAAGTTGCGGGCTCAAGGCCGGGCGTGTGCAAATATATATACAGTCGAACTTGGTTATAATGAGCGCGAAGGGAACGATTAAAGTTGCTCCTTATAGCCATTACTCACTCGTTATAAACGTGGGTAGGTAAAAAAAGTACCTACCTACTAATATCGATATTTACGCCAGGGTATGAAAGCTTGCATATTATTAAATTTGTTGTTTTTAAGAAAATATTAATAGGAAAAAATATACAAATTAGACATGGAGTACAAACGAATTTGTAAAAAGAGAACAGAATTTCAGAGAAAAAAATTCGTATTACTTTGATTTTAAACGGCACTTTTACATAGTGTCCGATAGTACTGGATAGAATGTTTCTTAGAGCGACAACTAGCAGGGATTATAAACCCTTCTTAACGTGGTTTACGGAGAGAACGCCGCCATGTTGGACGGGCGGCTTTCTTTGTCTTGTTAATGACATTATTTGACTGTTTGGAGAATTAGGTTTTTTTTTTCTCATTCTCTGGCGCATTGAGTCGACAATATTATTTGGACGTTATATCAGTGAAGCGACCTCGTTATAACCCCGCACGATTGTATGAAAATAAGCGGGTGGGAATCCGACGAGTTTGTCCACACAGCTACCGACCGGTCATTATAGCCGTGACCTCGCTATTAGCGTGATGGTTATAACCAAGTTCGACTGTATATATTTTTTCAAATATTATTTAAATAAAATTATATATTGTATGTTTACGGCACGTTATGGAGTAATGGATACTGGTATTGCCGTGGTACGGAGTGGTAGATACTGGTATTGCCGTGGTGAAAGACCACCATTCCGAATCGAAACATTAAATTGCATTACTATATAAAACCCACATATTTAAGCACAAGAGTCTCGACTTCTCACAACCGTCTAGAGCCAGTGAGACTATGGCATCTCCAATAGGGGTATGTTGTGAAGCTGAAAGTAGTGGGGAGGGAAGGAGGATGGGAAAGAGGAAGGTTTAGAAGTACCTGGCTATTCAGATTTGGTCACCAAATGCGGCTAAAGCCATTTCAAGCAACGTTTCGATTCTTAATTATGGTCTTGTGCCGCAAGTATACTTTATATTATTTTGTATGAATTAAATGTGTTATGACACATTCATTAAATAAAAGTTATTGGCGCACTCCGGGTTTGAACCTGCTACCTCCTGATTCTTAGTCGGGCGTCTTACCTGTCGATCACGGAGGTCGTCGAGTAGATGCAACATCGACGACGATTTGACGGCCTCCGTGGTCGAGTGGTAAGACGCTCGACTACAAATCCAAAGGTCGTGGGTTCAAACCCGGCGTGCGCCAATAACTTTTATTTAATTAATATGGGTCATAACACATTTAATTCATATAAAAATAATAACAAGTATATTTGCGGCACGTTCCAGAGTGGTAGATACTCTAAGTATCGCTCTGGTGAAAGACCACCATTCAGAATCGAAACGTTGCTTGAAATGGCTTTAAGCCGTGTTTGGTGACCAGATCTGAATAGCCAAGTACTTCCCAAACTTCCTCTTCCCTATCTCCTTCCCCTCCCCACTACCTTCAGCCTCACAACATACCCAATCTGGGGATGCCATAGTCTCACTGGCTCTAGACGGTTGGGAGCAGTTGAGACTCTTGTGCGGTATTCATATAATTTAAAAAAAATCAACGTTGTTTTTTTGTTGTTCATTTATCTTTTTTTCACAGCGATTTAAAAATACCATTTAACCTTTGTGTGTTTGCCCCATCTAGAATCTGGGCCACGAACTGCAGTCCAGGGGGGCGGAGATCGGAGTCACCACCCGGCGGATAAGGAGATGCGGCTGGCTGGATCTCGAAGTCGTCAAATACACCGCTCTGGTCAACGGATACTCTTCGTAAGTTACACGCGACGATGCAATACAGTCGTAATTATATGTCCGATGATTTTAATTTTGAGTCATACTTTCACTTACCGTCCAAAACAGAAAACTCTGTTTGTGTATCCCACAAAAAAAACACTCAAAACATTGGAGCAGTGGCATTATGAAATTTACACAGCTATTGCCATTTGGGATTCTGGGTCAATGCAATTATTTTTAGCTTCCAACTTCATTTTCGTAATAATAATAATATTTGGATAATTTGTATAGCGCCATTTTTGTGAAAAATCACCTCAAAGGCCCTGTACAAATCTTTATTTCTACTTAATATTAATTCTTAGTCTATATATATATAAATATACAGCAACATACTTACCTGGCAGGTCACTTCTGGCAGGACACAATCACCGTATCATAACAACTTAAAATTTTGCTGATTCTCACATATATTTTTATTTTTTATCTTTATTTATTTTTTATTATTATTATTTTAATTTTTCGGGCATGAGAGCAAATTTAAAATAAAGTATATCGGAGGTATTTTTTAATTTTTCATAATGAGGAACAGATAATGGTGAAAATCTTCTAATGAATTTAAGGAGTCTGAAAAGTTTTCTTAAGTAGAATCCGGATCTGCGAAGTTAGCAGCAATGAAGTGCTTATACCAACCCTGATGTATGACAGCGAGGCATGAAACTGACAGATGAAGGATGAAAGTAGACTGAATGCTGTAGAAATGTGGATATCGGGAAAGAATGCAAGGCTGATGTAAGGGTAATGAATAGGATCAAGAAAGGGACGCTTAGATGTTTTGGGTATGTAGAGCGAATGAACGCAGAAGGGAGTGTGAGAGCAATATACATGACGCAAAAACGAATGGAAGAAGTCGGGGACACCCGAGGAAAACATAGCACAATCAAGTGAATCAAATACTTGAGTCGGGCCATGTCATTGTCAGAATAACAATGTGTAAACGATGAACTGCAACTTTATCAGAAATTTTCAGAAGGATCGGAGCGACAGCGCCAGAGAAAAGTGCGTTGCTATCCCGTCCCCTTCGCTTTGGTGCCCAAAGTGTTAGACAATATTTATGAGACGATGTATGAATGAATGTAAATAAAACAAGGAGTGTGTGCCAAGACAGAGTTGTATGGCGGTCCGTCCTTTCTGCCTACCCTTGCGGAGAAACGGCGTGATGGTTAGTTAGTTAGTTAACTGTAAACCCTAAGATTTATGGCATGTACCTTTTAACCAAGCTCAAAATAACAATAAAAAACAACTTTATTATAGTCCAATCTTATCTAATTAATGTGTTAAATATATTTATATTTAATTTTTTAATTATTTTTCTTTTTAGGTGAGCCCCTGGTTTGCGATAACAAATCGGGTTGTAATTATAATTTATGTAGCTCGATTGATTTGTGTTCAATTGATAACAAACAGATGTTTGAAATTACGCTTCTGCCGATGAGAGCTCTGTTGTAACCTTCTCTTTCTGTTAGATGCGTCATATTTGAGAAAATTGTTACAACGAAGCCATCGGCAGTCGACCTTTATAGAATTTAATTTGTATTGTACTTGTAACTAATAAATGTTGAACATTTCAGAATCTTGCTTAACAAAACTGGACATCCTGGACACCTTCGACGAGATCAAGGTGGGAGTTGGCTACAAGATCAATGGAAAGGTCATCGACTACTATCCCTCCTCTGTTGCTGAGCTGCACCAAGTTGAGGTAAACAAACCACTCTTACTAAACCAACATCACCGAATGCTTGTTGTAACCGCTCTGTTGTAAACATTTTTTGAGTGTGCGAATACTTGAAGTTAGACTACAAAGGTACAAAGAACTACTCCATTTTGCAGCAGCGCACACTTCAATTGAAGGTCGACTACAAAGATTCGGTGAGGAACTGGTCCTTCCCTAGTTCCATTTTTTATTTTTTATTGATTTGCCACTGCATACTTTTTTTGGGGAGGAACTTTTGTCCATTTGCTAGTACTTTTCGATTTAAAAAATCTCCACCGACCAGTACTTTTTTTTGGAGAGGATTTTTTTGTTGATTTGCTAGTACTTTTCGATTTAAAATCTCTACCGACTAGTACTTTTTTTTTGGGGAGGAATTTTTGTCGTACTTGTTTTTTTATTTTATGGATTCTTTCGTAATCCTCTGCTAACTAACTAGCTGGGGCTTATTCAAATAACCCTCATAATGTATATCTAACTAGTACTGCGGCTCATTAGGCCTTATTACTATCACCATCTGATGATTGTATTTAATTGACTGAATTTAAGTTTACATTAATGAGTTCTTAGGGAAAAAGGTCTTAACTGGATAAAAAAAACCCTAAGATTTGTCGTACTTTTTGATTAGAGATCTTTACCGACTAGTAATATTTTTTGGCGAGTTCTTTTCGATTTCAGTTTGACTTCAATTGAAGCGTTCACGGTGGAGGGTTCATTTTAAAGAACTAGCAGTTCGTGAATCACTCGCAAAACTGAAGTTTTTCCCAACGCTAGTTTTTCCAAAGAGGTAGACACTCTAAAGAAAACTCTAGAAAAATGTACCTTGCAGGAATCTGACATTCCAGAGGTTAATAGGAGCACATTTGTAGGACACAAAGTGAGAAAACAAAATGTGTAATGTTTTTGTTTTATTGATTCAATTTTGTTTGTTTGCAGGTTGTGTATGAAACCCTCCCCGGCTGGCAGTGCTCCACAGACCAAGTCAGAACGGTGGAGTCCCTTCCCAAGAACGCTGTGTCCTACATTGACAAAATAGCAAAGTTCGTCAATGTACCAGGTTAGTATCCGTGATCCATTACTACTGTCACACCTAGCAAATCTATATTTTCTTATGTGGATCTTAGTTCTTCCATGATGTGTATCGCCCACTCTTAGCAAGTACTAATTTTGTTAGGCCTGAGTTATATCAAACTGCTCTTATGCTGTTTTGTCAATATCGATTGCGCTGCTCCACGGACAATCCGCTGTTGATGTGTTTTGAGTTAACGCTACGAAGCAATAGATATTAACAAAAGCAAAGAATTCGTTGCGCCAACGATCTGCTGCATACAACACAGGCCTTATGTCGCACACTCTCAATTACACTGTAGGTCAAAATGAAATGATGATACATAAACTTGAGTCTAGATTTTGATATGTGTACATAATACGATTCAAAACTATCGATAATAGTGTTATCGGTGGTTCTAAATATATGATTATCGAATTAAAGTCTTTTATCCCAGTTTGACGAATGGCAGTGTAGTTGTAGAAGTGCGATGTGTCCAGTTAGTCCATGTTTTTTCTGGCACTTGGCTATTTTAAATTATCTTACACTCTCTGTCAATTTGTGTTCTTCTGTGTGACACTCAACTATTCCAAATGATCTTATGTGCTCTTAGTTAATCTCATATTATTTTATGTGACACTCAGCTATTGCAAATGCTCTTATGTGCCCTTAGTTATTCTCATGTTCTTTTATGTGACAGCTATTCCAAATGATCTCATGTGCTCTTAGTTAATCTCATATTATTTTATGTGACACTCAGCTATTGCAAATGCTCTTATGTGCCCTTAGTTATTCTCATCTTCTTTTATGTGACAGCTATTTCAAATGATCTTATGTGCTCTTAGATAATAGCATGTTCTTTTATCTGACACTCAGCTATTGCAAATGATCTTATGTGCCCTAAGTTAAATTCTTATTCTCTATGTGATACTGGCTAATTCATTTCATGTTTTTTTTCTTTTCTTCCAGTGAAATGGGTGGGAGTGGGAAAAGACCGGGAGTCCATTATCAAGATCAACTGAAGTTCCAGGCTGGCTAATCCAATAGTCTCTGTTCTCCAATACAAATTCCAACGAATATATTTTTTCTGTTCTCAATTAGGATTTTCAACTCGAATAGTTACACTGTTCTTGAATATAATTAACAACTCGAATAGTTAGTTACACTTTTATAAAATATTTCCAACGTGAATATTCACACTGTTCTCAAATAAAATTACATAATGTGTAGTTACATTCTTCTCGAATATAATTAACTACTTGGATAGTTACACTGTTCTCAAATAGAATTTACAATGATGCATTATTGCCGTTTCTCCAAGCACACAGCAAAAGTAATGCTAAATGACACCGCTATTCTATAAATAATAATACGCTAGGCCAATGCTTATGGAAAAGCGTAACTTTTGAATTTGAAGTGTTCCAGCAAACACAATGTGCGTTTGCTACGAGGTTAATAAATTAATCATTAATCAAACCACCTCCGAGTAGAATTTTTGTAACACGCCATGTAAAGTACTCTTTCTGCAAATTGGTTTAATTTTTGTATTTTTTATTTTCAGTTTGGTATAAATTTGAGTGGAAAATTTATATATATTTGAAATTTTGTTCTTGTAAAGAAATAGATTTGCAGTTGAACTTTGCATGGAGCCTGTTCATTAAACAACATAATGAGAGATGTGCGAATTTCAAACCAAAGTATAAATAAGGTTATAAATATATAAATACCAACATTCTCATGATGTTATGCATGTTGTGTTGGCTATTAGACGAATTTAAAATGACCCCCAAACTAACCAATTTTTATTTTAAGTTTAAGCTTTTTTTAAGTTCTTCTTGGGAGCAGAGATGGAATAGCTAAAAGAAAAAAAGACATTAAATGTCAGTTATTTTTATGACTTACACGTTTCATAGTTATTTATGCCATTATCGTGGAAAGGAGAATATTTTTTTTCATTTTATTGAATTGTATTTTAAATAGTATAAATATTACAAAATCAAAAAAATTATTTTAATAGGAACTTAAAAAAAAAAACTTTCCCTTTTTTTTTCTTTTTTTTTTTATCGGTGTGGTTTTTATTTAAATTTTTTAATTATTTTATTTTATTTTTACAATCCAGCTGTTTGTTTGTTGGGCAAGGATTAATATTGCTAGTATTTATTTTTTTAAATAAAATACATGTGCATGTACCTAGTTCCTCAAAGATGTTACTTAAAACTAAGAAAATATGATGTCCATATTAGCAAAGATTTGCTTAGCAGATGTCAATAAAATGAGTTTGCGTATTTTTTATTATGATGTATCGAAAATTAATTTAAAATAGGTAACTTTCATCGTTGAAGTTTCTTCTTCTAATCTTTTTATGCAGCTTACAATAAAAAAATTATGCGAATTAAAATTTACTGATTTTTAAAATTATTAATTGAATCATTTCTTTTAAGCCGATATTATATTATGTTGATCAGAAAAGGTTGCATTTTCGCTGTCCTCAATGACAAAGCACTTTATTATTATTTCTTAGCATTTTTTCCGTTAATTTTCCTTTGATGGTGCTATTCTGGAGAAAAATAATTTCAACCAAGGTGTGTATATTTTTTGCTGAATTATTTTTGTTCTATGTAATAAATGATCTGATCTTCATAATTGTATTTTTATTTATATTATGTGAACTAGTACTGTATCAAAATAATAATAATATTTTGATAATTTGTATAACGCCGTTTTTGTGAAAAATCACCTCTAGTCGTTGGAAATAACAGCTACTGAAAATTTGCGCCAACAGTTAAATATCAATAGATACATACAAATATTATTCAACGCAACGCAGTCTCAACACTCACTGAGTATGTACCTATTATTTTAGCTTTAGCGCCAAATAAACAAAAAGATGTAGGAGTATATATGTACTTTGTGAACGATATTATGCATAATTTTGAATGATCTTTTGGTTTTATACCTCCCTACTAGGCGTCTTTTTAGATTTTCTTATCCGAAACGGCCAATACGTACCCCCTAGCGTCAAGTGAATCTACTGATGGAAAGTCATATACGGGGCCTGTTCAAAAGAAAAGGTGAATTTTGAATTTTCGCAGGCTGTGTACATTCGAATATCGATTTTTTTTTGTTATGTTGGTACACATATGTTTATCATATGTTTGCATTATGAGCCATTTTGGATTAGTGGTTTGTTTTTGACAACTGGAAAGGTTAGTCACGTTTTTGTGTGTTCTTTGATTTTTTACTTTTGAAAAAAATGGATCAAAAAATCTTCAAAATATCTTCAACATCATCAACACCTTTGTTTAGAAAAATTACCAGGGACCTTATTTATGGTGATGCGTGGTATGCAGCAATAATGATGTCAGCGCAGTAAAGTAAAGATCCAATTTGATTTGCCTACAGTGTTAAAAGGGACTGCATGGAGTTTGTGTGGGAAAAAATTTGTGTCGAGCATAATTTTCTTTGATTTTCGTTTCTAATGATAATTCGAAGCTTGATGAAAAGAATGTTGAAAGAAATTTTAAAAATCTGATAATTTTTTAAGGGGCTTAAAAAAGCAGAATTTTATTTGGCACTTTGTCATACATTCAAAGAAAACATTTGGCACTTTTAGTGTTAAATTTTTTAATAACATGGGATTGTATATTATCTCTTTTATTAAAAACATAAAATTTTGATAAATGCACATATCTGATAAGAAGATACAATATACAAATACATCATATTGTAAAACAAAAGTGAGCTATTACGAAATTACAGTCAGCAACCTCACGGCGAGCAGAATGCCTTTTAAGCCCGGCGCTAGCGTTGTGACCGCTCTACAAGAACTACTTTTGGCAGCAGTTCCTACTTCATTCATTGTTTATTGAACAAACTTCGATTGAAGTTGGTAGCTCATTTTAGGGTTCTGACTGCTCCATGTGAACTATTTCATTTTGCGGCAGTTCAAACTTCACTCATTTCATTTCATTGAACAAATACTTCAGTGGAAGTTAGATTACAAAGAAATACTTCAATTTGCAGCAGTTTTTGAACTTCAAAGCCTATAAAGAAGTACTTCGATCTAAAGAAATGTGATTTTTTGGGAATTCCTGTCGTTTTAAAATATCTTTGTTTTGCGAGGAACCAGTTCCAATTCATTTCAATTGTCTACGGACTAGTACGTGTTTTTCGGCGAGGAACCGGTTCCAGTTCTTTTCGATTTCAAATCTCTACCGGCTAGTACTTTTGTTTTGGCGAGGAATATCAAGGAACTGGTTCCAAAAAGAACTGAACAAATAATCAGAAAAATTCAAATCTCCTTTGCGAGTTCGTCTTCAATTGAAGAGTTCACTGCGAAGGGTTCATTTTAAAGAACTAGCAATTCGTGAAGCATTCACAAAACATTGAAGTTTTTCCCAACGCTACCCAGCACACAACAAAAGTTGTAGGCTAATGCCTAATGCTACACTCCAAAAGTTCTTTACAAGTTGTGAAGAATATGTTGGAGTAGGTTTTTAAATATTTTTTTTCTTGATATTTTAGGCTGCACTCTTAAAATGTTGTAACTACTCAAAAAAATAAATTCAAGTACTTACATACACAAAGTACAATGCTAAGCAGACGTGGTTTAAAAAAATAATTTGAAGATATCAAAAATAAATGCAATGCAATTTTATTCCTTCCTTCCCAGGATTTATCTAAATAACACGCACAAGCAATATTTTTACATAACCGTGAGAAGAAAAAACTATTCTTGTCAGAAATGTTCTAATTTTTCCCATTTAAGAAAGTTAAATAATTTATCTTCACAATTTTCTCAAGTGAAAAAGAAAAAGTATTCTTCATTACTCTTGCCAAAATTAAAAAAAAATATATATATAAGCTTGTTCGCTCATGAATGGCGCCTTTTATAAAATAAGGCAAGTGCTCGAATAAGCATAGACAAAAAAGTAGACACCGGTAAGTACTAAAACTGTCATTGAATAGCCTTATGGCAAAGTATATTTGACAACAATGGTGGATTATCAATTGTATTTGACGTTTAAGTGAATTTATAGCACTACGACAATAAACAAAGTATTATAAAAATGAAGTACAAGTGTTAAAAAAAGTTCAATGACGATCGGAAAATATTAATTTATTTATGCGATTGTTTTATAAAATGTGTGAAGCTTGTTCTGAGTTTTCACAGCTGCTAGTGACATGTAAGAAATATTGTTGTTAATTTATTTAGGCAAAAATACAGTTAATTTGCCCAAGTTCCCGTTAACCGATGAATCTATATACATCATGCAATATTTTGGAATCGGAATAACGAGTAAACACATTTAATTTATCTTATTTATCGCAGGTGAAACGAGACTAAGTGCCGATGTTTCGCAGTACCCACTTCTAACCAGATCGGAGGTGGAGCTGGTTACAGCCTACGTACTATCCTGGCCGCAAAGGTATTAATATGATGCTCCACACGAATCCTGCACATTTTCGCAAGATCTTGATGCATTTTGTTTACGTTGTCAAAAACTGGAGCATTGTGCCAATTCATTCAAAATCAGCCTAACATGTTCTCATTTCTTTCTATCGTTGACCGTTCTTAACCCAAAACACTAAAACAGCTTCTTAATCAACACTTTTAACTCACATATTTGTATTTCGTCTGTTTCAGGCAATGCATGTGCTTCTACAGAGAGGATTTGAAGAACTTTGACAGATTCAACTTAGTTGTGCAAAGTATTTTATATCTGGGTGTATGTCAACTAAAATTCCTTAAGAAAGAGCTTGTGGCTGCGACATTAGCCAAGGCGAAGAATGCAGAAGAACCCACCGCGGGGGAGGCCGGGTCTCACAAGCTCCCGGCTGAGCCCAAGACTCCCGCGGGTTCTGGCGGGGAACCCGTTTTACCTATCAAATTACCCAATACAGAATCTAGTGCTAGTGAGGGAGCAGCGACAGCGGAACCTTCCAATGAACCTTCAACATCGCAAGCCAGCAATGAAATCGCATCGGGTGAGGACCAGCTGCCATTCGAGGAGGAACCGTGGACCACGGAACAGAAAGAAAAGCTCATGCAATTAGTTTCCAAAATATTTTTATTAAACTTTCCCTTGTACCTAGCGTGTAAGCACTCAGCCTTCAGTAGACTAGACGATCTAGCGCCTCAAGAGATAACGAACCTCAGTTGCTTCTGTGACCTGCACGACACCGAGATCCCCGTCTACCTGCTCCGGAACGTCAACCTCTTCTGCAAGACCGGGGGTATTTGCGCCATGATGGGCGTGTTTGAGAGCGCCACGGCAGACAACCTGCCCGTTTCGATGGCGCACGCCATCGTGGCGGCCGTGGGAGACCTGAAGCTGTGGCTGAACTACCGGGCCGTATCGCAGTTCTTCCTGCCGCTTCGGAGCAAGGTGCTGAAGTACATGTGCAGTCTGGAGGATAAGGAGTTGAGAGTGGCGTCCGTCAAGACTATGGCAGGTTAGGAAAATACAAAAAAAAACCTATCAAACTTATCAATATACATAATTAAACAAGTATATCCCAATACCTGTTCTAAAATAATATACCTATTTAAGACAAAAGGTCAATAGTCAACTAAAAAGTTTGCAGAAACTACTAAATAAGCACTTTTATTGGTCACCAAAGTACTTTAATAAATTTCTGAGCAACAATTTATTTATTAAAATTTCATCTGAATATTAATTAAGTACCTTAAGTTGTAAATTTTATATCAGCAATAAATTAACAGGTTAGGTTGCTATTATTTCTTCTCACAATAAAACCTAATGAAATAATTTTTACAAATTGGTACAAATAACCAAACTTGTATACTACTGATTTAATATTGCTAAAGCTATTTCAAGTAATTTTAAACTTTTTAATGGTATTTTGTACCTGGTATGTTTTTTCAATAGAATTATACATTTAAATAAAAATAACATATTGAAGCAAATTTAAATAACGCTTAAGGTTTCACTTGCTACATTTTGATGGGACATGTTTTAAAAATTATTATTAGACATCGGATTATATGCGGTAAAAAAGTCATAATATGCAAGCTATGACAAAAATCCCATAATATTTTGTTTTATTGTTTTTTATATCTTGCAACATAGCAATCCCGATGAATAAACTCATTTTTAACTAAAACATGATTCAATTTAACAAATCAACCACTCTTTTCTTTAATCTCGGCAGATTATTAGCATTAACCTTCCCCTTACTGTGCTAAATTATTCTTCGCGTTCCGGTGCTGTGTAATCATTACACAGCTAAAAAATTGCGATTTTAAATAAAAAAATAAGAATATTCATTGCCAATCGCTTAAATTTACGATATTTAAAGTCAACAGTAATAATAATTGAAATTTAAAAGCTAAAAACATGAAAAAACCATCGGCTGACGCTCACAAAACGGGCAAGAGGAGCACCTCCAAAGGATGCCGAAAGCTACTGCCAGTAGCTCAAGCTCGTAGGCGCTGTGTATCTAGAAGGAAAAAGCACAACCGCGAATCGAGATTCCCATATAGCAAAGTCAAGTAAGAGTGAGATGTGAATAGCGTCTATCTCTCTGCACACTCTTCACAAATCTTCGCATCCCATAGCGGTTTTTTAGAATGAATATACCTACGTCACACACTAGCCCACGTTTGAGTGTATTGGTGAATTTATTCCCGATTTTTACTAAAATATCTCCTATGTGCCCGATAAGTGCTAATTAATACAAGCACTATTTTTTCATTCAATACGTTAATGTTTTATGGAGGAGTACCTTAATTTTTAAGCCAGTATTTATGATGGTTATAGAGATATTAAAGTTATTAGAAGCAATGTGTAGTAGTTACACATCATAGTTAAGGAAAAGTTAATAAAAATCTTCAATACATAACCCAGCTCGTAGCACATAACTTTGTTGTGACGCAGTGACCGAGTTATTTTTATTCCATTTCACCTGGCAATCTCTTTTTTATTTTATATTTGTAAAAGATTAACCCCGTTTGAAGTCTTATACTTGTATCTTTTCGTAGACTTTATGTGGGGCGCCGTGAAGGACCCCATGGACTCGCCCGTGTCCTTCGACGCCGATGGCCTGGACTTGGCCTTCAAGTACTTCAGCAGCTCCACGCTGACCATGCGGCTGGCGGGCATCACGCAGATCAACACGCAGATCTCCGTCTTCAACGAGATGTGCGCCAGTGAGCCCGTCATGGAGGCCGACTCCGTGGGGCAGCAGCTCGCGCAGTGGCTTTGCTCCAATCAGATCATGCAGCACCTGTTCGGGCCCAATCTCCACGTCGAGGTAAAATATCTTAATATCTTATCAAAGGCGATGATCCCACCCAGAGAGTGAGATATTTTACTTATGATCCTGATCTCTTACTATAGGCGCATGTTGATACCACTTAGTAGAGGTGGTCGATATTCCTGTCTCGGTTAAAAAGGAACCGGTTCCAAGCCGGTCACTGGAACCGTCAATATTATTTCTCTGAGGAACCGGTTCCTTTTTTCGGCAAATAAAAATCGAAATATTTTGTCGATTTGCTAGTACTTTTTTTTTCGGAGTGGATTTTTTTGTTGATTTGCTAGTATTTTTCGATTTGAAATCTATACCGACTAGTGCTTTTTTTTGGAAAGGAACTTTTGTCGATTTGCTAGTGCTTTTTTGGGGAGGAACTTTTGTCGATTTGCTAGTACTTTTCGATTTCAATAAAAAAATCTCCTTCGTGGAACTTTTCTGGCATCAGGAACCGGTTACTCGCCGGTTACCGGTAACTGGAACCGCAGGTACACCCAATTCTGATATCGACCATCTCCACCACTTAGAAAGTGTGATATTTTTCTCCTTCCGGTGGCACAATGCACATTGAATATACAATATATTTCACGGCCTCCATGGTCGAGTGGTAAGACGCTCGACTACGAATCCAAAGGTCGCGGGTTCAAACCCGGTGTGCGCCAATAACTTTTATTTAATTAATATGTGTCATAACACATTTAATTCATACAAAAATATTAAAAAGTATATTTGCGGCACGTTCCAGAGTGGTAGATACTCTAAGTATCGCTCTGGTGAAAGACCACCATTCAGAATCGAAACGTTGCTTGAAATGGCTTTAGCCGTGTTTGGTGACCAGATCTGAATAGCCAGGTACTTCCCAAACTTCCTCTTCCCTATCTCCTTCCCCTCCCCACTACCTTCAGCCTCACAACATACCCTATTGGGGATGCCATAGTCTCACTGGCTCTAGACGGTTGGGAGCAGTTGAGACTCTTGTGCGGTATTCATATAATTTTTTTTTTTTTAAAACTGGACTGATTTTATTTAACATAAAATGTTTGGATATAGACGGTAGAATGAACTATTAATTCAACAGATTGTTTTTAGTTCGGGGGTTTTTAATGGCCCCCCCTTACTAGTGGTGAGATTTACTTCAAAGATTTTTTGATGATTATTGTTTGACCACTTCACCATTGACTTTTAGTTTTGATAATTGATTTATCGTAATTTAAGATGAGTGAGTTTGTGTTTATGACGGAGATCGTATTTTGAGGTGGTGCGTAAACCATTGTGAAATAAACATGGAACCCGATAAAAAACCGAGCGCCATGTATAAGGTCATGTGAATGCCCGTTTGGGCGTGGGCACGAGTGTAACGCCAAGTGTTTTTTGCCCGTACCGTACAGAGGGTGAAGTGGTTAAGCAATAAATCTTCAAAAAATTTGAAAAACTATTTTGGTACCCTAATGTTAAAAACTATAAACAAGAATGTATGAACATGTTTTAACATTGGATTGCTTATACCAACCCTGATGTATGTCAGTGAGGCATTGGACTGGTAGAGGATGGATGAAAGTAGATTGATTACTCTAAAAATGAGATCCCTGAGGCGTATGTGCGATAAAACCGTGCTAAAAATGTGAATATCCGGAAAGAATGCAAGGCTGATGTACGCGTAATGAATGGGAATAAGAAAGGGACGCTTAGATGGTTTGGGTATGTAGAACAGATGAACGAAGAAAGGAGTGTGAGAAGAATATATGACGCAAAAGTGAAAGGAAGAAGTCAAGGACGACCGAGGAAGACATGGCACGAACAAGTAAGTCAGGCCAAGAGTCAGAATAACAGAAGAATATGTATGAATGTGAATGAAGCAAGGAGTGTGTGCCAAGACAGAGTAGTATAGGAGTCCATCCTCTCAGCCTACCTCTGCAGAAACGGTGTGATGGTGAGTTAGTTAAATATATTTATATGTATAAGATGATTAACAAAGAGGTTATATTTAAAGTGTTTTTAATGATATGATGTATTTCTGTTTCCAGGTGATCAAGCAGGCGCACATAATCCTGAAGTTCCTGGCTGTCGAGAACCGCATCACCAATGAGCACATCGACCTGATCTGGCAGGCAGCCCAGCTGAAGCACTGCAGCAAGCAGGTGTACGACCTGCTGCCCGGCTTCATCAAGAACCTGGCGGCGGGCCCGTGCTCGCACCTCTACCAGCTGCTGTGCAGTCTGCCGCCCCGCGACCACAGCGAACAGGCAAGCAGACAATTTATAACAGACACACACATTTTTTTTTACAAATACTCCACACAGGAAGCCTTGAGGGAAATAATTTCCCTCTGTGCTCTGTGCTGATGCTGTATGGAGGGTCCTTTTGAGGAAAGGAAGGAGTGAACCTTAGTCTTGAAGAGGCCAATGTTGCAGGAGGGAGGAAACACAGAAACAAGCAAATCGTTCCACACCCGAGCTGTTGAACACAAGAATATGAGTCTTAGAAGCGACACATTCTCACGTATCGAATGTCAACCATATACAAATGTTGGGCGCGCGTTTGGCAATTTTTCGACTATGCATCGGTGCCGAAGAGCAATGACACAAGTTTTTCGGAGCATCTCTCAGTAAAATACCGGTAGAACAAGGACAGCGTTCCCACCTGACGTCTGTGCTCCAAAGATTACAATCCGTTTGTTAAGATTGGAGAATGTATCTATCTACCATTCGCTTTTGCGTCATAAATTATTCTCACATTCCTTTCTTCGTTATCTTAAATTATTTAATATTATATGACTCCTATTTATTTATTTATTTAACAAGATCTCATAAAAACAGTTGTTCACCAAATACATTAAGAGAAGAATGATATAAAAATATTATAGATACATGCACAGTGTAAAAAAAAAGAAATTAAACATTTATGTACATCTCACATATAGTCAAGGTATTATATATCCAAAGGAGTTATATAAGTACAAACTGAAGTAGTGTGACGCGCTATATAATAATAATAATAATATTTGGACGATTTGTATAGCGCCGTTTTTGTGAAAAATCACCTCAAGGGCGCTGTACAGATCTTACTTTCTATCATTACATATTAATTCCTAGTTTAGATAAGAAAATATACAGGAACATACTTACCTGGCAGGTCCCATCAGATAGACACAATTTTTAAATTAAAATTATGATTATTATTTATTAATTAATTAATTTATTTTATTTTATTTTTTATTATTATTTTTTTTAATTTTTTTTAATTTTTTATTTTTTTTTTTTTTTAATTTTTTTATTTTTTATTTTATTTTATTTATTTTTTATTTTTATTTATTTTTTTTTTTTTTTTAAGTGATTTGTGAAATATCCTACTTATTTGGCGAAAAATAACAAGACTAAAACACGTCAGGCAGCTGCAAAAGCGCCACGACATATCTAACAGGTTATATGCGCAGGCAAAAAGAAGAACTGATTATTGTATTGAATTGACGAAAAAAGGTCGCCTGCCGGTTACCGGGCCGGCGGTCGAAGGGACGAAACATGTGGCAAATGGTCATCGTGTGACGACCATTCTCGGGCTGTGGCACTGCATTTAAAAAAACTGATATTTGAAGATTCAAATATTTTCTTAAAAATCGAAATTACGTCGAAACTAGTCACTTTAAAATTATTTAGAGTTTATTCACTTAACCTATACACAACAACGGTAATTTTAGTGTAATTTTAAAGAAATAATTTGTAAAATATCCTACTTATTTGGCGAAAAATAACGAGAAAGACTAAAAACACGCCAGGCTGCTCCGAGAGCGCCACGGCATCTATCATATATGATATAATAACGCAAATAAGGTTAGCAATGAAAAACAAAAAAGATAAGATATAAGAGAGGTTCATTATTATACACATGTTATGAGATAATCCTGTTTAATTAATCATAATTCAATTACAGAGTCTGTACCTGGCGTCAGCCCTGATGCGCGTGATGTGGTCCCGCAGCTCGCAGGCGGCGGCGGCGCTTGCGGGGGCGTCCCTGGAGCGCGGGGGTGCATCGCAGGCCCCCCTCGCTGCGCACTCGCACGCCCACGCGCACACACACCCGCACGCGCCCGTGCATGCGCCGCCATGCTCGCTGCTGCATCACGACTCGTCCAGTGAGGCTAGCGTGAGCATGGACCCGACTAATTCCGATGAGGATCCGGTAAGTTGGACACAATACTCTAGTAAGGGAATCGATTACATTTAATTAGATTTCTTCAGTTACCCTAATTGAGCTGTATTCACTATAAAAAGTTGCATAATAGTTGAACTAAATTCTCAGGCCATGAATAGACAATATTATGTTATTTTGTACAGATAAATAAATGAACTAATCTAATGAGATTACTTTCCACAGTGTGAAGAATTGAGTTCATCTGGTGAAGAGACGGGGCCAACTCCCAGGAAGCAATCCAAACAGCAAATATTAAATACTGGTAAATAACTCATTATTTTATTTATCACGCTTTCACGATTTTAACAAGACCCTTCTATTATATTATAGTCGCCAGAAAGGCACAAGGGCTGAAGCGTCGTTTTGCAAAGTTTACACCAGAGCACTTTAAAGTTTTTTTTGTTTTACCATAAAATTCATAAATCTTCACTACCTGGTTGGATTTTGAAAAAAAAAACGTTAAATCGGGTAACTCAATGCTCACTGAGTTACCTGAAGGGACGAAAGTTTAAAAAAATCCCAAACTTGTGTCGCATAAGTCAAGCCTTTTTCCAAATGGTAAATATATTTATATACATATAAATTATTCTTCAGAATCAAACGAGAGTCAAGCCTTCTCCCAAATGGTAAATATATTTATATATATATATATATTAGTCTTCAACAAGAGTATTTGATGCAGAAAAAAAACCCGATCAAAACTACATATTTAACTCATTTTTGACCAAAGTGTCGCTTAAGCCGTTTTGCCTTTCCAGCGAAGATATGATGATTAATTTCATCTTAACTTGAACGAAGAAATGAGTGTGAGAAGAATATATGACACGAAAGTGAATGACAGAATAAGTCGAGGACGCCCGAGGAAGACTTGACACGATCAAGTGAATCAAATACTCGAGTTGGGTCATGTCAAGAGTCAGAATAACAGAAGAGTATGTATGAGACAATGTATGAATGTGAATGAAGCAAGGAGTGTGTGCCAAGACAGAGTTGTACAGCGGTCAATCCTCTCTGCCTACCCCTTCGTAGAAACGGCGTGGTGGTTAGTTAGTTAAAAACTATTAGTTATTATATGTGCCCTGACGAAGCTTGATCCAAGCAAAACCGGTTGGCCTTCATCAAAATAAATTCTGTGGTTTTAAAACAAAGTACACTTTTATTATAAATAGTTAAAAACTTGATCAATTAAATAATGTTTTTTTATTTGTTTCAGTAACAGATCAGAAATGGCTCCGCGAACCAGAAAGTATCGAAAAGAAGGAAGGAGAAACCTCTAAATCGTCACAAAAGTGAGTTTGAACTATGTAAAATGTGTTTTCCAGCTGTTGTGATTTAATCAAACACTTTATTTTATTTATTTTTAATTTCCCAGGCGTACGAAAGATGATGGCGCCAGTTCAGGAAGCATCAGCAGCGGTGTGGAAGACATTCGTAGACCTCCGAAGAAGAAGGTCCTCAGAAAGAGGAAGAACACAAGACGAGGTAGCCACACATTTAACTATTTATTTATTTTATTGTATACGCCCGACAGGGCTTTTACATTAAAAGGTTTGCAATTGACAGTGAAAAAATGAGAATTATATGCACAAACAAAATAAGGAATGGTTGTAGAGTAGTACAAAATAGTGTTTGAATACATAAAAAGATTATTGATTAAAGATGTATTTTTTTTTTTTTTACAAAATAAGAAAAAAAAGTTTACATATATATAGAAATTATATCAATGTTACACAATATGGATAGTTACTTAAATATAAAAAAAAATAATATTGAAGAAAAGTAATTCGATTAAATTATAAAAGCATATATATATATATTAAACATAATACATATTGTAATTTAGCGATATAAAGGTTGATAGTACATTTGATATGTTTATAACTTCTTTTTTTTTTTTTTGTATTACTACGCCAAAGAAGAGAACTAGCTCTTGAGCTTGGCGTAGGAGTTTTATATGATGTTATAGCCTTCTTGTATCTAAATTCCCTGCAGTTAAATACATCAGCCTCTGCGTATGTATTACCAACTACATGCAATCTAGGTACAAGCGAGTATCTAAAAGACTCAGTCCTGATGTTATTGTTACAGCTAAATTAAATTTTTGATCGAGTTGTTCTCTTTGGTATGTAAAACGAAATAAGGTTCAATAAATCAGGGCTGTAACTTGTTATTATTTAACTATTCTAAAGTAGTATCTTGGTGTCACCAATGTGGCTGATTGCAACTTATGCTAATCGGTACACCCATGCTAGACAATGCATTTGCCAGACTAACCTTGGCTAACCAACGGACTAGTTTGATAAAATGTTAATAGAGTTTGAGACATCGAGCGAGTGTGTAATTTTAGTTTTTTTAGATTGTGTAATTTTATGCATTCCAGTATGTAAGACAAATGGTTTCTTCATGCTTTACTTAACACTCCAGTTCTGAAGGTGGGTTTTAACGTCACGCCGAACGAGAGTTTTTTGCGAGATAAAGATTACTGAAACATTATGAATTTACTTCTCTCTAAGTATTACCAAAAACAATTTCCCCTAGATTATGTAATGAAAACGCTTTAATAAGAAAGATTAAATGGGGCAGCTAAGTCACCCCCTTAGAGTACATAGAGTGGTACCCATCCGAGGCAGTGTAGTCAGTTTTTGATGATTTTTGCCGGACTCGGCAGACCTGGGCGTGGCTAGGACTAGAGCTAGGGTATTTATACATCCATTCATAGCACATGTCGACATAATGTTTTTGTTTATTCGTATAACCACTTTTTCACAGTATTGTTATCAACAAAAATATAGCATATAACGTAAAAAACCGTTAAGTTGTGTCCAGTTTAGTCGCATATCAAAACAAGTGGGCGGAGTCCCCGGAGACGCGGGAGACTAAGATCATCCTTGCAGTACATAAAAGCGGTGTTATATTTTTGTTGTCTCTTTCTTTCTCACGGTGTACGACGTAAAAACCTGGAGAAAGTGATTTATCGCAAGTTTGTATAGGTTGGGTAAAAATAATTAGCTTTCTCTCCATACATTGTTACTCCAAGGTCACCCCCCTTCGAATTGTGCGTTTGTCGTACAGTCATTGCCATGGGAGCATTTCGTAAGTTAATCCATAATGGAAAAATGTTGATACGGCCAAATGGCTGATATTTCACTTAAGATGTAATTTTTCACTTGACTTAACTGAAACAATGGCCAGACCCTCCACACATCATCCCCAAATATGACATTAGCCCCGAGGGAAACTTCAGGTTAATTCACTGCGTAAAGTTAATACATACAAAAAAAAAAATACTGCCACATTTCTCAATTGAAGGTAAATTTGAAATTGACTTGGCGAAAGTGACTGTCAGTATTTCCTATAAAACTGATTCTTCAACGTATTCCAGATACTGCCAAAGTGGAGCTGGGCGAGCTGATCGAGTCCATCTCCGACGCTGAGGAGGAGAGCTCGGGCAGCGACGCAGAGGTGTGCCAGCTGCCCACGGGGGCCACGCTCCGCCGCACCAGCGGGCGCGACGCCGCCGTCCTGCTCAAGGGGGAGGGGGGAGCCTGCGCACAGAACATGCACCAGTGCCCCGCGCTGTGCGACAGCATCGACGCAAGGTAAAAAAAAACCTTTTTACCTGTCGATAGATATTAACGCTTGTTATTTATTATCAGAGTAAGGTGTTCTTTCACTTTCTTCTTCTATATTTCATATTTGTTTATTCCTTATGAAGGCCTCCACAACTGTTTTCTGTTGTTGTTTTTCTAATTTTGTTGTTAAAAAGTTCCTAGACCAATTTCTGTACTTCCATCTAAATTCAATTCAGTTCAATTATTTATTCCTTTTAAAAACATTACAAAAATATAATTTTAAATTGATTTAAAGACATTAAAAAAATGTATACCGGGCTGTACTACAAAGATAATACAAAGCATATATACATGGCCTGTTCAAAAGAAAAGGTGAATTTTGAATTTTCGCGAGCTGTGTATATTCGATTATCGTTTTTTTTTGTTTTGTTATGTTGGTACACATATGTTTATCATATGTTAGCATTATCAACCATTTTGGATTAGTGGTTTGTTTTTGACAACTGGAAAGGTTAGTCACGTTTTTGTGTGTTCTTCGATCCATTTTTTTCAAAAGTAAAAAATCGAAGAACACACAAAAACGTGACTAACCTTTCCAGCTGTCAAAAACAAACCACTAATCCAAAATGGCTGACAATGCTAACATATGATAAACATATGTGTACCAACATTATGAAAAAAAAAAATGATAATCGAATGTACACATCCCGCGAAAATTCAAAATTCACCTTTTCTTTTGAACAGGCCTCGTATATATTAAATAAGAGAGAGAAAAAATAAGTGATAAAAAGATAGACATGGTTCTAAAATTTTATAAATAAACATAATGGATAAATAATACACAGTAATTAGGCAAGCAGCGACAAGGCTTGCTGTTTAAAGGCAGTTTCACTGACGCAGAATATGTCGATATCCAAAGCGATTCGATTCAACAGCAAGAGTGCTCTCCCCACCGGCATGACCATTGGCAAGCTAGTCCTGCAGGCCGGGAGATAAAACAACCTATGCTGTCGACGACGGCGATAACCATCGGGAACATAAAAGTTAATGCTCTCCATGATAGCCAAGTTTTATCAATCAATTTGAAGAAGTGTGTAACTAAATGTGACTTATTTGTGCCTTTGTTACATTACTTGACAGTTTATTTTTTCTTTCTCGTCTTACAAGTGATAACCTCTTACAGACAACTCATGGAACTAATGAGTGGTGACGATGGAGAGGCCAGCCTGTCATCTGCCATGACAAACAAGTCGGATAAGAACATGGCTGACTTTGACGGCGAGGAATCGGGACTAGAGGAGGAACTGGCCAGGTTGGCCGCACAGGTGAGTCTGAATGCAAGGATTTTTTATATTATTTTTGATTATTTGTTGAGCACCGCTGTGACGGAATATTCATTGGAGTCCATCAATTCTTTGAGTGATGTGTCTTGCCTGTTCCCCATTTTTTTTATTTTCAGATATATTCAGCTGATGATTGAAAATTATTTTCCCATTCCATGTTCTGTCACTGCCAGTTTTTGCATTTAGTGTCCATGTATCGCATCTAAATTGCAGTTAAAACATCATTTGTGGTTGTTTTTCGCCAATCCATTTTTTTAATGACCTGACCAAGGTGAAGAAATGTAAGGAAAGGCAACTAAATTTACTGTTTTCTTTTTATGACCTATATAGTACAAAGTCTAACAATAGATGTGTAATTTTTAGTTCGCCAAATATCCATTTTTACACGTTTCCCGCATCCCACCGCTAATTTGTAATAATCGCGTTTTGTCAGATCTTGCTCTCTGGGATGCGAAACACGTGTTTACTCGTTTCCCCCAAACAATGTGTGAAGTAAGCATTGATCAAAAGCTTTTCTTTTAAGACACAACGGTAGGTAACTTTTAGATTCCATGCTCAAATGTCCGAAAGCAGGAACTGAGTTCCATTTACTATAAGTATGATGTGTGGAAGAGAGACGAGTGACAGAAGGGGAGAGATTGAAGATGGTAAATGGTTGACTGATTAAGAGATCCTGCGATCGGAGTATTAAAGGGAGTTTACCAAAATATTCAAATGTTTTTGTTTGATGAGGAACTAAGTGCATTACACTGAGGCCCAGACTGCCAATTCTTGATCCATCATCCGTAACTAATTGATTGTTTTAATTCCAGGCGCAATGCATGGGCGGCTACCGCGTCACGCCCGGCCTGGGCATGATGGAGCCGAGCTACGTGGGGCTGGGCTTCCGCGGCGGCGCGGGCCCGTCCTGCGGCGCGCACGGTCCCGCCCCTGAGGGCGCGCCCGCCGACTGCCCCAGGCACCTGCACGCGCTTCGAGACCTCGACCAGCACACGCTGCACTTCAACCTCAAGATGGACGACGTGTGCAAGCCGGGCAACACGCTGCTCTGGGACCTGCTGCAGGACCAGTACATTGTGAGGGAATATAAAGCTTTATTATTTGAATCTTCTTTAGCGCCCTTGAGGTGATTTTCCCACGAAAACGGCCCTATGAAAGTTATCCATTTATTATTATTATTTACACTTTAAATTCTGCAAGATTCTACTTGAAGCCCGCCACTTCAGTTCTTTTTAGGTTAATAATTGGACGTAGTTATGCAGAAAGCATCCAACCCCAAAGAGATGAAACCGAGAAAAACATGTTTGAAAATATGACAATACAAAAGCATTAATATGCGTAATCGGCATTTGTAATGTGAATATCAGTGTTTTTTCTTTATGAGAATTATTATAAATAGGTGATTTGTAATCTATCAATATGTCTATTAAAAAAATATATATTTCACATAAAATACATAATATAAAGTATATTTGCGGCACGTTCCAGAGTAGTAGATACTCTAGGTATCACCCCGTTGAAAGACCACTATTAAGAATTGAAACGTTGCTTGGGCTTCAGCCGTGTTTGGCGACCAGATCTGAATAGCCAGTTATTTCTCAACCTTTCTCTTCCCCATATCCTTCCCCTCCCTACTGCCTTCCGCCTCACAACATACCCCGATTGGTGATGCCATGGTACCACTGGCTTCTGACGGTTAGGAGCAGTTGGGACTCATGTGCGCCATTCTATTATGCGAATTATGCCACCATCCTTAGAATGTACCTGATTTTTCGTTCCCTATGACGTAATATTTTCAGTGCTCCATTAATTGAATTAAAATCAACTTACCATTGCTTCTTATTTTGCTCGTAATACAAGATGCTATGATGTAACACGACTAACCTACTTTAATTATTTTTTCAATCAGAAACAACTGGGAGAAGATTTAGCACTAGAAGCGGAGAAGGCTCTGTGTACTCTCCTGGGGTACAACACTGACAAGTTCATACGCTTCAAGTTCATTGAAGGATGCTTGGACAATCTAGCAAATCACAGGTTAGTGTTGAAGAAAAACGTTTACATAAACGTAGACTCAGAAACAATGAATTGCTGTTCCTCAATCATCACTCTACTAATTATGGGTATCATTCTCCACTGTCCAGTGTCGAGACTTGTTAACTCAAGCCATGGTCTTGAAATTTTTGGTACCGGTCTAAGTGATTTTTGTCATTCTTTATGACTCTACCAAAACTTTAACTTGACCTTGGCTTTGATTGGAATGTTCTTTCTTATGTATATTTTGTTCTATTTTTGTCACTGTTTCATTTAATATTATGTTATTCTCTGTTGCTCTTTTTTTCCCATTTCGTGTTTTGTATTTTTTTGGAATTGGACTTTAGTCCCTTAATTTATAAATAAATAAATAAACGTACGATAATTTGGATGAAAAGAAATAAATTAAAGAACATCTTACTCACTCTCCATTCAAAATCAGGATAATAATTCTTCCTTCTTCATTATCCTTTGGAATGCCAGATTTCCACAAGGTATAATTTCCGTCGTACCTTGCTGTAATTTCGTAATACCTCACTTGTGTTTTACAAAATTATGTTTTTGTCAATTGAATGATACAAGTGGTTTTTCTAGAATAGCTACTCATATTCTAAAATTTGTTTTTTTCTCCCTCATCACTAAAAAAAAGCTTGAATAAGAAATGTGAAGATTTTTTTTGTCATTTTATTGTATTTTCGTGTGGCTGAATACATTTCCTTCCGTATAAAAATAAAATTGCATGAGGTTTTCCTGTAAATACAAACAGTAATGTCACTTTGAAATTAGATTTTTTTCAGCCTTACTGACGTAAGCAAACTTTAAATATTTATTACTCGACTCGCACCGAACTTAACGCAATGCAAAATATCTCTATGGATTGATTTTTTGGTTAACTAGCGATTATGGTTCATTTAAATATACAAACACGAGGTTTTAAAGAATAAAAACTGCTAAAAAGATAATGATGAATGGCCGGTGACTATTGGCACCTCCGGCACACTAGAGGTTAAGCATAAAATACAATTTTATTTCTTCCACGGTACCTACCTTGCAACAATTCTAAGTACTTTCTTGCTAGTTGTATGTGTTTTTTAAATGTTTTAATTGGCTTTGTTTCCAGGTCTGTGGCAGTATCGCTACGCTTGTTGCCCAAGTTATTTTCCTCATTTCAACAACTTCGAGGGATGGATATGCATCAGGTAATATTTTATCATATACTTTACAATTTTTTTTTAAATTAGTCTTCATTTCTTCAAACAGCAGTATTGTTAAAGTTACCTATATTAATCAATATTTTATTAAAAAAGATTATTATAATATAATATAATATTATTTATGATAGTAGGTAGATTATACAAATTGAAATGTTTTGTTCCTGTGAGTACATTAATAATTATTTACTTGTCGCTCGCAGAATCAACTTTACGGTATGAAATAACCACTTGGGGACATTCTAGCAAAACAAATTAAAATTATTTTCAATCGGTTCAGAATTCTTTAGTTAAATTAATAGTTAATAAACACATATCCTCGCAGAGACGAAACATTTCATGACTGTATCAGAATGTAACTATCTTACCGGTACATGCCTTATTATGGTATAAGATATTGCTTCAGCATATATCGGACTCTGAATTCAAGAAGAAAGTGGAACATGAGCTAAAAACGACGGCTTGATTGTACCAAAATATTATAATAAATACGGGCAGCGAACCATGGAGTATAACGTGCCTAAATTATTCAACATGTTACCGAGCAATATCAAAAAGTGTGAATTGTTTACAAGAGTCAGATATATACTGAAAAAATGGCTCCTAAGTAGAAATAATTTATATTAGGCGTTTCTATTATGTGTACTTAAGAAATTGATGTATTGTTGTACTACAGCGCCCTTGAGGTGATTTTTCACAAAAACGGCGCTATACAAATTATCCAAATATTATTATTATATTATGCTGCACAGCGCATCATGGTATGGTGTAATAGCATATCAATTTCTTAAGATGTGTGAATTTTAATAATATGTTTATATATTGATAATTGATAAGATCATCTATATTTACCTTGTATTCAATATTCTGTTGACAAACTATTTTATTGTAGTTTAACGGGATGATGATTTTTTAAAGAACAATAAAAAAATAAATAAAAAATCCTTTATATAAAATTGCCGATCTAATTACATTTAACACATGTACGATATCTCCGACACTAGCGCTAATCTCTACAGCCAATTACAATAAAGTATTGAAAATCAAAATGGCATTCCAGTGGAATTTCATACCTAGTCAGTTATTCGCCAACTAATAACATATGAAGTGTTTTATTAAACAAACCTTAACACTCCCAAACGAGGTTTCCAAAGAGGAAGCCGGTACCTATTACAGTTCAATATGCTGGGCGTGATATGGTAAAACTATGAAGTCGAAAAATCATAAAAATGGGTTTAATTTTTTTTGTTTATCTGAGTAGAGCACAAGAATACCAACTGCCGGAAGCCAGAGAGACTATTGCATCTCTCATTTGGGGAATGTTGTAAGGCCGAAAAAAGTTGTTTTTTTTTTTATGAATACCGCACAATAGTCTCAACTGCTCCCAACCGTCTAGAGCCAGTGAGACTATGGGCATCCCCAAATAGGGTATATTGTGAGGCTGAAGGTAGTGGGGAGGGAAAGGAGATTGGGAAGTACCTGGCCATTCAGATCTGGTCACCAAACAAGGCTAAAGCCATTTCAAGCAACGTTTCGATTCTGAATGGTGGTCTTTCACCAGGGCGATACTTAGAGTATCTACCACTCTGGAACGTGCCGAAAATATACTTTTTATTATTTTTATATGAATTGAATGTGTTATGACACATATTAGTTAAATAAAAGTTATTGGCGCACGCTGGGTTTGAACCCGCAACCTTTGGATTCGTAGTCGAGCGTCTTACCACTCGACCATGGAGACCGTCAAAAAAGTGAATGGGGAAGAGGAAGATCGGGAAGTACCTGACTATTCAGATTTTATTCAATAAACACAGCTAAAGTTATTTCAAGCAACGTATCAATTATCATTGTTAGTCTTTCACCAGGGCGGGAGTATCTACCACTCTATTTGATTAATACAATAACCATTTATTCCAGGTTGTCCTCTGGGCGGAACGTGAGCACCGCATGATGGAGCTGTACTTCCTAGACCTGAAGCACTACGTGGGCCAGCTGGGCGCCAGCCCCCCGCCGCGTGGGTGCCCCGGCCAACCGCCCGACCTGCAGCAGCAGTCCCCCGGCGCCATGATGCAAGCCAACCTGCTGCTGGTGCAGACGGGGCTCGTGTCCCCGCTCTTCTCGCACATATCCGAGATCACGGTGCGGCTGCAATTCCTCACGACGATCTTTTCGCCGTTGGGGTCGCCCAACAATTTTAGGTATGCTATATGTTTTTGTTAAGCCAGGATATTATTACTGGGATATTTTTTTTTACCTCGTTTCTGTTTAGAATCACCTCAATAGCGCTTTATAATTAATACAATGAAACTGAAACATCGTTACAAATATTATTCACAAATAGTAGAAAATACATGGATTCATCATAAATTGTTAAATAATGATAACATAAATTAATTTTAAACCACTTTAATATAATATTTTAATCGAACGGTTTCAGAAGTACCCTTCCATCGTCAGGACAATATTAAAACCTTGGAGAAACAATGTATGGAGAGAGAACTAATTATTTTTACCCAACCGATACAAACTTGCGATAAATCACTTTCTCCGGGTTTTTACGTCGTACACCATGAGAGAGAAAGAGACCACAAATATAATACTCGGCTTCTATGTACTGTAACAATGATCTTGGGCTCCTGGGTCACCGCGGGACTCCTCCCACATTTTTTATTATGCCACTAAACTTGACACAACTAAACGGTTTTTTAGGTTAGATGCTATATTTTTGTTGGTATCAATACTGTGAAAAAGTGGTTATACGAATAAACAAAAACATTATGTCGATATGTGCTATGAATGGATGTATAAATACCCTAGCCTTAGTCTTAGCCATGCCCAGGTCCGCCGAGTCAGGTAAAAATCATCAAAAACTGACTACACTGCCTTGGGTAGATACCACTCCTTATACTCTAAGATTAAAACTAACATGATATACAAAATACAGACAGACATGAATATTTAGGTGTCAGAGTGGGAGGCGAACAAAGAGGAAGGGGTAGTTAAGGGTTTTATAGGAGGAACAGAGCGGTTCATTAGAAAAATGTCTAGAAATTATAAAATATTCACTCAACTTTACTATCTTAATAATGATAAAAAAACAACATGTCACATAAAAATTGATATTATATTATAACCGCATTACTTTTCATGAGTAATGAATAGGATCAAGAAAGGGACGCTTAGATGGTTTGGGCATGTAGAGCAAATGAACGAAGAAAGGAGTGTGAAAAGAATATATGATGCGAAAGTGAATCGAAGAAGAAGTTGAGGACGCCCGAGAAAGACATGACACGATCAAGTAAATCAAATACTTGAATCGGGTCATGTGAAGAGTCAGAATAACGATGACGCCCTTGAGGTGATTTTCCCACAAAAACGGCGCTATCCGTCCGTCCTCTCTGCCTACCCCTGCGAAGAAACGGCCTGATGGTTGGTTATTACTTTTCATTAAAAGGACAACATTAATTTATTACTTATAGTTTTTGTGTTTAATTTGTAGAACTCCATAATTTTTTAAAATTTAATATTATTATTATTCAGTTCTGCTATTTTTAGTTTTTATTTTTTAGTGATAGTTGTTTCGGCGCTTAAGACAGTTTGATAATGACCCTAAACGCTGAAACAGCCGTCACTAAAAATAGCAGAACTAAATAAAAATAATATTAAATTTAATTCAATTGAATTATAATTTTTTTTTTCGTACATTCCATTTCAAGAAATCAAAGGAATTTGTCAATATTGTATTTCATTTGGTATAATTCCACCACTTGTATAATTTTCTAACAATATTAAAATATAAATTTAAAAAAAAAAATCATCTCGACATTGATAGCAGCCATCAACTCTGGCACCTCCCGCCCATCAATAACAATAATCCGCGTCACGTTCCAGACTAACGCTGGAGCAAGTGGACACGCTGTGGACGTGCCTGGCGCACGACCCCGAGTGCAGCGACTGCCTGTTCTCCTGGCTGCTCAGCCACACCAAGTCCACGGACCAGCACGCACTCGGCATCGACGCTCTCAAGTACCTCTATATCGAGAAGATGCCCACCCTAAATCCTGAGGTAAATCTTAACTCTTCATTATGGCTTACTTTATTTCATTCTTCTTTATACTTTTCTTTACTTTTTCTGGCAGCGAATGAAGGTTGGAATCCGTATGCAGTAAAAACTCGGTAATTCAGTGTTTACGGGACCGAATTTAAAAGAAAATTCAGTTTACGAAGTAAAGAAGGTTAGAATGATTTTTTGTTAAATTATTGAGTGTTACTCTATAAGCACCGCTCTGGTTAAAGATTACAATTCAGAATTAAAATGTCTTTAGACTTGTTTAGTGACCATATCTGAATTGCCAGGTACATTCCAACCTTCCTCTTCCCCATCTCCTTCCTTTCCCCACACCCTTCAGCCTCACAACATACTCCAATTGAAGATGCCATAGTCCCACTGGCGCCGGACAGTTGGAAGCAGTTGGGACTCTTGTGCGGTATTCATATTTTAAAAAAATTTAAAAATCTTCATCAATTTTTTTGCGTATACCATTGACATCCTATAAAATAAATATATATTTAAGAGATTTAAAAATAATAATAGTTCCAGAACCCAGATAAAGCAGAAAAACTATTTTTTTAAAGTCATGAAATTTGTACAGCTCTTTCCGCTTGAAATTTATGCGTCGGACCGATCATTTTCAGCTCACAAAGTCAATTTGGAGCTTTGAAAACATATAATTGGAAAAAAAATATGCCGTAGTGTTTCATACTTTTCAACCGTATGATTAGAAAAAATTATCGGGTGTGTTTTTAGATATTCCTGTCCATTCTGTGACGCTCTTCAATCAAGATGTCTTTCGTCTTCCAGCTTCTTACTACAACTTACCTTTATCTAAATATGACCTAGATATTTTACCTTTGACCAATAAATTGTGTCTCTATTTAAAATACATCAGAAATGATAAGTAACACTTTTAATTTTTTTCCTTTCAGACGATAAGCATAATGGGTCTCAGCCTTTACCAGCAGCTGTGTAACTTAGCCCGCATGGCTCTGGGGCAGGGGGGAGTGGACACCAAAGACCAGAACCATCCGCACGTCCTCGCCATGGACCACCTCTGGAAGATTGCTTTGAAAGCCAATAATACTGGTAATAATTAATAATAACTTTAATATTTCACGGCTTCGTGTGTTTTTGTTCACAGTTATATTGTATCTTTTACTTGTCTATGAGAGAAGCGATCTCTGTCATATTGAGCAACTTTTCTTGTGACTTTTATTCAATTGATGTTATGCATAAGATTAAGAATGTAATGCTTAGATTAGTGTCTAATCTACGTACGAGAAGGAAGAAAAACTAGGCACCTCTTAGAAAACATGCCACGATCAAGTGAATCAAATACTTGTCAAGTGTAAGTGCAAAAATATTTATTTATTTAATTATATACGCTCTTATGGGCTTTTACCTTGAAGTAACAATATATGGAGGGATAGCTAATTTGTTTTAACCAACCCATCCGAAATTGTAATAAATCACTTTTTCCGAGTTTTTACATCGTACACCATGAGAGAGAAAGAGACAACAAATTTCTTGGATCGCTTCTATATACTGTCGTAATGATCTTAAGCTGGCTATTTTCGCTGGTTAACGGCGGGACTCCGCCCACATTTTTTATTTTGCCACTAAACTTGACACAACTAAACGGTTTTTTAGGTTAGATGCTATATTTTTGTTGATAAAAATACTGTGAAAAAGTAGCTATACGAACACACAAAAACATTATGTCGATATGTGATATGAATGGATGCATAAATACCGTAGCCTTAGTTTTAGCCACGCCCATTTGCGCCGAGTCATGTTAAAATCATCAAAAACAAGTCCAAAACTGACTTCACTGCCTTGGCTTGGGCTACCTCTTGTATACTCTAAGGCTTTTACATAACTGTTTAATACATTATATAAAATAATAGTGACATAAAAATAACACGGAGTAAATGATTAGCACCCGAAAACATAAATAAGTTAATAGAAATATTATAATGCAATAAATTAACATTAACGGCCTAACACTGACAACCTCCATGGTCGAGTGGTAAGACACTCAACTACGAATCCAAAGGTCGCGGGTTCAAACGCGGCGTGCGCCATTAACTTTTATTTAATTAAGATGTGTCATAACACATTTAATTCCTATAAAAATAATAAACAGTATATTTGCGGCACTTTCCAGAGTGGTAGATACTCCAAGTATCGCCCTGGTGAAACATCACCATTCAGAATCGAAACGTTGCTTCAATTGGCTTTAGCCGTGTTTGGTGACCAGATCTGAATAGCCAGGTACTTCCCAACCTTCCCGTCCTTCCCAACCTTCCTCTTCCCAATCTCCTTCCCCTCCCCACTACCTTCAGCCTCACAACATACCCTGTTTGGGGATGCCATAGACTCACTGGCTCTAGACGGTTGGGAGCAGTTGAGACTCTTATGCGGTATTCATATAAAGATATTTTTTTTGAAAGAGGTATGCTATTATAGCCTTCTTGTGACTAGATTCAGTGCAGTTGAATATATTTACTATTTCTGCGAAAGAATATTTAATATTGTACAAGAAAGAAAAAATAGTATTGAATAACAGGTACATCCAGAGTTAAATAGTTTCATCAAATAAATTATCTCTACTAGATGAAAAAAACTGTTCTAAGGTGTGCTTATATTGTGATATTGACAAACTAAATATATCAACAACATCGAAGTTTTTTTTTCCCAGATGTTGAATTCGTCGCATAGGAGTATAAAATAGTGCGAGGTTGAAATAGAATTGTCACGATAATATCTGTGTGCGAAAGGAAGAGAGGGATGAGTCAATAAACGCAGATGTTCAGGAGAGCCAAAACAAAATTGAGGAATTTTGTTTTTGTATGTAATTATGTCATATGTCACACGTCCTTTTTCTAAAAATAATAGCACATTATTTAATTTTCTGACTCATCTAATTTTTCCTTGGTAGATATGTATCTAAAGAACAACTCTGCATACTGTTAAAGTACGGTAAAAGTCCGCCTCTTTTAAACAGACACAAATATAAAATGACGAGTTCGTGAGTCCCAAGGATTCACTTACCTTTTTAAATGCCCACCCAGTTAGGTTCAGTCGATAGAACGGATCTTTCTCCGTGTTTGAAATTCGTTTATTTTTGTTTAGAGATGACCTTCTTCTTCTTCGTTAAAAATGGGGGTTACAAAAAGGACCCATACTTGCAGGGTTTAAGGAATTTTAACAATAATACACTCTAAATGCTCTCTCGTATTATATTTGAGAAAATTGATTCTATGCCCAGGAAAAGCTTGATTAACTTGGTGGATAACGTTAGAATTGGGTACTCGTAGTGACAAACTATTATACTAAATTGTTCAATTATCACCGATACTGGAAAATGCGTGGATCCTGCGCACTGAGTATCCTTCTGTCCAGTCTGATAGCCGAGAAACCTTGCTAGTTCTTTCCTCGATGGTGGCTGCCGGGGATCGTAGCGACTCGGATTATCCATCGCAATATTTAATTTAATTTGCTATTTCACCATAGGCGGTAAATACTGTATTGACTCTAAAAATGTTAACTGCACTATTCGGCGTCTACTGTGAAGACTCTAATATTCACTCTGTTTCGCGGTCGAACGTTGAACGTTGAATGTTGAATGTTGAATCTTGAATAATCCTCCTGGCCGTTTCAGCCCGGGTCCGTTGGTCGTTTTTGCCCCCCACTTTTTGACTTTTCAGTGGGGCAAATAGACAAAACATTACACCATAGTAAATAGATTTTTAACTAACGGGAAAATTCAAAATCGCACTGGATCGAATTTATCGTGCTTCATAACAATACTTAACTCATAACTCGATTTTATTGACTCGTCACTCTCTTCCTTTTGCACACAGATATAATAGACAAACATGTATGGAAGTGCATAAAGCAAGGAGTGTGTCATTTTTTTATTTTTTTTATGAATACCGCACAAGAGTCTCAACTGCTCCCAACCGTCTAGAGCCAGTGAGACTATGGCATCCCCAAATAGGGCATGTTGTGAGGCTGAATGTAGGTGGGAGGGGAAGAGGAAGGTTGGGAAATACCTGGCTATTCAGATCTGGTCACCAAACATGGCTAAAGCCATTTCAAACAACGTTTCGATTCTGAATGGTGGTCTTTCACCAGGGCGATACTATGAGTATCTATCACTCTTTTAGAGGTATTTGGAAATTTTGTCCTCTCCGTCTAGAACCGTTAAAATTTAAGATGCTGTAAATACCCTAGCATATGTACCAGTCTGAAGATGCCCTTAGCAGGTCTGGTCCCAAATAAATACATAAGTGGAGCAAAGACGTAATGTTGTTTTAATCATATGAAATTCTATCGAGAATCAACAGTTCAAAAATAGAAATCGGCGCAACGGTTCGTTGGTTATAAAGGTCGCTACTTTGTTAGTTCTTTTTACGGTCGTATCACATGTCAATCGGTATTTATTTTAATTAATGCCTTCTTTCAGATGTTTCAATGGGAGCTATCCAATACCTAAACAGCTACTACATGGGCCAACATCTGCAGCAAGAAGACGACTTTGTATCAAAGTGTATGTCCCACCTGGACACGGCCGCTGAGGGCTTGGGCCCCGCGCCCAAACGGGAAGCTGTCATCGTCAACGAACCCAAAGAAAAACCCTCCACACCCGAAGACGACCTCACCAAACTGGTGGCGGACTCTGACGGTAAAGATGAAGAAGATGAAGGTCTGCCGGCCGCAGTCAATATGGCGGACTCGACCAACAGTATTGGATGTATCGGGGGCGTTGGCAGTCCGAAGAAGGCTAAGAGTCAGACCCATCTGGAGCATTCTACGGAGGAAGCTTCGTTGCAGTGCATTCAGAGGGCGCTGCTGCTTTTGAAAACTCACTTAGATACTTTTAAGCGCAGGTAAAATTATTTATTTATTTTAACCTCTAGTGTGCCGGAGGGTCCAATAAGACCCAGGAATTCATCATTATCTTTTCAAGAGTTTTATCCTTTGTAACCTGTTGTTTGCATATTTAAATGAACCGTAATCACTTGTCAACAACATAATCGATCCACAGAGATATTTTGCATTGCATTAACTTTGCTACAATTCGAGTAATACATATTTGACGTTTGCTTACGTTAGTACAGTTGAAAAAAATTGATTTTCAATGTGACTTTACTGTTTGTATTTAGAAGAAAACCTTATGCAATTTAATTTTTATTTGGAAGGTAACGTATTCAGCTACACGAAAATACAATAAAATGACAAAAAATGTTCACATTTCTTATTCAAACTTTTTTTAGTGACATGAGGGAGAAAAAACCACTTCTCCGAATATAAGTAGATATTCCAGAAAAACCATGTATACCACTAACATACAATTTGAAAAAATACACAAACACAAAGTTAGTCAGCAAGCTACGACGAATGTTGTACCTTGCGGGAATTAGGCCTTCTAAAGGTTAAAGCAGAAAGTCTGTGTGTCAAAGCAGCAAAATTCTTAGATTGTGAGCTCTGGTATCATAAAATTCGCACTGCTTTTTCTGGATGCAGTTTCTAGATCATTTCCATTATCCTATGGAACTTTGAAATATCCATTCATATCCAGTGTAAAAGATTTTGGAAAAACAGTGTAGAAACTCAGGCGATGCCTACTCATTAGTATTTAAAAAAATATATATATATATTTAAAATATGGAGTTCTATAAAGTAAGCAATAAATATTTTTAGTACATTATCATAACTTTCAAAACCTGGCAAAAGAAGATAATTTTTGTTAAAAAATATTCTAGTTGTTCATAGATAAAAATGTAGTCAAAAGCCTTGATAATAGCTATTGCTCTCATCATTTATGTATGTTTTTAAAAATTAATTCCCACAGTTTACCAGTTTGGCACTACCTTTTTTAACTTGCTGACAAATACATACATTCGTTCGGTTTTGTCAACCAAAAATTGAGCAGTCGTGAAGTTTGAAAGAGTCATATCTACAATCATGTAAAAGTTGATGTACCCATCTAACAATAAAAAGACAAAAGGCGTATCCTTCCGTTCCATATTTAAAATTCAAATGGAAAATTTTCTATATCTTGTGTCAATTTATTTCGCTATTGTTTTTTGGAGGTTTGCATTGTAAGTGAAATCATGTTATTCATGAATCGATTATTTCAGATATGCTTATCATTTGCGGCGATGGGCGCTGACGGGCAATTCAGTTTGCGGTTCTAGAGCATCGAGGGGGCCCCCTTGAAGGTGGTTCTGCAAACTGGAGGAATCAACCTGAAGGCCACCCTCAACATGCACAATACGGATTACGTGGCAGATCTGAGAGCACAAGTTACTTACTGGTGGGAACAGCAGGTATGAATTATGCTTTTTAATGAGGGAGTTATAACAAATGTTAAAAATTAAATCTAAAAAATTTGATATTAATTTCAAATATATTTTAGGCTCAGAGTGACGAAGGCACGTCATCCCTGGTAAGCGACGGCCCTATCAGACTGATAACTCAAGGACAGGAACTCATCATAGACTATGACGAAAGAACTCTTTACGATATGAGCTTCAAGGATAATCAAGTAAGTCTATTTTGCTACAAGTATTCGTAATGTATCTAGGCTTGGTGCACACCGCAGGGCTCTTTCTGCTGCGGCTCTGCAATTCAAATTATGTATTATTCAAATGGTGGAAATTGGTGCAATCCCATGAGTTCCATATAATACATGAAAGATAAGGAAAAAAAAAAAAAAAATTAATCAAATCAATCAAATCAATCAAATCAAAAATCAATCAAACCAATCAAACCAATCAAACAATCAAAATCAATCAATCAAATCAATCAAATCAATCAAATCAATCAAATCAATCAAATCAATCAAATCAATCAAATCAATCAAATCAATCAAATCAATCAAAAACACTCTTGTGAATCAGCAAATCAATCTTGCAATCCCGTTTATAAACAATGGAATCAATCAAATCAATCAAATCTTGAAACGAAATCAAGTTTAATTTTATTTCTTTATTGCTATTATTTATTACCATGTTATCAATGTTTTCTATTTTTATTTATTAACTCAATGTAATTTTTTTTTTTTTTTTTTTCAATCAAATGTATTAAATGGAACAAATCAATCAAATCAATCAAATCAATCAAATCAATCAAATCTGGAATAAACTATTTGGGATACTATGGGCAGCGATGTGTGGTACATGTACAGCGCCCCATCTAACGTAATCCTGTGTGTTAATTACGGAGCCGCAAAAATTATACGCGGAAAGAACCCTGATGTGTGTACCGAGGCTTAACTCGTCGTGTGCCAGCAGTGCCTATATGCACTGGGCATTCATCATTATTTTTTCAGGAGTTTTTATCCTTTGAAATCTGTTGCTTGCGTGTTTAAATGAACAATAACCTCTTGTCAACAAAATAATCAATCCATAGAGATATTTTGAATTGCGTTAAGTTCAGTACAAGTCGAGTAAAAAATATTTGTAGTTGACTTACGTTAGTACGGCTGAAAAAAAACGATTTTCAAAGTGAAATTACTGTTTGTATTTACGGGGAAACCTCATGGAATTTTATTTTTATTTGTATCTGTTTTACTTATACTAATCATAATTTAATTTAACTTCCATGTAATATTGGACAAAAACATCTGTTTTGGTCTCAATTCACATTTTTCCTAGTTAAGAAAGTGTTGGTTGTTCACACAATAAATTCCAAACCTATGAATATCCTCTTGCAATTATTGTAAGCTATTAAATATTTACATCGTTGCTTTTCTTATAAAACATTGTGTTATCTGCAAATATTAGGTTCTGTTTCTTATTTTTAAGCAACTGCTGATATCGTTAATGTACAGAAGGTAACAAAAGAGGAGAATTCTTTATCTTTTTTGGCTTGACTTCTGTTCAGCATATTAGTACTACATATGTCTAAGATTATATTTTCCATCATCCTAAAGCATACTTTGTTTTCCCCAGCTTGTATTTGTATCGGTGGGCGTAGCCGGGGCCCGCGCTGGCCGGGGGGCAGAGTAGCCCTCCCAGCAGCCGCCGCCCCCGCGCTCGCTGCTGCCCACCCTGTTGCTGCTGAAGCCCCAGTACTTCCACCGCCTCTTTGCGCTCATGCAGACGCTGGGGCAGATGACCATGCCGGGCAGCAAGGGGGTAAGAGGAACATACTGTAAAATTACTATAAAATCTAATGTTTCATACTGATACATATTAGTAAACATTGGAGTATATGCTTTTGCAACTCATCCAGTTCAAAATTCCTTGCTGTAGGCTCAGAAACAATGAATTGCTGTTCCTCAATCATCACTCTATTAATTATGGGTATGATTCTCCACTGTCCAGAATGTCGAGACTTGTTAACTCAAGCCATGGTCTTAAATTTTTGGTACCAGTCTAAATGATTTTTGTCATTCTTTACGACTCTACCAAAACCTTATTCAGGCTTTGACTTGAATGTTCTGTCAAATGTATATTTTTGTCATTGCTTCATTCAAATATTATGTATGTCATTGTCCTGTTCTTTCTCTGTAATTCAGTAATAGTTAAACAAAATTAAATGAATAACAAACAAAAGCTAATGAATAATATTATACCTGTGCCATAGAGATGCGTATTAGCTGTTTGGTACTTCAAATAACCAGGTTATAAATTAAGATTATAATATATATATTATTATATTTAGGTTATAATAACTTTTGTATGATAGACAGTGATTATTTTACATAAATTAAAAATTATGAATGAATTTATAGCATTGTTTTGTATGTTTTAATGTTATTCTATTCACCAGGAACGTGTTGCGCACATGAAGGCACAGCTCCTCTCGCGCCGCGTGTGGGACATTCTACACGCCGTGCCTCTAAACCCCACCCTGCTGGAGGCCTTCCAGGACCCCGTGGAGCCCCAACTGCCTGGCCTGCTCAACCCTGCCTCCCCCCAGCACCTCATGTACTCGCTGCACATCGTGGACAAGCTCAGCATGACGGGGGCCTGCTCTCCGCCCGCCTCCCCCCACAAGGGTGCCACGCTCAAGTCCATCACCACCTCGGAGAACCCGCTGTCTCCCGAGGGGGATAAGGTGGAGAAGGAATCGTGGAGTCAGCTCTTCATTAGGAATGGAGGATTGAGACATCTCTACGACATTCTCATGTCAGGTTTGTCTTTCATATATATTCTCTGCACATCAAGGATAAGCTCAGCTGATAAATATTATTTTTTAAAGTAATCACAGATAGTCCAACTGCTAAGCGAAACAGCCAACTACTCAATATCGGTAGAATCTCACTGAGGGAGCTAGTAGGACTATTAACCCATTGTGTGTCGGCGGTGCCTATAGGCACCGGACATTCATCACTATCTTTTCAGGAGTTTTTATCCTTTAAAACCTGTTGTTCGCATATTTAAATGAACCCCAATCGCTCGTCAACAAAACAACCAATCCATAGAGATATTTTGCATTGCGTTAAGTTCGGTTCAAGTCGAGTAATAAATATTTGAAGTTTGCTTACGTCAGTACAGCTGAAAAAAACTGTTTTTCAAAGACTGAGAAATACAAGAAAACCTAATGCAACTTTATTTTTATTTAAAATAAATTTATTCAGCCACACGAAAATACAATAAAACAACAAAAAAATCATCAAACAAAAAAAATTGTGACATGAAGGAAAATAAACTAATAAGTAGCTATTCCAGAAAAACCATTTATGCTATTGACTACAATGTCATTTACTGTTTGTATTTACAGGAAAACCTCACGCATTTAAAAAAAAATTGGAATGAAATGTATTCAGCCATACGAAAATTCAATAAGACCTTTCTTAATCAAACTTTTTTTAGTGATATGAGGGAGAAAAAAACCGACTTTCCAAATATAAGTAGCTATTCCAGAAAAATCACTTATGCCATTAAACATACAATTTAAAAAATATATATAAACACAATATCTGAGAATATAGCATAATTGACAAAAACATCATTTTGTTAAACACAAGTGAGTTATCACGAAATTACAGTCAGCAAGGTACGAAGGAAGTTACTATGCACACTGTTTCCGTATCAATAGTAATATTCGTGCGATTTATTTGGTTGATTTCCAGGGGTGCTACAAAGCGAGGACGGTGAGGACAACGAGTGGCGCCAGGACTGCCTGGTGCTGCTCTTGAAGCTGATTGGCCACCTGGGCACCGTGTCCAGCAGCAACCCCGACAGGCAGCCCTCCTCCAAGCTGTCTGACTTGCTGTCCATTCCCACGCTGCATGAGGTTACATTCATTTACCGTTTTACTCACCATCTGGCTTCTAACTAACTATCACGCCGTTTCCCCATAAGTGTAGGCAGAGAGGATGAACCACCACACTACTCTGTCTTGGCACTTGACACTCCTTGCTTCATTCACCTTTATACATTGTCTCGTATATACTCTTCTGTTATTCTGACTCTTGATATGGCCCGACTTAAGTATTTCGTGCCACGTCTTCTTCGGGCATCCCCGACTGCTTTTTCCATTCACTTTCGCGTCATATATTCTTCTCACCCTCCTTTCTTCATTCATCTGCTCTACATGCCCAAACCATCTAAGCGTCCCTTTCTTAATCCTATTCATAATTATTACATCAGGCTTGCATTCATTCTGGATATCCACATTTTTAACACGGTCATACCACAGTATGCCTCAGGGATCTCATTTCTACAGCATTCAGTCTACTTTAATCCTTCCTTCTCCAAGCTCCACGCCTCACTGCCATACATCAGGGTTGGTATAAGCACTCCATTGTGGACTGCTAGCTTCACTTCTTTGGACAATTTTTTATTTGCGTTAACAGCGTTCAGTCCTTCATTAATGGAGTTTCTTGCATTCACCCTTCTTTCAAGATCGTATTTAAAACAAGCTTTGAGAGTTATGACTGTATTTTTAAAGTTTTCTTTGTCACTCAACACTATGTATGAATATTTCATTCCTCAGACCTTGTTGTCCCTGATGGAGGTGGAGAGTACAACCAATCGCCTCATGAGCATCCTCTCGGAGGCTGCCCGGCCCAGGGACCCCTCCCTGTACAAGACTGGCTTTTGGGGCAGAGCCCAGGTAAAATATTATATAATAATGTATATAGGTTATCCTTCAAAGCACTGTTGGTCCATCTGAAACCAGGCTAGTTGTATGAAAACAGATACTTTTCGATGAAACAATGACTTGATTCAATCCTTTTGTTTGAATAAATCCTTCACAATGTAGTGAAGATAGAGATGAATGGATTTTTGTCATAATGTCATATATATATCAGCCTAAAATGCCTGCACTGTAAAAAATACGAATCTGAAAAAAACCTATTTTCCCCTGTTTTAAACCTTTTTCCTCCATTGGGCTTTGTAATACTTCAGCAAAATGCAGCAACTGTTGGTTTATTTGTTTAAGCACTCTTGAGGCGATATTCAATGAAAATGGCGCTATATAAATTAGCTAAGTATTATTATTAATAATAATGCTTTATTCCAGAAGGTATGCAAGAGTAGTGCAATTCAATACATTCACAATTGATAATAATACATAAAATAAAGTAAAAATAAAAATAATTAATGTAAAAATTGTTAATGGAGGTATTAGGTCTCATGGCTACAGAAGGCCATCAAGAGGGAGTCTACCCAGGCAGCATTAAGATTGATGGGGCCAATATCTTACTCCAATGAGCTTTTACACTAGAATTCAAAATCTGACAGGATTCTACTATGAGGTCATTTCTAGAGTTGTTGATCCTTTCCCTCATTCCTGCCACCCTGGTCCTCATAAGGTCTGCAAATCGGGGAAGTCGCTCCTCGGTAAACTTACCGGAAGCTCTACAGTGCTTGGGAAGACTGAACATTATGCGGTAGGCGTTGATGTACTGAACCCAAAGCCTTTTTATGCATGGGATTGTTTCTAGAAAGTTGATTATGACTTATCTTATATACGTTTTGCAGGTGGTTCAACACTGCATGTGGCTGGTGGTGTGCTGGGCGCATTGCCGCGCCGGCGCCTCGGCTAGCGTGGTGTGCTCTCCCAGCGTGAGGCACTGGCTGCCCCGCCTGCTGCTGGAGGACCCGCAGCCCGCCGTGCGGAGGGAGGCGTGCTCGGCCCTGTACCGCCTGTGTCTGGGTCGCGCCGGCCAGTCCGTGGCGGCCGCCGTGCTGCAGCACCTTCTAGAACATCTGCCTCGTGCCGAGGGCATGCGCCCCTGCAAGCTGGAGGTAATGCCAACATGCATCAGTTCCCTGATTTGCCAATAGATTCATTGCCACATCTACAAATTTAAATATGATGACAACTAAACAACATTTAATACTTTAATGATGATTTACAAGCTTAAAAATAACATGCTACCTAAATATCTGCTAAATTATATTATATATAGTGGAAATGTTCACAATTATCCTACGAGAAGTTTCATGATTTTAGGCTTCCCAAAACAAAACTTGGGTGTACTCAAAACAGGGTGTTTTACAAAGGTTAAAAACTTTTTAATAACCTTCCATAAGCCCTAAAAGAAGCCTCAAGTCTTGGCACTTTTCCTAGGATTTGTGCTGAATCCGTAAAGAAAAACCTATGATTTTTATACAAACTAAGATTTCAATTTATATCTACTTATATACGAGTATATATATACGTGTATAGTAACCTTATGTGCTTCGTTCTACTATTGTGAAATGTATAATTTTTTTCCTTACTAGATGTGTGAAAAAATAATTTGCATACATTTAAATAAAATTTCAAAAACAAAAACAAATAAACAAACAGAGGATTCTAATTCATCCTAGTCATCATTATTTAATTTTACGTTTATAATATTCATTATAATTCCAGGCAATGCACCACCATGCGACAGAAGAAGGCAAGGAGCCCTATGGACCAGCCTGCAGAGATTTCTTCTGGCTTGTCTGCAGACTTGTGGATGGCCTGCCATCTGAAATCCTTAAAGGTAATTCAATATTGAGAGTTCATATTTTTATTTGGTTCTCTATTTTGATGATTCCTTGTCGCTCAGAGGATCTGTTAGTCTTCGGCCCCTTAAATAGCGGCATTTTAGTAGTTTGACGGTCCACTTGTTCAGTGTCATTCATTGCTCTACATACTTGCACGTCAGTAGTAAATTTCTGCTGCCGATCTCGCATATAGCGGGCACAACTGTGGCGTGCGGCAGTTGTACTCTGTAAATTCTGGTACCACGTCCTAGTTGTAATTTTGTAATGTTTTTAAAAAGAATAAAAGATTTGAACTGTCCATCTTTAATACCCATCACAATGAAAGAAGAAAATTCACCTTTTAAAACTTACACAGATAACCTTCATAGGCCATACTCACGGCCCAACATGTTGCACCCAACATGTGTGGAGATAGAGTGGAGGAAGCTGGTTGATAGTCTGTAGGCAAAACCAACAACCGAATTATTATTCCATTGTTGGGCCGTTGGCATGGGATCCATTCCAATTTGAATTCTCCCACTCCAAACATGTTGGGGCGTGTGTAGGCCGTTTTATTTTTGTCTGTTAGAAGGTTCTCATACGATATCCTACTAAGAACCAATTGGTTTCCACATTTTTGTTAAGTTCATATTGTAATCAAACTGACTATTCTTCCAGAAAATGGTACGGATGAATCGACCGGCCTCGACCTGAACACCCTCTGCTTCCACCTCACGGAGTCGGTGGGATCGCGAGAGATCATTGAACGACGGGACGAGCCGTCCGTGCCTGACGATGGACTCTTTGGCCAGCTCAACCTGCTGACTCACCTGGTCAAGCATCCACTGCCGTTCAAGTCCAGCGAGGGAGCCAAGAAACTGCTTAACTCGGTAAGATTATGCTACTCTTAAAATATCTCTTATAGGATGTTCACGTTCCAGTTTATTATAACATGTTTCTGTCTAAGAAGTAATATTTTTCCTACCTAAATTCTCCTAAAGGGGTCTAATAAAACCCTCTTTTGGATTTAAAAGTGATAATTTATTGGATTCTTACCTTCATGTTTTTTATCCAAATCCCTACCTACCTAACCATTTCACCGTATTCTTCCAAAACGGCGACAATTCAAAACAATTGACAGTCAAAACAGATTAGTTTTTCTGTGAAATAAATATTGTCGCTCGTTTTGCTAGTTGGTTGATTTGTTATTTGCCATTAAAAAAATATAAAATAAATGTGGTGATTCGTGGATTAAAAGATTAAAATAAGTGTGGTGTTTTCGTGGATCGTTTCGTAAATACAATTGTGTAAGAAGAATCATGAATCAAGAACTTTATCGGTGAGTGAATGGTTTCCCTTTTCCTTCCCTAATCTTTCCATATCTATAATTAGACATTTCCATCAAGTTAGTATTTAGAAATTTTGTCCTTTACAGTCCACTATTTTTCAAATTCACCTGAAGCTTAAAACACATTCGGTGTTTCATTGGAGCTTTCGATCCAAAACCCTCCTTGCTGTAAATAAAACAACGTATCTATGAGATTGAATATTTAGTACATGTATATACATACTTAAAACATGTAGTATATGTCTTATTGATAAAATTACAATTTTTGGAACATACACTAAAGTTTTCATTCCAATAATAAAGTATTCCTTATCGGAAGGAAACAACCAAACGCAGATTGAGAAATGTAGTTATCCTTAAGATGTTTTAATTGGCTTATCCTTTGAAAATTTCCGTAACAGGGTCTCATTGTATTCACATCTTGAATATCTTAATTTTTAACTTCTATTTAAAGAAAGTCAAACATTCCCGGGTTACGAATAACCTGACAATATTTGAAAAACTCCTACTGCCATAATAATAAGCGGAAGCGTTGCTTGTGCAATGATGGAGGATTTAGCCAGCAGAGGAATTGAACCCACGACGCCCAGGTGGGAATCCGACGCGTTTGTCCACTCAGCTACCGACCGGTCAAATAAAAGATCAACTGATAACACTAACTAATATTGATTTGGAAATGTTTCAGGTGTTTGGATTTCTGTTTGACGTCGCCAAATCAACGGCCAGACTACTACCCAAGTGCAAATCGCAAAAGTCCCGAGCGGCTGCGTGCGATCTACTAATAGAGCTAGTCAAGGGGGCCCCGGAGAACTACATGATCTTGCACCACAAACTCATGGCCCACCACCAGCCGGGGCCGCACTCGCCCTACCCCTGGGACTACTGGCCGGCCGAGGAGGGGCGCTCCGAGTGCGGCTACGTGGGGCTCACCAACCTGGGCGCCACCTGCTACATGGCCTCCTGCATGCAGCACCTGTACATGATGCCGCAGGCCCGCAGCGCTATCCTGGAGGCCGACCCCAGCAAGAGCAAGCACCAGCACACGCTCATCGAGATGCAGAGGATGTTCGCCTACCTGATGGTATTCATATATATATATATATATTTTATTTTTTATTTTTTATAGTGAATAACACACAAGAGTCCCAACTGCTCTCAACTGTCTAGAGCCAGTGAGACTATAGCATCCCCAATCGGGGTATGTTGTGAGGTTGAAAGTGGAAAAGAGGAAGGTTGGGAAGCACCTGGCTATTCAGATCTGGTCATTAAACACGGTTGAGGCCATTTCAAGCAAAGTTTCAATTCTGAATGGTGGTCTTTTATCTTCCACTGTGGAACGTGCCGTAAATATACTATATAATATTTTATGTGAATTTAATGTGTTATGACGCATATTAATTACATTTAAAAAAATTGCGCATGCTGGGTTTGAACCCGCAACCTCTGGATTCGTAATCGAGTATCTTACCACTTGACCATGCAAGCTGTTAATATTGCCATATTATAAACATTATCTCGTCTAGATTTCATTAATCATAGTATTTGTGGGGTTAATTCACTTTGTTAAAACTAATAGGATCAAGAAAGGGACACTTAGATGGTTTGGGCATGTAGAGCGAATGAACGAAGAAAGGAGTGTGAAAAGGATATATGATGCGAAAGTGAATGGAAGAAGAAGTCGAGGACGCCCGAGGAAGACATGGCACGATCAAGTAAATCAAATAATTAAATCGGGTCATGTGAAGAGTCAGAATAACAGAAGAGTATGTATGAGACCATGTATGAATGTGAATGAAGCGAGGATTGTGTGCCAAGACAGAGTCCTCTCTGCCTACCCCTGTGGAGAAAACGGCGTGATGGTTAGTTAGTTAGTTAAAACTATTCTTTTTTTTTATTTTGGTTCGCCATCTCCACCCTTTTTTTTTTTTTGATTTTATGAATTCTTTCGTAATCCTCTACTAACTAGCTGGGGCTTATTCAAATACCCCTCATAATGACTATAATAATAATATTTGGACGATTTGTATAGCGCCGTTTTTGTGAAAAATCACCTCAAGGGCGCTGTACAGATCTTACTTTCTATCATTACATATTAATTCCTAGTTTAATTAAGAAAATATACAGAAACATACTTACCTGGCAGGTCCCATCAGATAGACACAATTATTAACTTAAAATTATGATTATTTAAAAAAAAAAAAAAAAAATTATTTTATTTTATTTTTATTTTTTGATTTAGGGCATGGGAGCGAAATTAAAAGAATGGAATTTCTGAATTTGTCATACAGCACAGGAATTTTAAAGAAGTAATTTGTGAAATATCCTACTTATTTGGCAAAAAATAACAAGAAAGACTAAAACACGTCAGGCAGCTGCGAAAGTGCCACGACACTATCTAACTAGTACTGCGGCTCATTAGGCCTTATTACTATCACCATCTGATAGTTTTATTTAATTGACTGAGTGTAATTTTACATTAGTGTTTTCTTAGGGAAAAGATCTTAACTGGATTAATGGCCCTCCACCCGAATTTGCTTCTCGATTTGAAGCCTTCTTCTCTTTTTTGATTCATCTACTCGATTTTGGTCTTTCATATCTTGTTGGTCCTCCATACCACTTTGGGCCGATTTCCTCAATTTGATCCCATTAATTATTGCTGGTCCTCCATCCTTCTTATATTATATCATCTGATCTTGTCAATTTGAGTCCTTCATATTTCATCGATGCTCCTTCCATTTTGGACTTCAAAACCATTTTGTGCCCACCTTTTTATTTGGATTCATCGTTCATTTTGAGTTCACCTCGTCTCGTTTGGAAGTCTTGAATTGATCCTTTTTATGTTTTCAGGAAAGTGAAAGGAAGGCCTACAACCCGCGCAGCTTTTGTAAAGTTTACCAAATGGACCACCAGCCCCCGAACACGGGAGAGCAGAAGGACATGGCGGAGTTTTTTATTAATCTCGTATCGAAATTGGAAGAGATGACGCCGGAACTCAAAACTCTCGTGAAGACCTTGTTCTGTGGCACCCTCAGCAACAATGTAGTCTCCCTCGTGAGTAAAGGATCCATTTTTTTTCTTCTTTAATACTATATCCTCACCGGAAAGGCGAAAGGGCTAAAACGCTATTTTGGGAAGTTTACACCACAGCACTTTAAAGTTTTTTGTTTGTTTTACAATAAAATTCATAAGTCTTCAACACCTGGTTGGATTTTGAAAAAAAAAGTTAAATCAGGTAAGTCAATGCTCTCACTGAGTTATCTGAAGCGACAAAAAGTCTCAAACCTGTGTCGCTTGAGTCAAGCCTTCTCTCAAATGGTAAATATATTTTAGGTGGCCGAAGGGCCACAAAAGTCTTCAGAATCAAACGAGAGTCAGAGCATTCAATGCAGAGTAAAAATTGATCAAAACTTCACATTTAACCAACTTAGACCGGTCGGTAGCTGAGTGGACAAACGCGTCGGATTCCCACCCGGGCGTCATGCGTTCAATTCCTCTGTTGGCAAGTCCTCCATCATTGCACAAGCAACATCTTCCGCTTTTTATGATGGCAGTAGGAATTATTCAAATACTGTCAGGTTATTCGTAACCCGGGAATGTTTGTCTTTCTTTTAAAAAAAGAAGAAAAATAAAAACTCGTTTTTGCCAAAAGTGACGCTTAAGCCCTTTTGCCTTTTCAGCGACGATATTATGTACTTCATTTATACATAGATGCATAGCTAACATTTGACTGACTCGGGTGTTGATAATTAATCTAGTTTTTGTCTATTGCAGGACTGTAACCACGTGTCGCGCACCCTGGAGGAGTTCTACACGGTGCGTTGCCAAGTGGCTGACATGCGCAACCTGTACCAGAGCCTCAACGAGGTCACCGTCAAGGACACGTTGGAGGGAGACAACTGTTACACCTGTTCGCAGTGCAGCGCCAAGGTGCTCGCCGAGAAAAGGTCAGTCTCACTCGACATCTTTCTTTAGTTGTTCTGTCAATGTGGACGATAGTGACCCCACTTCAATTTCCTTAATTAACCAGGCCACCTTTTCCCCTACGGTCCTACGCTGCATGGAAAGCTGTGGACACGCTCTGGACGCATGCAACACTTGATGACCAGCTTTTGTTCTATGTACTAGAGATGGTCGATATTCCTGTCTCGATTAAAAGGAACCGGTTCCAAGCCGGTCACTGGAACCGTCGATATTATTTCTCTGAGGAACCGGCTCCTTTTTTTGGCAAATAAAAATCGATATCATTTGTCCGTGGAACCGTTTTTTTTTTTGTCGATTTGCTAGTACTTTTTTTCTGAGTGGATTTTTTTGTTGATTTGGTAATATTTTTCGATTTCAAATCTCTATCGACTAGTGCTTTTTTTTTGAGAGTAACTTTTGTCGATTTGCTAGTACTTTTCGTTTTGAATATAAAAATCTCCTTTGTGGAACTTTTCTGGCACCAGGAACCGGTTCCAAAAAGAACTGGATAAATAACCGGTTCCTCACCGGTCACCAGTAACTGGAACCGCAGGTACACCCAATTCTGATATTGACCATCTCTACTAAGTACATACGATTTTTTTTTGTTTTCATACTTTTTAATCTGATCTAATTCATGCCCTTTTGTAAACAAAATATCACATTTGTGTATAAAAATTTACACTATATGGGTACTGGTAAAAGAAAAAAGGATGGGATGAACTTATAACTAATAAAGAAATATACAAGGAAAATGAAAAGCAAAAAATAATTTATTTTTTTTAGTTACTTAGTTTAGTTGGGTTGTTTGATCAGCCGTCAAACATAACTGTCATCAAAATTTAACCAAAAACTGACAGTGACAGGTCGAGAATTGGCTGTTAATGGGGACTGTTATTTGAAGTGGGAATTGTGAAAATATTCTAAATGGCGTTGATAACCGATTTAATGACAGTGTCAATTGTGACGGGGGTTCAAACAACTGGGTCTTATCTGTCACAATAGAAAAAAATTTCTTGACGGATTGCTCAATATTTTCCTTTGTCAAATTACGTTTTTGTTTCAGAGCATGTTTCAAGAAACTGCCCCACATTCTGTGCTTCAACACCATGCGCTACACCTTCAACATGGTCACCATGCTCAAGGAAAAGGTCAACACGCACTTCTCTTTTCCAATGAGGCTAGACATGTCGGAGTATGTGGAGAAACACCTCATGCCCACACACTATCAAGGTAATTGCATTGAATTATTCAATGCATATTATGTTCAAGAATCCTGCAGTCATCTTATAAAATTCACGGTGATTTTTTTTTACAGAAGAGAAGAAAAAATTGGAAATGAAAAGAGGAAGCGATGACGACTCAGACATACCCGACAATGATGACTTTAATGAAAATTATGAGTAAGATATATATTTTTTATATTATCCCTTAATTCTGTTGTGTTTTGTCAATCCATGACCAAGTGATATAAAAATACCATGGACTTCTAGACAATTCATGTATATCGACCCCAATTATTATTATTTTAAAATATTACAATTTTTTTATTAAATTTTTTATTTAAGTGTTAAAATGCAACATTATACATACAATCTTACATGCTTATATTGGCTCTTGGTTGATATGTATACCGGCCGATTAAATATCTCAAATATAATAATAATAAGAACAGTGAACTTATATAGCGCATTTTTGTGATATTTCACCTCTAGTGCGCGTCATACTAAATTAATTATGCTAATAAGACTAAATAACAAGGAGAAAATAATACATAATATGTATACAAATTAAAACTATCTAAAATCATGAGAGAAAAGGTTCAGATATGGGTATATCAAATGTCCTACATCCTTCCCACTCTCAGAGTATGTGTTCCTACTTTTCAAAATACAATGCCGTGCCCCCTGTTGTACTAGTCCGAGCGGAAAAGAATTACTACTGACTAGCGTGTCGTAAATCATATTTTAAAAGTTAGACCGGTTAGTAGCCTGGTTGATAAATGCGTCGGGTTCCCACGCTGGCGTCATGGCTTCAATTCCCCTGCTAGCAAGTATTCCATCATTGCTTAAGCAATATTTTCCGCTTATAATGATGGTAGTAGGAGTTTTTCCGATATTGTCTGGTTATTCGTAACTCTAGAGAGGACTTAACATATTTGTACGAATTTCAAAGTTCCACAGGTGTCCATTACTTCTAAATCATATAATTTCTGCAATGTTAAGATCAATTATTCATTTTAGATACGAGCTTATAGGCGTCACCGTCCACACTGGCACTGCTGACGGGGGCCACTACTACTCCTTTATCAAGGAGCGTGCGGGCAGTGCCCCCGGCGGAGCGCTGTGCCCCGGGGGCCCCTGCGCTCCAGGGCTGGGAGCGCCCCGGGAGAAGTGGCTGCTGTTCAATGATGCGGAGGTGAAGCCCTTCGACCCTCAGCAGATTGCGGCCGAGTGCTTTGGCGGGGAGATGACTGTAAGAATTCTCGACAGTTATATTTATTATACATGGCCTGTTCAAAAGAAAAGGTGAATTTTCGCGGGCTGTGTACATTCGATTATCGATTTTTTTTTTTTGTTTTGTTGGTACACATATGTTTATCATATGTTAGCATTATCAGCCATTTTGGATTAGTGGTTTGTTTTTGACAACTGGAAAGGTTAGTCACGTTTTTGTGTGTTCTTAGATTTTTTGCTTTTGAAAAAAATGAATCAAAAATGCCAGACATAGTTTTTTGATTTTTTTATTGTGAATACCGCATAAGAGTGCCAACTGCTCCCAACCGTCTAGAGCCAGTGAGACTATGGCATCCCCAAATAGGGTATGTTGTGAGGCTGAAGGTAGGGGAAGGTAAGGGAGGGGAAGGAGATTGGGAAGAGGCAGGTTGGGAAGTACCTGGCTATTCAGATCTGGTCACCAAACACGGCTAAAGCCATTTCAAGCAACGTTTCGATTCTGAATGGTGGTCTTTCACCAGGGGGATACTTTGAGTATCTACCACTCTGGAACGTGCTGCAAATATACTTTTTATTATTTTTATATGAGTTAAATGTGTTATGACACATATTAATTAAATAAAAGTTATTGGCGCACGCCGGGTTTGAACACGCGACCTTTGAATTTGTAGTCGAGCGTCTTACCACTCGACCATGGAGGCCTTCAAATATATAATAATAATATTTTGATAATTTGTGTAGTACCGTTTTTGTGAAAAATCACCTCAAGGGCGCTGTGAAACTGCCCAGCTGCAAAATAGTGTGTTATAGTGCTTACTGACAAAAATATATATATTTTTTGACAGCTTCAGTTATTTATTCATGTTGAATAGAAAATCTGAACAAGTATATTTTTATTAAAATATTAAATAGTGTGCCCTTCCATTTCAGAGTAAAACTTATGACTCGGTAACAGACAAGTTCATGGACTTCAGCTTTGAGAAGACCAACAGTGCTTACATGCTGTTCTACGAGAGGAACGCCCGATGCGGTTCCAACGATACCGCCTCCCAACTCTCACCAACTGTACAGGTAACAGACAATCCCTAATCCAGAATTTATATTTATTTATAAATTAACGGACTAAAGTCCAATTACAAAAAATACATATAAAACACGAAATGGAAAAAAGAGCAACAGAGAAGGAATAGCATATTAATGATAATAAATGAAGCGATGACAAAAATGAGGCGACATAAACATAAGAGAGAACATTCAAGTCATAACGAAAATCATTTAGACTGCTACCAAAAATTTCAAGACCATGGCTTGAGTTAACAAGTCTCATATACTTTACAAATTGTGCAAAGAAGCGAAGATAGCAGCAGTCCACAATGGAGTGCTTATACCGACCCTGATGTATGGCAGTGAGGCATGGAACTGGCAGAAGAAGGATGAAAGTAGACTGAATGCTGCAGAAATGAGATTCCTGAGACGTATGTGCGGTCAAACCATGTATTTTTTAATATTTTTTTATAGTGATTACCGCACAAGTGTCCCAATTGCTCCCAACCGTCTAGATCCAGTAAGACTATAGCATCCCCAATTGGGTATGTTGGTAGTGGGGAGGAGAAGGAGATGGGGAAGAGTAAGGTTGGAAAGTACCTGGCTATTCAGATCTGGTCACCAAACACGGCTAAAATCCATTACAAGCAACGTTTCGATTCTGAATGGTGGTCTTTCACCAGGGCGATACTTAGAGTATCTACCACTCTGGAACGTGCCGCAAATATACTTTTTTATTATTTATTTCAATTAAATAGACACATATTAATTAAATAGAAGTTATTGGCGCAAAATGTATGACCGTGTCAAAAATGTGGATATCCGGAAAGAATGCAAGGCTGATGTAAGCGTAATAAATAGGATCAAGAAAGGGACGCTTAGATGGTTTGGGCATATAGAGCGAATGAACGAAGAAAGGCGTGTGAGAAGAATATATGACGCGAAAGTGAATGGAAGAAGAATTCAAAAACGCCCGAGGAAGACATGGCACGATCAAGTGAATCAAATTTTGACCGGTTAGTAGCTGAGTTGACAAACGCGTCGGATTCCCATCCGGGCGTTGTGATTTAAATTCATCTGCTAGCTAAGTCCTCCATCATTGCACAAGCAACATTTTCTGCTTATTATGATGGCAGTAGAAACTTTTTAAATATCGTCAGGTTATTCATAACCTGGGAATGTTTGTCTTTCTTTAAAAAATATATATATATGTACATGAGTAGGGCCATGTCAAGAGTCAGAATAACAGAAGAGTATGTATGAGACGATGTATGAATGTGATGAAATGTGAATGAAGCGAGGAGTATGTGCCAAGACAGAGTTATATGGCGGTCCGTTCTCTCTGCCTACCCCCGCGGAGAGACGGCGTGATGGTTAGTTAGTTAGTCATGAATTTCCAGCCCTTTTCACCAATCAGATCTGAGGGAACCCTAAAAGAAAATTTATTTAGTTCCATTTCCCTAACTTTTTTTAAATGATGGTTATATAATTTTATTGTTTTAGCCGTCAACGTTAGAAATGGCCGACCACGTGACGGGCGGCTGCAAGGTGAACGAGCCCGTCCCCATAAGCCTCCGGCCCGTGCTACAAAATTGGATATGGGAAGATAATATGAATTTTCTCCACCACAAGAATATATTTCAGCATGCGTATTTCACGTAAGTACAATAAGGAAGTTGAGTGAAAAATATTATGACTTTTTCCATATTATTATTCTTAGAATTAATGAATGCTTCTTGAAAATTGGTTAAAACGCCATAAAATAGAAACGCTTCATGATTAGTCGAACAAACTCCTACGTCAAATGTACTGTTTACGTACAATGTGATGCCGCCTTCATGTCGTTACACCATTTTTTTTTTACGTGAAACTGCATTTCTTGGAACACTGATAAATTGCAGTAATGCTTGTATTTTTTACACATCGGTACGATGCAATAGTAATACATATTATCTCCTGACATTTTAGAAGGTTTTTACTAAATTAAAAGCGGTAAAATTGAAGAAAAAACAAAATACGCGACTGACAGCTGGATAGCGACAGTTTGAGATGTCAAAGATAAATATCGTCTAATGCACTGTTTTTGGCGGGATATACGAAAAATCCAACCGTAAAAATTAATTTCCGTATGAAAATTTGAAATTTAAAAAATTATAAAAAATCCTGTTAATTAAGTTAGACGGTTAAAATTGATCAAAAAAGTGAACTAGAATTCCTTGTAGAATATTTTTAAAAATTCCAACAAATTGCCCTTCTGACGATACGGATGACGTCACACCCCCCCTGCTCCCTACCTCTGAGATACTGCCGTTTTGGCGGCGTTTAAAAAATTCAAACTTTGAGAATTAATTTAACTATGAAAACGAACTTTAAAAGAAATACTGGTATTTAAGTTTGAAGGTGGATATTGATAAAAAATAAATAAAATGGACTCAAATTCCTTATTACTTCCCAATTAAGTGTATTATTACAATGCATATCGGTCATGTCAAAATAACACCTCGTATCCCACCCATTTTTCAAAAGTCACTTCAGTCTATTCTGGTACAAAATTAAAAAATATACAACCTGACCAAATCTCCTTGGCCAAATAAAATTTTACCAGGCTTTTTTTTTCATTTAAAGTAATTCCTTGTAAAGTCTTAAAACCACTCATTTCTCCCGATTGTCACCATTTTTATGATAGCCTTCGTCATGATTAGAAGCTAAGCTATCCGTTTGTGTTGCTTACAACGATTATTGTGCTATATGTATATGTATAATATATATATATTTTTTTTACAGATTTATGGGGCAGATGTGCAGTTATGTTCCGCAATCTCTGCTGACTTCTCAACCAGAAATAACGGAAATTGCGGCGCGGCTTTCTACTTCCTTTTTCATAGAAACATTTATACATGCTAAGGAAAAGGTAGACTATAATTTATTTGCCAATATTTTAAAATTTTTTTAGAGTGAATACCGCACAAGAGTCGCAACCGCTCCCAACCCTCTAAAGCCAGTGAGACTATGGCGTCTCCAATTGGGGTATGTTGTGAGGCTGAAGGTAGTGGGGAGGGGAAGGAGATGGGGAGGAGGAAGGTTGGGAAGTACCTGGCTATTCAAATCTGGTCACCAAACACGGCTAAAGCCATTTCAAGCAACGTTTCGATTCTGAATGGTGGTCTTTGACCAGGGCGATACTGAGAGTATCTACCACTCTGGAACGTGACACAAATATATTTTTCATTATTTTTATATGAATTAAATGTGTTGTGGCACATATTAATTGAATAAAATTTATTGGCGCACGCCGTGTTTGAACCCGCGACCTTTAAATTCGTAGTCGAGCGTCTTGCCACTCGACCATGGAGGCCGTCAAATTTTAAAAACTTTTTTTTTATTAAAAACTTTTTCAACAAAGAAAAAGTTTTTTCAAATTTTTCTCACTAGCTCATAAGCAATCTTAACTCTTTATTATTGGTCATTATTCCATGAAAAAATTCCATTAACCCTTCCGTAACTGAAAGCGAAAATCAAAATTACGATCCTAGATAAAACTACGTCACCCCATCTGATCTTGCTTATTAAAGCATTTTTATGACATAATCTTAGGTAATTTGGTTTTGGTAATACTTAGGGAGAACTATATTCATTATATTAATCTAAGTTTTTTTTTTTCTTTAAAAAAAAGACACATTCCCGAGTTACGAATAACCTGACAATATTTGAAAAACTCCTACTGCCATCATAAGAAGTGGAAGATGTTGCTTGTGTAATGATGGAAGACTTAGCCAGCAGAGGAATCGAACGTACGACGCCCGGGTGGGAATCCGACGCGTTTGTCCACTCAGCTACCGACCGGTCATTGCACAAAACTTTAGTTTGGGGTTACACTAGAATTCCCGTTCGAAACGAGAGTGGCAATGAAATAAACATAAAATTTGTAAAATATAACCTCAAAAATAAGCGTAGTTCCATATTTTATTGATATGTGCTAATGACTAATGTTGAATTTAATGTTTTCAGCCAACAATGGTATCTTGGGTGGAATTAGTAACTAAACAATTCAACGCTTCCACGGCAGCTTCTGAGTGGTTCCTCAGTCACATGGCTAGTGACACCTGGTGGCCTATGCAGGTAACAATACTAAAATCCGCTCAAATCATTCCCACACAAGTTTTGTTTTTTTAGCCAAGTATGGTACCCGGTGTGGTATACGAGGCCTGTTCAAAAGAACAGGTGAATTTTGAAATTTCGCGGGCTGTGTACATTCGACTATCGTATATTTTTTTGTTATGTTGGTACACATATGTTTATCATATGTTAGCATTATCAGCTATTTTGGATTAGTGGTTTGTTTTTGACAACCGGAAAGGTTAGTCACGTTTTTGTGTGTTCTTCGATTTTTTACTTTTGAAAAAAAAGTCCCCTGAAAAACTTGAACGCTTCCTTGTTTGTCTCAAAAATATAACTCACGATACTTTTATTCTGACCAGTTCATCTGTTGTGATTATTATTTACTTCGTATTGCTTATTTTCCAGGTGCTGATTAAATGTCCGAACCAAATGGTCCGTCAAATGTTCCAAAGGTTGTCCATTCACGTGATACAAAGATTGCGGTAAGGCATAATGTCATTAAAATACTGTACTTAGTAATAATTATAGGTTTTTGGTCTAATTATACCAGTGCGAAGATGCAGGGCCGGTTCCACAACATCTCGCGCCCTGTGCATTACGTACCGATTGCGCCCCCCTCCATTTTTTGAAGTTAAAAAATTGCGTGACAAAAAACTTTTTTCCATACTTTTTCGATAGCCGTTGAATGCACAGTGATGTTGCCAGCGCAATAGAAAACATAATTATCCCATGATGTGGGTAATTTTTAAATGATTTAGGAATAATTCAATTCAGTGACAAAAACTTTTTTTCCATACATTTTTAATAGTCGTTGAATGCACAGTGATGTTGCCAGCGATATAAAAAAATATTCTTTAGGGAATATTTTAAGTAAATTTAAATAAGAACTTTATTATCACGGTGCTCCTTCAGAGATGGCGCCTATGTTTTTGCACAGTTTGAACGTATAGTGAATCCGGCGCTGTTAAGATGCCCGTAGTAAGGTGAAACCAGTCCGGTCACAAATAAATGGGTGGAAAATTGTTGTGCATGTAGCAAAGTGCACACAGCAAATAGTGTACCGTGCTTTAATGTTTTGTTTGGTTTTGTATTTTCCAGAACTAGTCATTATTCCCTGTACCTGCAAGGCTGCGAGGATGTGGAAGTAGACGACATGGATCCTGAGATCGGAGAGGCCTCCTGCGTGACGAGGTTCATCAAAATGCTGCTGGATTTGGTAAATGTATTGAAGTTTTCGATTTTTTCACCACCACTTCTAAATGTTTTGAGAACGCACTGCACATATGAGTCGTATAGTTCCAATGTACGATAAGTCCATTATAATTCAAAATTTAAGTAAATATGAGGTTTTATTCTATCGGCTATTTACCATACTAATCAAATGTCAATAAGTTCCAAGCGTCCGTGAAATCTTACGAAAAGTGGGTTTTAAAATTACGATGAGTTTCAAACGGCGATAAATCCATGGTGCCGTTTGTTCCAAATGCCGATAAGTCCACCGCTTGTCCAGATAGCCAATGAGCGCGAAGCATTTCGCTAATTCCAACATGGCCGCTAAAGCACTTGCGAGGAGTGTTATTCTTTTAAAGTGTCTACCGTTTTATACATTTCTACAGCTAAATAATGTCCGATCTTACCAAAAATGTCATTCAAGTGACTGGAAATACATCAAGGAAACGAGCTATCAATAAGGAATCTTGGAAAAAGAATGTGGATAGCTGTAAAAGCTAATGAAAAATCTGCTATTTTGAATGGATTTGTAAATCGAATGTCCGTCATTACTGGGTGCTCCCAAAACTTCGCTCGTTTGTTTTTAATTATTTTTTAGTTTTATTCGTTTTTTTCGCAATTGTTCTTACTGTCTATTTTTTTTAAATACCTGGGCGAAAGAAATAAAATTTCAATTGTTTAAATTAATTTAAAAAATTGAATTACGTAGGTATGGTTTTCATAATTTTAGTAAAATTAATTGACGTTTATTTATTTTTGAGAAAAACCATTTTTTTATCAAACCTGTGGACATAAATATAATGTGGATTTAATCATAAAGCCATAATTTAAAAAAAAAAATTATTACAGAAAAAAAAAAAAATTCTAGGTACGCTCCGACAAACTTGCCCATTTCTCCGTTGTGCGAGCATAAAACGAAGACCTTCAAACGTGATACCTTGAAAATAGTAGATTTGATGGATATCCGTACAATTTTTTATTTGAAAAATGAAAAAAATTATCAAGACAACTATATCATAAAATATTGTCATCTTGATGAATGCAAGCGCCGGCGTCCCAAAAAAATCAGTTGGAATTAAAACAAGAGGCAGTGTTAAATACACTCTAACGCAAAAGAGAGCAATAGTTTGAGAATATATTGTGATAAATACAGAATTTTTTAAATTATAAAATGTCTCCATTCTTTTTTTATATGACATTTTGTTTTATAATTTGGTTTTGTCAACTTCTTAAGGATGAAAAAAAAAAAGTTTATTCCCATATAATTTTTCTTGGTAAATAATAAAAAAAGAAACATTTAATATTTTCGTTTTGATTAAATCATATTTTTTTGGTGACCCTATACTTGTCTACCACGTGTCGACCGTATTGAGAAACAAACACCGATAAGTCACGACTGGTGAGTTCCTATATACGTTAAATTTGACAGTTGGTTTCAAATGCCGATAAGTCCATTCTTATTTGCGTAATTACTCCTAAACTATTAAGAAAGTAATTGCATTATTTTATTATAAACATCCGTAGTCCAATAATAAAGCACACCAAATGCAATAAATATTAGGTTGTAATGAATATAAGTCATAATTGAAAAAAATGGTTTGCCAACATTTCACCATAGTAGACTTATCGTAGATAGGAACTATACGACTCATATGTATATTATATTTTATTTACTTATTTGTAAAATTATTTGACAGTAGTATAAAGGTGGGCTTATTGCCATGTGGAAATTTCTTCCTACCAATTCAGTGTGTCAATGTTCATTTGACATGTTTATGTTTCAATGCTCTAATTGGGTCTGATTACTACTAAATAGGATCAAAACGATAATCTAGTTTTAACCCGTCGTGTGCCGGCGATGCCTATAGGTACCGGGCATTCATCATTATCTTTTCAGGTGTTTTTATCCTTTAAAACCTGTTGTTCGCATATTTAAATGAACCGTAAATCGCTTGTCAACCAAATAATCAATCCATAGAGATATTTTGCATTGCGTTAAGTTCGGTATAAGTCAAGTAATAAATATTTTATGTTTGTTTACGCCAGTACGGCTGAAAAAAAATCGATTTCCAAAGTGGCATTACTGTTTGTATTTACAGGAAAACCTCATGCAATTTTATTTTTATTTAGAAGGAAATTTATTCAGTCACACGAAAATACAATAAAACCAAAAAAAATCTACACAATGCTTAATCAAACTTTTTTCTCCGAATATAAGTAGCTTTTCCAGACTTATGCCATTACATACAATTTGAAAAAAATCATAATCACATTATCCGAGAAGATAGATTGGCGAAAACATCATTTAGTAAAACACAAGTTAGCTATTATGAAATTACAGTCAGGTACGACGGAAGTTGTACCTTGCGGGAATTCGACATTCCTGAGGTTGACGGAACCAATTTTACCGACAAGCCTTCCATTGAAATACAATTATTTTAAAATGTAATTTTACTGCCGCACGGTAATCTAATGAATTAGCCCTTCCGCCGGCAGATGGAGAACGGCGCTAAGGCGCACTTGCGTCACCTCACGGAGTACTTCAGCCTCCTGTACGAGTTCAGCAAGATGGGCGAGGAGGAAAGTCAGTTCCTGCTCAAGGCCAACGCCATCTCCATGATGGTCTCCTTCTACCTGGGCCACACCTCCACCTCAACGGTAATACATCTTGGACTGCGGCTCTAATTACACTTTATCAACGCATCGAAAGTTTGCCCTGATAACAAGTTTTAATTTCTTCTTCTAGGCGGACGGCTCTTCATCCGACGAGGGGGGGGGCGACAAACTGCGGCCGGCCGCGCTAGACAAGATGGTGGCACTGGTGGCTGGGCTGGTGGAGCGCTCCAGGGACTCCCACAAGAGTCTCAATCTTACCTCCAAGGATCAGAATGCTTTGCAGGGGGGAAAGGTATGCATTCTTCATTTCTTCCCAATCTAAACAAAACGGTTTTACTGATTCTATTGCCATCACAGTATTTTATGCAACGTAATTAGGGTCATGCTTCTATATTATCATGTCCATCTAAACAGAAGCCACATATTTTCTAATTGGCTCCAGGTTGTGGTAGATACTTTAAGTATCGCCCCGGTGAGAGACCAACATTCAGAATCAAAACTTTGCTTGACATTTATTTATTTATAAACTAACAGACTATTGTCCAATCACAAAAAAATATATGACACGCAATGGGAAAAAAGAGCAACAGAGGAAGAACAGCACATACATCATATTAAAGGAAGCAATGACAAAAATAAGACAAAATATACATAAGAAAGAACCTTCAAATCAAATCCAAGGTCAAGTCAAAGTTTTGGTAGAGTCGTAAAGAATGATAAAAATCATTAAGACTGCTACCAAAAATTTCAAGACCATGGCTTGAGTTAACAAGTCTCGACATTCTGGAGAGTGGAGAATGATACCCATAATTAGTAGAGTGATGATTGAGGAATAGCAATTCATTGTTTCTGGGTCTACGGAAAGGAATTTTGAATTGAATGAATTGTGACAAAGAAGGTGAGTCAATTATACAATCAATAATTTAGAAAATGCAAATTAAATCAAAGTTTTTCCTACGCTTTTCTAATGAAGAAATTTTAATAAATAGCTTTAACCCTGTTTCCTGACCAGATCTGAATAACCAGGTATGTCCCGACCTTCCTCTTTCCCATCTCTTTCCCACTAACTCCAGACAGTTGGGACTTTAGTGCAGCATTCACAAAAAAAATCTAGACGAAAAAGTATTTTATATTTAACAATATACTCGTATATCACTATTTACATCGTCAGCCATCACAAAATTAATTAACAGTTGAAAATCGTATTTGTGCAGGGTTTCCCGTTCCTGTACCAGCAGACGAGGGACTGTCTGAACCTGCAGCAGACCAAGACGCTGATCCACGCGATGTGCCGCTGGAACGAGCGCCTTGCCCAGCACATCATCACCATGATTTTCCAGGCCATCACCAAGCACACGGAGGTACACAACACACGCGCTATAGTCTTCTATCTTATTAGGTGGGAGACCTGAACTTGCGTCTGGACGGTGTGGGCAAACACCGCATCCCGGGACGTCAGAACCGGAGGGAGACAGCGGCAGACTAGCCAGAGTGAACGTGTTTACTAGAGGCGACCAAGACAAAAATTGCGGTCTGTAAGCGTGTACTTCATAATTTTGTGATGAGATGTTATTCCGTTAACTTTTATGTTCTCTTTCGTTTTTTGATACGACTAAGATATTTCTATCTTATACGCAAATGGTCCACCAAACCAAACAAACCAATGAAACTTAACACTGTATTTTTCAGGGACAGTTAAAATGTTTTTAAAAGTTCTCTTGTGTCATGTGTATTTTGACTAAGGCCACAGTCAAATTTAGTAATAATTGTTGATTGATTATGCTTTGTTTTCCAGAGTTGCCAGTATTTCTGAAAGAAATGTATTTTTTTGCGGTTATTTTGACCATTGTAAGATACAGTAAAAGTTGTATTGATTGAGCGTTGCTTTGCAGAGTTGCCAGCCCTTCTTCAAGCTGCTGTCCCTGCTGGTTGAGGGGGGCGGGGGGAGCCCCTCGGGCCTGCCCTGCTTCACGCAGCTGGCCCTGCACCGTGTGTGGGACGCTGCTGAGACGTGTCCTCACGCTGCCATCGAGTGGTTAGCCCTGCAGGTAGGACTTTCAACATCAACAGTCACTCTACACTGGATTTTCAATGTCAACAATCACACAACACTAAACTTTCAATGTCAACAATTACGCAACACTAGACTTTCAATGTCAACAATCATACAACACGAAACTTTCAATATCAACAATCACACAAAACTAGACTTCTAATGTTTACAATCACACAACACCAAGATTTCAATGTCAACAATCACACAACACTAGATTTTTAATGACAATAATAACACAAACTAGATTTTCAATGTCAATAATCTCACAACACTAGACTTTCAATGTTAACAATCACACAACACTAAACTTTAAATGTCAACAATTACACAACACTAGACTTTCAATGTCAACAATCATACAACACCAAACTTTCAATGTCAACAATTACACAATACTAGACTTTCAATGTCAACAATCACACAACACTAAACTTTCAATGTCAACAATTACACCACACCAAGACTTTCCCCTGTTGGCTGTTACATGCCACACGTGTTACAGTTGCTTACTGGGAATGCAGTATTCATGAATCCATAGAAAGCGTTCATAGATTTAAGGATGGAATTGAATGTGTCGTGTCTGTCCAGGTTCCCCGCAACAAGATGGTTCACACGTGCGTGCTTCAGACGGCAGACAGCTGGGTGGAGACATACCTCATGGCGCACGTGAACCAGCGCGTCCGTTCAACCGCCGCCTTCCTGCTGGTGTCGCTGGTGCCCTCGGCGCACTTTCGCCAGGGCTACCGGTCCAACATGCGCTGCATGCCGGCGTACAAGGACATCATGCTGGCGGAGGACGCGTACGTGGTGTTGCACCAGGTAATAACACAAGCACTGGTGAGGAGGCGATGAGAAGGCCAAAGTAATTTGTTTAAAACAACAAAGTGCAAATAAAATTTCTTGTATTGTAAGTGAGTGAGCAAGTTGAATGGATGATAATAGTGTGCCGCTCTGGCTGGTGAGTAATCACTGTTCGGTTGCTTGACTTGATCTTAATAGCCAGGTGCTCCTCAACTTCTTCGTCTTCCCCTCAGAGTGGTAGATACTCCAAGTATCGCCCCGGTGAAAGACCACCATTCAGAATCGAAACGTTGCTTGAAATGGCTTCAGCCGTGTTTGGTGACCAGATCTGAATATCTAGGTACTTTCCAACCTTCCTCTTCCCATCTCCTTCCCCCCGCCCACTACCTTCAGCTTCACAACATACCCTAATTGGGGATGCCATAGTCCCACTGGCTCCAGACGGTTGGGACTCTTGTGCGGTAATTACTTACTTTATATATAACTTGCGAATTGCTAAGTGGAATGGATGTTAAAATAGTGAATCAAAATTCAACCCCATTTCGTTAGTTCCTTTAACACTCCCGTTCCAAAAGGGGGTTCTAATGTCACCCCGAACAAGAATTGTGTGCAGTATCTTTGATAAAGATTACTCAAATATTATGAATATTCTCTCTTTAAGTATAATTATTCAATGAAGCTGCATCTACCTTAGATATATTTAGATGCACATACTCGTATATAAAGTTCTGTCATTATCTCTCGATATACGTACAAGAGTGACCGTTAGGTACATAACGATCTACATAATCTTAAATAACATATATATTTTTTTACACACCTTTTTACACTTGCCAATTCAACGATTATCTCATAATATGTGTATAAGAATGAACTTCTCTTATATCTTATCTTTTTTTTTTTTCATTGCTAACCTTATTTGCGTTATTATATCATATATAGTGTGTCACACTACTTCAGTTTGTACTTATATAATACCTTGTCTATATGTGAGATGTACATAAATATTTAATTTCTTTTTTTACACTATGCATGTACCTACAATATTTTTATATCATTCATCTCTTAATGTATTTGGTGAACAACTGTTTTTATGAGATCTTGTTAAATAAATAACCAAAAACAAATTACCTAAGATTTTGTCATGAAAACGCTTTCATAAGCAAGATTAAATGTATCCCTTGGATCGTACGTTTGATTTTTACTTTCAGATACCGAAAAGTTAACAAAACTTATAACTTTTTATGACTTCTTCATTATGAACAGAATATTTAACCAACCTAAGAGTGAAAACTATCCTACTGTTTGTATTTCTACTGATTTATGAGTTCATTATTAACGTGGATTTTGTTGATTGCAGGTGTATGTGATTCTGCTGGGGAAATTAAAAGCGGCCAGAAAGTATATAGACGTGGGAATGCACGGGCCCATGAAGCTTACGGCATACTTTGGTGTCATGTCGTATTGCTTGGTTTCGAGGATGGAGAAAATAATGGTGAGTCAAACAGTTCTTGGGTACCATACAATTTTGTTTTGTACAAACAATAAATCTGTTGTTAACATAAGTTACAGTTCAATCAATATTTATAAACAGTGGTACTAAAACAAAATTATCTTCATCGTGGCCCTACATCCTAGGGTGGGATTTGGCCTGCCACATAAATGTTCTCCACTTGCTCTGGTTCTTAGCCACTCGACGGCCTACATGGACGAGTGGTAAGGCACGAATCCAAAGGTTGCGGGTTCAAACCAAATAACTTTTATTTAATTAGTATTTATCATAACACATTAATTAAATAAAAGTGTTAATCCGTGAGAAATAGTTGGAATGCAGGCGATTTCTCCTGTGAATATATATTATTTTTTTACGAATTACTGTCTGTATCTGTGTTTTATCCTTAAATAAAAAGACAAAAAAAAAATTTAAAAAAAAAACACATTTTAATTCATATAAAATTATATACAGTATATTTTCGACACGTTCCAGAGTGGTAGATACTCTAAGTACCACCCTGGTGAAACACCACAATTCAGAATCGAAACGTTGCTTGAAATGGCTTTAGCCGTGTTTGGTGACCAGATCTGAATAGCCAAGTACTTCACGACCTTCCTCTTTCCCATCTCCTTCCCCTTCCCACTACCTTCAGCTTCATAACATACCTATATATATAGGGGATGCCATAGTCTGACTGGGTCTAGATGGTTGGGACTCTTGTGCGGTATTTTTAGATTTGCCGGCCTCTGTGTTTCTCCACCTCCTGTAAGAGAGCCTCTTCAAGACCCAGGTTCACTCCTGCCTTTTTTTAAAACCCTCCCCACAGCATCCCCAAATATATAGAGAGAGAGAAAATAATTTCCTTCAGGGCCTGCTGTTTGGAGTTAATGTAAAAAAATATAAAAATACTAGCTGTACCATTTTTATTAGTTTATCGATGGAACTAAAAATATCAATTGTTTTATAAAACGTGAATATCTGAATACATTCCGCTGAAATTGACTTATTTCTGTTTAGAAATGGTGTAGCATATCATGTAAAACTTTTTATGTTATTTATAAAATACAAGTTTGACCTATTTTGTGTATTGTAGTTTGGGCAGTACTTCTGCGACCTGTGGGAGCTGTTCCACCCGGGGCTGAGCGAGCCCAGCGTGGCGGTGCACCCCAACAAGCAGGCGCTGCTGGCCTTCTGGCACTCGGTGTGCGTGGACTGCCCGGAGAACGTGCAGCTCATCGTGTCCAACCCCGCCGTGGTCAAGCACATCGCCTTCAATTACATCCTGTGAGTTTATTCATATTAATTGAACAATATTACTTGTGCATTCTCTGCATTGTTTATGATCTACGCCCGACATTCTGGCATTTTTCATACTGCGATTTCATGCTAAGAAGTCGTCGAGCCAATTTTCAACTCCTTATGAATATGTATCGTTACCGGAAAGCGCCATTTTGGGAAGTTTGTTTACACCAGAGCACTTTAAAGTTTTTTTGTTTTACAAAAAAGTTCATAAGTCTTCAGTACCTGATTTAATTTTGAAAAAAAAAATTAACACAGGTAACTTAATACTCTCACTGAGTTACCTGAAGCGAAAAAAAGCTTAAAAAGTCTCGAACCTGTGTCGCTTGAGTCAAGCCTTCTCTCGAATGGTAAATATATTTTAAATAAAAGTAACTTTGTTTTGACACCACTTTATTAGATACATATACCAACCGGTTTCGGCTCTACCTGAACCTTCTTCAGGGTTGAACAATATGTATTAAATTAAAAATCATAATCACATCGAAAAGATCTGCAAATCAGCCACAAAAAATGTTGGGTTTGTCCTTCACAATTCAAGGGAGTTGACAAATCTTGCAGTGATAAGGCTGCTTTGCGTAGCATTCTCGAGGGTGGATCTCAGGTACGGGGGCCAGAGGACACCGGGTCGAGAAAAATTCAAAAGAAATTTTTACGGTTTCTCTACATGAGAGAGTTTGGTTTTTTACCCATGGCTGTTTCCAACAGCGTTTATCTCAGGAATGCTGGGTATCTGCAGCCTCAGTTCGAGGATATAGCATTACTGTTTTTGCTCATAAACTCCTGAACGGTGTATTATTAATACCTGACATCCTGGCGGAAATTGGATTTTATGTCCCTGATAATTTCACGTGGTGATGCGTTAATTAACTGCCTCGCAGGAAATTTGGATATTTTTCACACGAGCTATAACAAGTTTAAGCAAGAACTAGCTATTAAGTTCTAACAATATTATGTACTTCTTGAAAACTATTTTTTGTTTTAAACTTCTTTTTACTTTAATCTTTGTGTAATTATGATTACCATGTTTTGTGTTTTTTGCAATGTTTTGGTGTAAAACTGTTTTGCAAATATAAAATAAATAAAATAAAAAAATAAAAAAAAAACAGAATTATAAAGCCAGGGAAAACATAAAAGGGCCCATCAACTTAGGTCGTACACCATGAGAGAGAAAGAGACAACAAATATAATACACCGCTTCTATGTACTGTCACAATGATCTTGGGATCCTGGGTCACTGCGGGACTCCGCCCACATTTTTTATTATGCCACTAAACTTGACACAACTAAACGGTTTTTTTAGGTTATATGCCATATTTTTGTTGAAAACAATACTGTGAAAAAGTGGTTATACGAATAAACAAAAACATTATGTCGATATGTGATATGAATGGATGTATAAATACCCTAGCCTTAGTCTTAGCCACGCCTAGGTCCGCCGAGTCAGGTAAAAATCATCAAAAAATGATTACACTGCCTTGGGTAGATACCACTCTATAATAATAAAATTAATAATAATAACAGTGAACTTATATAGCGCAGTTTTGTGATATTTCACCTCAAGTGCGCTTCATGCTAAATTAATTATGCTAATAAGATCAACTAACAAGGAGAAAATAATACATAATATGTATACAAATTAAAACTATCTAAAATAATGATCGTTATCATAAATCACGAGAGAAAAGGTTCAGATATGGGTATAACAGTGTATGTGTACATCAACAGTATATACTCTATGGTTCAGGTAGAGCCGAAACCGGTTGGTATATGTATCTAATAAAGTGGTGTCAAAACAAAGTTACTTTTATTTAAAATTTAATTATGTCTTACCACAAAGTAAGTGCTTCATGTCAAAGTTTAATTATTTTTTTCCTATAATCAACACAAATAGTTCTAGCAACTCCGATTATCTTTTTTTTTCGTATCACACACACCTTAATAACCCCTAAAAAACAAGAGACCTTCTTTTCAGTTTCGTCTGGACTTATTTTATATTATTCTTATTGCAGTGCCGACCACGATGACGGAGAAGTAGTCTCCTACAACCGCGTCATGCTGCCGTCCTACTACGCCATCCTGCGTCTGTGCTGCCAGGCCTCGCCGGCCTTCACGCGCACGCTGTCCGCCCACCAGAACATCCACTGGGCCTTCAAGAACGTCACGCCGCACCCCACGCTGTACGCGGCCGCCGTGGAGGAGCTGTTCCGCCTGATGCAGCTGTTCGCCGCGCGTTCGGGAGACGCCAGCGAACAGGAACTGAGAGAGGTTAATTCCTTCAGGAGGAGCACCCTGGCGGCATATCTTCAAGGTGATTAGATATTAGATAATTTACACAAAAAAATTATGCAATAAAATTTTTAGTGTAACAAGTTTTAAAAAATCAATAGCTTCGCTTATAATAATTTCGCTTCTTAGTTTTTTTTCGACAATATTTCTTGGCAAATTAGCACTAGCAAAGCTAGTCTATATATCAGATCTGAATAGCTAGGTGCCTCCCAACCTTCCTCTTCCCCATCTCCTTCCCTGTAAACTTTCTTCAACCTCACAATATACCCTGATTGGGGATGCCATAGTCCCATATTCTTGTGCGGTATTAACTTTGTTTTTAAATGTATATATCCACTGTGTTTAGGTCAAAGGCGTTATTCCACATTTTTTTGCAAGCAAACTTAGTCCTAGTGGTTTGAACCACTCACATTTTATACTGTCGCAAATCGATGATTAGCACCATTATGAATTTTTTATCGTTACCACTTGAACTATTCGCCCACGTTAATCACCGATTCTCAGCCCGTTTTGCCATTCTATCAAATTATGATCAGGTGTCAAGCATTACAGCATGACCGTTATCTTATCACTAAGACCTGAATTTCCTTCCAAAAAACTAGGAATAACGCCTTTCACCTGAACACAGTCGATATATATATATATGTATATTACCAAGGTTGTAAAACAAAACAAAAAAAATACCGAGTTACATTTTAATCAAAATATACATTAAGCCTTTTACCGCATGGATTTTTTAATCCTTCCAGAAAAAAATGTATTTGTTTAGAAATGTATTTAAAATCATGTAAAAAAAAAAATATATCTTTTAAAGAATTGCAAAATATTTATTATAAATGTTTTGTTTCATATTTGGCACTACATGCAATACGGCGAATAAATACAATATTTCCAAATTTGTCACACTATGCATTAAAGGTATACCGACCACACCAAGGAGTAGAAAAAAAATTAAATCTTAATTTTTATTATTACTTCTAAAATATTACAAAATAATTCACTCACTGAACAATCACAACCACGCTCGTTCGCGAAATGACCGAAATGACAACTTACTGACGCGACTGCAGTTACTAAAAAGCTCGTAACTGGCAGCACTGTTCAATTTATGATAATAAAATACATATATGGCCCACATAGCTCTTTATGATGGTAACATTCTTATGTTCCAAATTTGGAACAGTATGGGGTAAAGGGTTAAATGATTAAAATAGCTAAAACATGCATTGATGGATACAAAATAATATAGTTAGTACAATATTAATAGCCCAATATCGTTTATTCAGGAGACATTGACTCCTAATACCTCGAATTTTAGTACACAATCAAAAACATTGAATTACAGTGAAACCCTCTTATAAGGTTCCCACTTAAAAAGTCCATTGAAAAAACTTATAAGAGAGTTTCACTGTATAGATTTTTTTAAACCTTTTTTAAGATACACTAGCAATAACATTTGTAAAGTTATTCTCATTCCAGGACTGAATGGCCGAGCGTGCTGGACCACCCTGCTGTCGGCATTCCGCACCCTGGTGGAGACGGATGATGACCGTCTCTACATAGTCTACAACGGGGGGCTCCAACTCGCTTTTGAGGTTAATTGCTTACTATCAAAAAAAAAAAAAGAAAACAGATGCTAACATTAAACACATTGATGTTTATACATAAAATGAAGAACAACTTGTTACTAAAATATTTTTCTGACAAAATTATCTACAATGTTTATATTCACAAATATAATATAAGGGCATGCAAAGAAATTAGACTACCAGAAAAGAAATAAAGGGATGAAATCTTATAATGCGCTGCCGGAAACTAATAAATTCAAAATAGCCTGTAAAAAATATTTAAAATAGAAATAAATCAAAATAATAAGTAGTATACGAGGCCTGTTCAAAAGAAAAGTTAGTTAGTGTTTAAGTGTTAGTTATTTTGTTCATTCAAGTTTACAGGTAGCTAATTATTTCATTTTCTTTTTGACTTTAATAATATTTTAACTTATACGAGACCTGTTCAAAAGAAAAGGTGAATTTTGAATTTTCTGTGTACATTCGATTATTGTTTTTTGTTTGTTGTGTTTATCATTGGTACATGTGTTTTATCATATGTTAACATTATCAGCCATTTTGGATTAGTGGTTTGTTTTTGACAACGGGAAAGGTTAGTCACGTTTTTGTGTGTTCTTTGATTTTTTACTTTTGAAAAAAATGGATCAAAGAATATGTATTAAATGTTGCGTTGAAAATGAAATAAAGTGCTCCAACGCACAAACATACCGAAAAAAAAAAAACGATAATCAAATGTACACAGCCCGCGAAAATTCAAAATTCACCTTTTCATTTGAACAGGTCTCGTATAAGTTAAAATATTATAAAGTCAAAAAGAAAATGAAATAATTAGCTACCTTTGAATGTACAAAATAACTAACATAAAATAAAATAAATCATTTCGTCAAACAATTGATAAATACATGTCGTTCTCATGGACTTGACTGTAAATATCATCACGTGAAAGAGACACATTTTAGATATTATTTTTGATAGATTTACTTCTTAGTTCGTAAGGTGGAAGTCATTGTTGGATCCCTGAGCCAATTTTAAGACTTCAGGTGTCGCTTTGTAGACCTTGTCAATTGACCTCATGTGTGTATTGGTCATTCGTCAACTGTGTGCTTGGTAGTGTGCACTCCATCGCTATCTCCTCTATCCACCTCCGTGGTCAAGTGGTTAAGACGCTCGACTACGAATCCAGAGGCCGCAGTTTCAAATCCCGGCGTGCGCAAATAAATTTAATTTTATTAATATGTGTAATTATTTCACATTCAATGAACATAAAAAATAATGTACAGGATATTTGCAGCACATTCCAGAGTGGAAGAGATTCATAGTATTGCCCTGGTGAAAAACCACCATTCGGAATCGAAAATTTGCTTGAAATGGGTTTAGCCGTGTTTGGTGATCAGATCTGAATAGCCAGTTCTCAACCTTCCTATTCTCCATCTCTTTCCCCTCTCCACTACCTTACAGCCTCCCAACATACCTCAATTGGGGATGCCATAGTCCCACTGGCTCCAAACGGTTGGGGCTCTTGTGCGGTATTCACTATAAAAAATTATGTGGCAGCACCTTTTCCTGTTGATGGATGATCAGAATTCTCCAAGCAGTGAGATACCGGGCTCTTGTTCAATGGAGTCAGACACAAAATTGGTATTTGAGGGGCTTAGAAGCAAAGGCAGCAATCTCCTTCATTTTAAATTATTTCTTGGAAAGTTGATTTAACGTTTAATGCATTTTCTTCTGTGAATATATTGATAAATTTAGAGATAATTGTTTCAAATTGTTCCTTGTTTAATGTGCACTAACATTTTTGTACACTTCATTCTCCATTTCTTTATAATAATCATTCAAAAGTTGACAATGCTACAAAACCGTTTTTGGAGATTGCTGCCTTTGCTTCTAAGTCCCTCATTTGTAATATTTGACCAATTACTAAAGTTTTCGCCTTTTTTCTGTAGGTACATGTAACTGCACAGTTCCGTCTGGAAGTTTTCTAATAATAATGTATAACTTGTTTGTTCCAGGCCCTCCACACCCTCCACGCCATGTATCACGAGGTGGGAGGCGCGGGGGGCGCGGGCAGCGACCTGCGCGAGTTGCTCGCGCTGGCGGGGGAGCTGTGCCGCTCGCTGCGCTGCTGCCGGGACTGCAAGGAGGCGCGCTCGGCGCTGCACGCCTGCAAGGACTGGCCCGAGGCCCTGCGCCGCCTCGCCACGCTCCTCAACACCTACAACCCTCCCGACATCAGGGACCTGGCCATAGGTAACCGCAAATATAACTTTAAATAATACATACTGAATAAGTGCCATGTCGCCTGAAATGTTTGAAATGGCTCCTAGGTGTTAATCCATTGAACTGCGGTTTCTTTTGAGAAATCTAACTGAAAAACGGTCAGTTAATGAGTTTGAGTTAATAATTTTGGTTTTAATTTGCAATGTATTTTTACCTTTTTGCAATAAAAACGTACTAACCTTTGGGATGCCGTATTCCTGCAAGGTACAACTTCTTTCGTACCTCGCTGACTGTAATTTCGTAATAACTCACTTGTGTTTTACATAATTATGTTTTTGTCAATTATCCTTAGATAGATAATGTGATTATGTATTTTTTCCTAATTGTATGTTAATGGTATAAGTGGTTTTTCTGGAATATCTGCTTATATTCAGAGATTTGATTTTTTTCTCCCTCGCGTCACTAAAAAAAGTTTGATCAAGAAATGTCAATTTTTTTGTTTTTTTATTGAAACAGTAATGTAACTTTGAAAATCGTTTTATTTTCAGCCGTACTGACGTAAGCAAACTTTAAATATATATTACTCGACTTGTAGCAAACTTAACGCAACGCAAAATATCTCTATGGTTTGATTGTTTTGTTGACAAGCAATTACGGTTCATTTAAATATGCGAACAACAGGTTTTAAAGGATAACAACTCCTGAAAAGATAATGATGAATTCTAGGGTCCTATAGGGCACTCCAATAAAATCCCACCAATGACTACAATTCGATGGGTGAGAAACACAAAAACGTATCTACAAAAAGGCAAATGTTCAAGAGAGCAGAAAACAACTTTTTTTTTCAGATTAATTCCATGCCTTTTCAGCAAAACCAGAAAAGGTATGGAATTTTTTTCACTCCTTCAACTGCAGTAAGAATTTTTTCATACCTGAGATTATATTTTAAATATAAATTATTTCATTACCTATCGTTTTTTCGTAGATACATATCTTTGTATCATTTCATCATTTCATTTTTTAAAATTGTTTTATTGACTCACCTTCTCTCCAGTTCAACATTCCTTGCCATCCAGAACCAATGAATTGCTGTTCAATCATCATAAACTAATTATGGGTAACATCTCTGCATAATTAACTTAAAAAAATTTTTTTAGTAGCAGTTTTTTTAGAAACATTTTTACGTTTCTTTGACCCATCGAATTTAATGATTCAAACCATTGGAATATCTTCTTTTGTTCATTTACTCACTGTTTCTATCCTATTCCTTTAGTGTTAAATAAAAAAAACTCTCTTGCTTACTGGGCGGCGTAGATACATTTTTGGCGGTAAATTTAATGTTCCTTGAATATCTTGTCGCACTGCCCTATTCCGCCTTTGCCAGGACACCCGCTGTCGCAATGCCGTTCCGCCAGGACCGCGCTGCCGTTCCCCTGCCCGGGCCCCCCCGAGCAGTCGCACAAGGCCGCCCCCCCCGCTGCCTTCCGTCCCATGGTGCAAATGTGCGTGCCGCATGCACACCTGCAAGCTAGGAAGGTAAGTCATCACACAGTGGCATTATGAACTCCAGATAGAGCTATTGTTTTTTACTACCTTTATTGGGAACCATTTTTTTCAGTTTCATTTTTATGTTTTTTTTTGAATACTGCATGTCCCAAATGCTCCCAAGCTTTTGGAGACAGTGAGACTGGCATACCCAATTATGTAATTAGGGTATGTTGTGAGGCTGAAGGTAGTGGGGAGGGGAAGAAGAAGGTTGGGATGTATTTGGCTATTCTGATCTGGTCGCCAAACATGGCTTAAGACATTTCAAGCAACGTTTCGTTTCTGAATGGTGGTCTTTCACCAAGGCGATACTTACATTAGATAGAGTATCTACCACTCTGGAACGTGCCGCAAATATACTTTATATTATCTTATATGAATTAAATGTGTTATGACACATATTAATTTTAAAAAAAATTATTTGCTCACGCTGGACTCGAACTCACTACCTCACTAGCTTGTCTCAAAATCACTCTTTTTCCATTCAAATTTTTAGTCAAGAAAGAATATATTATTTATAATTTTGAAACTTTTAATTTGTGTTGGAATTCCATTTAAATATGAATTTTTGATCAAAAACCTAATCTGCTGGTTTTTTTATAACATCTTTCGTTGTCAGAGTTATTATTTTTAACAGTTTATTATTTCTGATTTTACTCAATTGATCTTTCTAACTTAGTTGTTAAATTTATTTTATAGCAGTTATCCTGCAGTTGGGTTCATTCCTGACATAGATGCTATAAATAAAATAGCATTATTTAAAATTTGACCAGTCTGAAGATGGCTGTTGCAAGGTGAATAATAAATTTGTGAAAATAAGTTATAATTGTTCAGAATGCAAGTAGGTAAAGTGCAAATATTGTGGCGATCCTAGTTAGTAGTGCATCACTTTTATCAATGTCATGGCTTCCTGGATGGCGGAGTGTCCTTTGATGGAGCTTCCTTTAAGATTTACAATCTTATATTATTCTACATCATTTTTTAAATGCTGATCTTATTGTATTGCTTCCAGGGTGTTGATCCCGACTACGACAATGCACTGAGTGAGTTCTACCTGCCGTACCACTCTCTGCTGGACGCCATGTGTCGCCTCGGGGTGGAGCGGGGGTGTTGCACGCCGCAGCTGCTGGCGCTCGCCACCATGGCCGCCTGCGAGGGCGCCCCATTGCGCTTCACGCTCTTCCCCTCCCTGTGGCACGAGATCTACGTCTCCGAGGTGAGTGTTCAGTCAGCACTAGTGTTGGATTTCAAAGAGATCAATTGTTAGGTTCTTACCTTCTTGTTTTCCATCCAGTTCCTACCTTATCCAACCATTTCACTATATTCGATTTCCGTATTCAACAACACCGATTTTGAAAACAAGTGACAATCAAGAAACAGAAGAGAGTTATGTGAAATAACGTGTTTGTTCGTTGACTCAGGTAACTTAATGAGTTACCTGAAGCGACGAAAAGCTAAAAAGGTCCCAAACTTATGTCGCTTGAGTCAAGCCTTCTCCTAAATTGCAAATGTATTTTAGATGGCTGGAAGGCTAGAAAAGTCTTCAGAATCAAACGAGAGTCAAAGCATTCGATGCAGAAAAAAAAATTGATCAAAACTGCATATTTACCAAAGTGTCGTTTAAGCCCTTTTGCTTTTTCAGCGACTGTATGGTATCTTCTTCACCAGTCTGAAGATATATTTATATTTATCGGCCAGAAAACCTGTTTTTTTTTTGTTTTGATTTAATGGATTCTTTTGTAATCCTCTGCTAACTAGCAGGGGCTTATACAAATACCCCTCGTAATGTCTATCTAACTAGTACTGCGGCTCATTTGGCCTTATTACTTTCACCATCTGATGGTTGTATTTGACGGCCTGCATGGTCGAGTGGTAAGACGCTCAACAACGAACCCAGGGGTCGCGGGTTCGAACCCGGCCTGAGCAAATAATTTTTATTTAATTAATATGTGTCATTACACATTTAATTGATATAAAATAAAATAAAGTATATTTGCGGCACGTTCCAGAGTGGTAGATACTCTAAGTATCGCCCTGGTGAAAGACCACCATTCAGAATTTAAACGTAGCTTGAAATGGCTTTAGCCGTGTTTGGTCACTAGATCTGAATAGCCAGCTACTTCCCAACCTTCCTCTTCCTCATCTCCTTCCTCTCTCCACTACCTTCAGCCTCACAACATACCCCTATTGGGGATCCATAGTCTCACTGGCTCTAGACGGTTGGAAGCAGTTGAGACTTTTGTGCGGTATTCACGTAAAAAAAAAATAAAAAATTGACTGAATTTAAGTTTACATTAGTGAGTTATTAGGGAAAAGGTCTTTAAAAACCCTAAGCAAGGTAAAGATAAAAAAGCTGGCCAAAAAACCTGATAAAATCAATATTTTGTGTAAGAAACAAATTTTCAATAATTTTATCTGTTCAGGACATTGACCGCTAGTATTCGGGCATGCTGCTGGAGTGCAGCTACCTGGTGGACTACATGGACCTGGTACTGCTGGATGAGCGGGAGACTCTCATCAATGACAATGTGCACCAGTTCTTCTTGGAGTACTTCCCCAAGGTAATCTAATTATTTTCTTGGCGTCACATCAAATTAATACGCTTTTGTTTTCTTAGTGTTAACTTGCTGCAAAGTCAATAACTGCAAAATCGTAAATCTGTGATTCTGGCATTTCACATACAGGGTTTTCAATTAGAATTAATAAATTTCAAATAATATTGATAATAGTGTATTCTAGTGTTTTGAAAAACTTCAAAGTTTTGTGAACGCTTCACAAACTGCTAGTTCTTTAAAATAACGCTTCAATTGAAGTCGAACTGAAATCGAAAAGAACTCGCCAAAAAAAGTACTAGCCGGTAGAGATTTCAAATCAAAAAGTACTAGCAAATCAACAAAAAAATAGACCTGGGTAGAACCAGTTCCTCGCCAAATCTTTGCAGTGGACCTTCAATTGAAACGTGCGCTGCCGCAAAATGGAGTAGTTCTTTGTAGTCGAACTTCAATTGAAGTGTGCGCTGCCGCAAAATAAAGTACTTCTTTGTAGTCTTTGAAGTCCAACTTCAATTAAAGTGTGAACTGCCGCATAATAAAATAGTTCTTTGTAGCTTTGTAGTTTAACTTCAATTCAATAGTATTCGCACACTCAAAAATGTGTGAAGTGTGAACTGCCACAAAATGAAGTAGTTCTTTATAGCAGTTTGCACAGTGCGGTGGTTACAACACTAGTGTATACAAACTATGGATATGAAATACAAAAATACAGAAAATTAGGTTGCGACCGAGACTCAAACTCGGAACCTTTTCTCAATCTGACCATTGCGCTACTGAAACACATTTACTTACTCCCACTTTTATCAATCTTATATTATTGTAATTTAGGTGGAAGGCTGCAAAGCCGTGAAGGCTGTGGGGGGCCTGATAGCCGAGCTAGAGGGGGCGGCCGACGAGGTGTGCCTGAGCGGCGGCTCCGTGCTGGGGGACGTGCGCTCGCTGCAGGTTCTGCTGCCACGCGCCAAGCTCTCCCAGCGCGAGCAGATGCTGGCTACGCTCACCGCCAGCCTGCACAAGATCATCAAGAGGATTGAGACCGACAAGGACAAAGAGGGTATACAAATTTGTTTATTATTAACTCTTTCACCGCGGTGAGTCCACTTCAGTCATTTCTGCAAATCGTTTGCACCACGCAGCGGCTGATTAATTCATTTTCAAGTTTCGACTTCGTTTTCCGAGTACATGTATGCCATATTCGGACGACGTTTGTTTTAAAAATATGAATATTCATTTGTGGATTGACATCTCTGAAAATCTTTATCAACTACTTCATTGTTTATCTTATAAAAAATAAAATCTCTCACGCGTGTTCGATGGGAACCCTATAGAGCGTCCATATAGATGGCGTTGTCTCGGTTGAAATTCACCGCGCTTGTTTATATTAACACTATTATGGCGTTATCTTAATTTGGGTTTATCTCAAGTGAATGTTCATTGATACTTTGATATTGGAGGATGATTTTAGGATAGTTCATAATTCATACAATGATTTTATTTTCCTAAAAGGGTCGTTCTAAAAATAATATTTGACCAAAAATGCATAATCAAAAAATATGCCGTGTAGGGACGACTGCTTAGGTATATTTATTTAGCGGTTAAAATGATAACGGCACGATATGTAAACATTGATAAATTTTACTGACGAAAGTTGATGTTGTGACGAGAACTGAATAACGATGATTTAAATTTTCAGGCGGCGACAAGAAGGAAGATAAGGAGACGGAAAAGGTTGAGGCGGATTCCTCCGGGTCTCCCGTGGAAGTGGAGAAGCTGTCCGAAGCCATGGCCGTGGGAGAAGCCCCGGCCCCGGCGCCCTCCTACCAGGTCTCCCTCTGCGCCGCCTCCCAGGTCCTGCTGCAGATTATTCAGGACAACATGTAGGCCGTCGGCCAGCTCGTCCCGTTGTCCCGTCATGTCGCCCGGGCCAATGTGTGGGATATCAGCTAGCTCACGCTGTCGCCCCGGTCGATTGACCTTTATCCGTACTGCGAATGTGGTTGTGAGGGAAGCCCGTAGCTTCAAGCAGCTATGTGTGTTGTACTAATCTTATCATAAGACTCTCTTACATAAATAATATACGATCTTGTTTAATGCGTGATATGTCGTTTCTAAGAAAGATTCAGGAATGTTAGAGAATGTATATAGTCAAATACAAATGCCTATTAAAGTTTGCTCGGATGCGATGCTCGTGCTGGTTTGTGTTTTGAGTTGGAAAACCGTCTTGCTGTCGGTGTTTATCCTTGCTGGGATAGACACAGGTTCTAAGATTGTGTTTTCAATAAGAAAGTTTTTGTTTATGTTTTTTGACCATATTGATCATATTTTATAATTATCTGAAACACAGATACACAATAATGAACGTTATACTTTGTTTGCGGGATTTGTCACACTGTCTGTCCGGTCCCGGTAAGATCAGATTTGGAAGTAGTTTGTTGTTGGTTGGACGCAGCCCATCTCAATGCTCAAATGGAAGGACTTGCCAATCGACACACATACGCGGAGGTCACTCACCTGATTTCTATTAAAATATGTCTGTGACTGATTATATTGTTAATATATAGTGATTAAAATAGTGTTTAGATTGTAATATTGTGTTACATATTTTGTAAAGCCGATTGATTATATATTATATAGCTTTATCTGTAAGATTCTAGTGTTTGCTGTTTTATTCTTTGTGTAAATTACAGCCCTCCTCGCTTACCTCAAGGTTCCGGCATTCTGTGCTACAAGGGGTGCATTGTTTTAAAGTGGGCTGAATCGTTTTAAAGCTTCTAGTGATAAATTCGAATAAATCTCTGTATGTGTCTATCTGTAAACAATTACATATTATTGTTATATATTAGGGGAATTGTTCATCTCAATAACATCAAAACAAACCTAATAATAAATCAAATATTATTATATAGTCGATGCCAGCCATTTGTATAAACTATATTGTTGTCTCGTTGGTTAACTTTTTGCATAATTTCTTGTTATTAAAGTCTCCATTGGGATATTGAGTGAAAAATAAAAAAATCTTTCAAGTAATTGGTTTTGACATTTTTATACCATTCCATAGTTTGGACAACCAGTGAGAGCTCTGAGTTGTGGATAGGGTTTTAGAATGCATCGGGTCGGGTTAAGACGCAACGCGTATTATAAGGTGAAAGAGCGCAAGGCTAATTATCGGAAATGTATTTTGTTTTCAAGAAATTACTGACCAAAATATACCCACTTGAAATATATGTGTTTTATTAATACACTTGAAAATATATCTCCTTTGTAAAACTGTACGAACCTTATTGGTTGAATAATGTTTTTTTACTATAACATATCCACTGTGTTTAGGTCAAAGGCGTTATTCCACATTTTTGTGAAATATCTCCTCAAGGGCATTAGGTCATGCTGTTTTGCTTGACACCTAATCATAATTCGATCAAATGCTGAAACGGGCCGAGAATCGGTGGTTAACGGGGGTGATTATTTGGAGTGGTAATGGTGAAAAATAAATTATCACTCAACTTATAGCGAATTTAACCCAATACACAATATTTCTATGGATTGATTATTTTGTTAACAAGCGATTATGGTTCATTTCAATATGCAAACAACAGGTTTTCAAGGATAAAAGCTCCTGAAAAGATAATGACGAATGCCCGGTGCTTATAGGAGCCTCCGGTACACTAGAGGTTAGATAAAAAAACGCTATTTAAATTTCTTACTACATAAATATAATTTCATTTATTGCACTGAACCAATTTAGATTTTATTACACTGGGTAAAGATTCCAAATTATCTCTCGCGCATGGCAGGCAAAATGTCTTGGCGTAGAAAACACTGCACTCCTTTCCCAGGCAGACCATCCGGCCGCACGCGCCGCAGTCGCTGCCCAGCACCAGGGCCTGGCCCCGTCCTGGGTCGCAGAAGGGGTCCCTCATTATGTAGCCGGGCTCCTTCAGCATCACCTCCTTGGCGAATGGCGGCTTTGTCCCCTTGTAGTCGACACTCTCCCGTAATTTGCAATTGCAACAATCAAACACTATCAAAGTCTTCTCTTCGTTTTCTTTTTTTGTTGCGGTTTCCATCGTTATGGCTGGAACAATGCGACTTGATTAATTAGGTCTGGAGAGATGCAAGTCAATAATAAACATATTATACATCTTCCCTGTTCTGGCAGGAAACAAGTCGACATATGTACACACAATGTCAAAAACATATTGTGTAGACAATCAGTTGAAGCCATATACGAGGCCTGTTCAAAAAAAAAGGGGAATTTTGAATTTTCGCGGGCTGTGTACATTTGATTATCGATTTTTTTGTTGTTGTTATGTTGGTACACATATGTTTATCATCAAGTTAGCACTATCAGTCATTTTGGATTAGTGGTTTGTTTTTGACAACTGGAAAGGTTAGTCACGTTTTAGTGTGTTCTTCGATTTTTTTACTTTTGAAAAAAATGGATCAAAGAATAAAATCCATGATTTGTTTTTCCACAACTCCAGGACGCTCATCGTCATTAACATCTTCTCGGCCTCCTGTAAAGCCCTTGTACCACTTATAAACACTTTTTTGAGAAAAAGTAGACTCGCCGAATGCCACAGTCAACATTTTAAGTGCCTTGGAGCACTTTATTCCATTTTTAACGCAAAATTCAATACATATTCTTTGATCCATTTTTTTCAAAAGCAAAAAATCGAAGAACACACAAAAACGTGACTAACCTTTCCAGTTGTCAAAAACAAACCACTAATCCAAAATGGCTGATAATGCTAACATTTGATAAATATATGTGTACCAACATAACAAAAAAAAAAACGATAATCGATTGTACACAGCCGGCGAAAATTCAAAATTCACCTTTTCTTTCAAACAGGCCTTGTACATCCTTTGTCCCATAGGATGGATAGTGTGGAAGTTTGTATGGGAACGATCATTGTCATTAGGTATAAACGAATATAACTGATACCATTCTCAGTGTGTTTAAGATGTGTGTCCGAATGCCTTAGCGTGTTTTCTGCCAGAGTAGTGATGGGATAATAGAATTTTTATATATTATTAAGTAGATACCTGAATTACATGAAATAAAGACAAACATCTCTTTTTATTGTGGTCTAAATTGAAATTCAAATGACTAGTTTTTTGTCGAGTAAATTCGATTACTGTCCTGAAGGAGGAGTCTTTTCTTTCGATGCTTCGGCCGGCCACCATTTTGGAAGGTAAGTTTTAACATTTTTTCCCGATATACTGAGCTGAGCTGCCTCTAGTGCTTGGTTCACCCTAAGCAACCCTAGGCCAGCTTGTTCAATGGCCCCTCTGACTTTGCCAATTGAAGTTTTGCTATCCTTCTGACCGTAGACCCCTGTATCGTTTGGAATTTCCCCGTCCAATTTTTTTTCAAACAGCAAAGGCATCAGTCGTTTTCTTACGACACCCGTATGGTGCGTTCTGGCCGTCAGCTCCTGGCCGATGTAACAGCCCTTTTGGAAGCTGACTCCGTGGAGAAAGTCCGCATTGGCTTCGAGAGGGAAACAGTTCCCGGGGGGGAGGTCGTGAACCCCCTCTGCCACCCCCAGGTGATAGCGGAATATCCTATAAAGATCTAGATCGTTCTTTTCCACTTTGATTATGTTCATATTTTTGGTGATATTTTCACTACTAACTGAAGGATCACACAGAATTCTCACGCCTAACAGATTAATACGGGGGTCTTTGTAAATCAACATATTTTCTTTGGTATCAAATTTAGGACTTGAATTGCTGTTCGTTGTTGATTTTAATTCACTATCACCTTTGATGTAATCCACACAACTCATGCTCTCCTTGTCAAATAAAACCCAAACTTTATGAGAGTATTCTTCTATGTTAACTTTTCTTTTAACCTTAAACATTTTCAAATGTTTTTGAAATAGGTTTATCACAGTACTGTCGCATTCAATGAGAAAAGCTTTAGGGTCTTCAGTTCTATAAATGATAGAGTCGTAAACGACTCTGCCTTTAGTGTTCAGGAACATGGTGTACATACTTCCGGCACCATCTTCTAGATGCCTCATGTCGTTCGTTATCAGTCCTTGCAAGTATGGAACCACTTCTTCACCGGCAACTTTGACAAGTCCTCGATTCTCCAACCGTTGTAATACATTCTTGTTGCCGTTCGAAGAGCTGACAGATATAAACCGTTGGCAGTAATTTTTGTAACTAAAGTTAGCTTTCAAATTGTTTATTACCTTCAGAGAAAAGTACATTGCAGGAGAATCAGCGGAAGTTTGTTTAATATACACAAAACTGCCTAAATCCGAGACATTTATAACGTAATCCTCATGAAGGAAATATTTATTTCTTATGATTTAGAGTCTGACATTTAAAATGAAGTGTTACCATATATATTATATCCTTTAGTATTGCCATAAGCTGTATAAAATAAATTACCCCACACACGAGAAAACACAAACTAAATGCTCCCCGGTACTTGCCCGGAATATTAATTTTATTATTTTTATGAAAATGTCTAAACGTCACATGACGTCATGGCTTGATATCAGCTGGATATTTTTGAATACTTTGACATTTCCCGGATTGTATTTTTGTTATATAAAATTGACGATAATATGTGATATTATCGAACGCATGAAAAGGAAAAATGGCGCAATTACTGTTGTTGATTGCCGGCGTGCATTTAATATACTGTCCATTCACGAAAGTGGAGGAGAGTTTTAATATTCAGGCTATGCATGACATTTTGTATCACAGACATAACCTTTCTCAGGTATACACGTATCTATTTATAACATTATCAACTGTTGAATGCCTCGACTAAACACTGATTTTTTCGTTTTTTATGACAGTACGACCACAATGAGTTCCCCGGAGTGGTTCCGAGGAGCTTCCTCGGGCCTCTGGCGGTGGCGGCTCTTTCGTCTCCCGTTGTTTTCACTGTCCAACTTCTAGAGATAAACAAGTTTTGGGCCCAGTACACAGGTAATCATAATTAATCATATTTTATCACTCTCTCATAATAGCCAGAATTCAATAGTCTACTATAACTCATTCCACACAGATGCAGTGGTATGATTCAGTTTCCAAAACAGCGGGTTTCTAACTAAAAATTCTTTCAATATACACTGAAGTTACAAAAAACCTTTTTTCAACCATTCAGCTTATGCAAATGTGGAGATCTAGAAAGAATCCAAATCCAAAGTGAACTCTTTTACTAGTTTTGTTAAAAAATGTCGAAAGGTTAGTGATTTATTTATTGTCGCAGTTTAGTTTTGAGAGTGACGAAGTACAACAAATATCACGGCAAACAATTATTAGAATCATAAAATGTTAAAAAGCCGCAATAACCGCCCTTGAGGTAATGTTTTTGGTAAGCTGCCGTATATAAAATTGTCCAATTGTTTTAATTATTTTATTAAAGAGTCTTTGCAATGGAACTCTCAGCGGCAGAACCATACAATTTAAACCTGTATCATATGTCTACAGTTTTATAGTGAATACCGCACAAGAGTCCCAACTGCTCCCAACCGTCTGGAGCCAGTGGGTCTATGGCATCCCCAATTGGGGTATGTTGTGAAGCTGAATGTAGCGGGAAGGAGATGGATAGGAGGAAGAGGCAGGGCAATACTTTTAATATCTGCCACTCTTGACATGGCTTTAGTTGTGTTTAGTGACCAGATCTGAAAAGCCCGGTACTTCCAAACCTTCCTCTTCCCCATCTACTTTCACGCCACACTGTCCTCGGGCAGTTTAGACTCTTGTGCGGTCTTCTTTGCAACAACAAAAAACACGTATTTGTATTAAAATTGTATTTTATGTTGGTTAGTACGGTTCTGTCTGGCGGCCTGTGTGATAGTGTCCTGGTGTCGCCTGAGGGACAGTCTGAAGGTGATCTTTGGGGGCACCTTCAGCTGGTGGTTCACAGCCCTCACCGTCACCCAATACCACTTCATGTTCTATCTCAGTCGAACGCTACCCAACATCATGGTGCTGCCACTAGGTGAATATGCTGCATTTTACTACATATGCTTTAACCCTTTGATATATCCGCATCACCGTGCACGGCTCTTAAGTGCGAGATGCGGATTTATCCCACGCTCTGAAATAAACACGTCGCTTAAGTGTGAGATGCGGGTTTATCTGAATACCATATTGAATTTAATTTTGTTTCGTATTCCGACATTCCTTCGTCGAAAAAAATGCTTTTTACGATAGATGTTTTGAGTTGTGGGTCATTCTATACATGTTTCAAAATTCAACTTTATTTTACATTGACTAATTGACTTATTTCATGACTTTTTATGAAATCTTATTTCACACGTAAAGAGTTAAGATCCTCAGGTTAAAACCCTAATAATGGGTTCTGTAAGACTGCCGAAACGTTGGCTACACGGTTTAAAACCACAAAATTCTAAAAACGTTTAATTAATATTCTGTAATACCTATATTTCGATTGTTCTTTTAATTCAGAGTGGTTGATATTCTCAATCACCCCGGTGAAATGCCACCGTTCTGAATCAAAACGTTGCTTGAAATTGCTTAAGTCATGCTTAGTGAGCAGATCTGAATAGCTAGATTCTTCTCAATCTTCGACTTCTTCATCGTCTTCTCACAATACACCCCAGTTGGGAATGCTAAAGTGCCGCTGGCACTATACAGTTGAAACTCTTGTGCAGTATTCATAAAAAAATAAAATTAAAATAATGGTTTGCCGTTATTTAATCTCAAATGTATGACAATGTATTTCTGCCACTGAAATTGATTTATTATTGTAGAAAAACTAATGGAGCACTATAACACACACATAAAAAATGGCTCTGACTCCTAACATTATTATCTCAAAACATAAAACAATATTTCAATTACAAATTTGAAAACATGATTTATTTTTTCATTGTAGTACTTTTGGCATTAGAAAGTTGGGTGAGCGGGAAACACACAGCGTTTATTTGTCTCTCCGGAGCGGCCATTATAATATTTAGAGCGGAACTAGCATTACTTTTGGGACAATTCCTGCTCTACGACCTTTATCTGAAACGCATTACAATCCTAAGGTAAACAATACTGTATTGCATGGTTTATATTTTGATGTGAGCATTTACCTTGAAGAATAGAAGTGTGAATTGTATAAAATGCAGCGCCGGATCCGCCATACATTCAAACTGTGATAAAAACATAGACACCATCTCTAAAGGGGCGCCGTAAAAATAAAGATCTTATTTAAATTTACTTAAAATATACCCTAAAAATATTTTTTATTGCGCTGGCAACATCACTGTGCATTCAACGAAAATCGGTACTTACTGCACAGGGCGCGAGATGTCGTGGAACCGGCCCTGATTGTATGTCACCCGAATTTTGCATGCTTGTTTTTTTCCTTGTTGGTAATTTTATGCAAGTTATGTTATCATTTATTCTATGTATAAATTTTATATACATTGTTATAAATACTTTGCTTAAATTCATTAGAAAAGCGCAGGAAAGACTTTGATTTAATTTTCATTTGCAAAATTATTAATTGTTTTACTGACTCACCTTCTCTGTTGCAACTTATCCAGTTCAACATTCCTTGCCCTAGACTCAGAAACAATGAATTGCTGTTCCTCAATCATCACTATACTAATTATGGGTATAATTCTCCAATGTCCAGAATGTCAAGTTTTGTTAACTCGAGCCATGGTCTTGACATTTTTGGTACCAGCCTAAATGATTTTTGTCATTCTTTACGACTCTACCAAAACTTTGACTAGACCATGGCTTGAATGTTCTTTCTTATGTGTATGTTGTCCTATTTTTGTCATCGCTTCATTTATTATTATGTATGTGCTATTCTTTCTCTGTTGCTCTTTTTTCCATTTCGTGTTTTATGTCTTTTTTGTAATTTGACTTTAGTCCGGTAATTTATAGATAAATAAATTAACTGTCATGAAATTAACATATGATATCATTTTAGGTTATTAAAGATAGCAATCCCGGCTGCAGTTGGTTTGATCCTGCTGACTGTGTTGGTAGATTCCTTTTTCTGGTCCCGCTGGACATGGCCGGAAGCCGAGGTGTTCTGGTTCAACACGGTGCTCAACAAGAGCTCTGACTGGGGAGTATCCTTTCTAAAGTATGGTAAAAATGGGTCATTTTAAAGCATGAACAAATAATTTACCCTATTCAAATAATAAAACTTTTGAAATTCTTGACACAATGTCTCATCTCTTTAGTTTACTTTGAGAGTCACAAAATGTACGACTACTTTTTACCAATTTATAATTTGATTCCTATTTCCAAAAGGCCCGCATTCAGCAGTATGTTATCCTAAACCTTTTTTTAACCTCCAGTGTGCCGGAGGTGCCAATAGTCACCGGGCATTCATCATTATCTTTTAATGAGTTTTTATCCTTTATAACCTGTCGTTGGTATATTTAAATTAATCAAAATCGCTTGTCAATAAAATAATCAATTCATTATAGAGATATTTTGCATTGTGTTAAGTTCTGTGCAAGTTGAGTAAATAAATATTTGAAGTTTGCTTACGTCAGTGCGGCAGAAAACAACCGATTTTCAAAGTGACATCACTGTTTGTATTTACAGGAAAACCTCATGCAATTTTATTTTTATTTGGAAGGAAATGTATTCAGCCACACGAAAATACATTAAAACTACAAAAAAATGTACACATTTCTTAGTCGAACTTTTTTTAGTGACGCGAGGGAAAAAAACCGATTCTCCGAATATAAATAGCTAGTCTAGAAAAACCACTTATACCATTAATATACAATTTGATCTAATACATAAGACATTACCTGAGATATTTACATTTGAATTGAATTTTGTAAAACACAAGTGAGGTATTACGAAATGACAGTCAGCAAGGTATGATGGCAGTTGTATATTGCGGGAATCCGGCATTACAAAGGTACAACATCACCGGATACATAGAACTCATTTTTTAACCTTTTTTAACGTAAATCATCTGTTGTAATTGTGTTCCAATTGCTTCTAATATATTCACCTAACAATAATTGATCATAAACAGTTTTCCTTAACAAGTAATTCAGACATCCCCCTTTCTGTGGTACTGGTACTCTGCCCTGCCCCGGGGGCTGGGCCCTAGCCTGCTGCTGATCCCCGTGGGAGCGTACTTTGACAAAAGAATCATCTGTAACTTATCAATTTCATAACAAATTCACAATTTAGTGCGAATCCGACAAGTAGGGACGGAGAAAAATGCGCCCATGTCACCGGCCAAACCCTTGATTTT